>CAXIVR010000005.1:113872765-114245265 GCA_964035755.1 Teleogryllus oceanicus | reverse complement strand
GCCCTCCTCTCAGCCCCTTGCCCCACAGCCTCCTCCAGCCCTTTCCACCCCCAGCCCTCCTCTTCAGCCCCTCCACCCAGCCTCCTTCAGCCCCTTGCCCCCAGCCCCCTCTCAGCCCCCCCCACAGCGCCTCTCTCAGCCCTGCCTCCACAGCCTCCTCTTGTCCATCCCTTCCATACCCTCTCCCCACTCCCTACCGCTGCTCGCCCTCACCCTGCCTGCACAACTTCCATTACGCCCGTCCGCGCCACCGCCGCCTTCTGCGTTTGGTCAAGCCTGCCGTCTTTGACTCTTCGGCGCAGGACATCCGTCTCCTTCAAACGGACTCTGTGTCTGTTGTGGCAGCTTGTCTTTAACTGACGCAGTCTCGTTCTGTGCACTATTCTTTTCTTGTGTGTTTTTCCCTAAAAATGTTTCGTGAATTTCCGTGATATCTTCCTTTGTGCAGTTGTTTTAGTTCGTTGTTATTTCTATCACGTTTAGAGAACATAGGGAACATTTACTATTCAATACAGTGTATCTATCCAGCATTGTCTAATACATTTTCGCTCCCCACTTCGTGAGAATTTAATTTCAGACTTGGTGTTATACGTCCGCTTTATGCAGTCCTACTTCGGCATGGCTTCGTTTCTACCAAATGGCACCAAATTCTTCTTAATAAGCTTCATTTGGAGCCATATTTCATTAATTTCTAGAGGATGTAATCAAGCTCATGTGGCATTTCTCAGTCGATAAACTATTTTTTCAGATACGTTAATAGATGAATATTAAAATTCATTGAAGAATTAAAGAATGTTGAATATTTTATTACAAAAACTATTATTATTATTATTATTATTATTATTATTATTAAATTTTTGAATTTCCTGTACAAGAACAATGTCATCACACACTAAGTATCTTGAAGTATATCATACGTTGCTGGTCATCGTGGTTGTTTGAATGAATGCATAACCCCCAGTCTCTCTCCGTTTTCATATTACTTGGGACATTATTACGAACACTTCTGTAAACCCTTGTTTTGTTTCTTCATTCGCGCATCATCGACCACAGAATGTGTGGCTGCGTTGTAGCTCGCTCCAACGTCCACTGGTTGTTGCAAACACTTTGGCTTCATCTGCCAGCCCTTCACCAACTACATACTGATCGACTACATCTGCAGCTATCTACCGTATGCGATCATCCGTTGCACTACACCTTCTGAATGCACTTTTACCAGTGACTACATCCTTTCAACGCAACCATGCCTCGCTAGTGCGTAATTAGTACGAGTTTCCTTTGAGTTCTCCACCCATGGATTCATTACTGATTATCTGTATTAAAGAAACGACAGGAGAGGTGCAATGCGATTTTTCTCATAATACAATGTAATCATTAAGAAAATATTTTTTTCTTAGTATTTTGCATACTAGTAATATTGTTTAAAAAGTTAAATAGTTATATTTGAAAGAATTAGTAATTAATTTACAGAATTTTTATTCATAGTATATTCATGTCAAATATTTGAATCCTGGGACTAGTATTTAACTGTGTGAATAGGTCTAAATTCGTCCTCCTTATTAGAATGCTTTCTACTAGGTGAATGCGGCGTCGCCGAAATTTTAAACTGTTTTAAAAATATTTTCATGTGTTGGAAATTTCTAGCAAGCAAATTCTAAATGAAAAAAATTGAAGCATACAATCATCAGTTCCCCGCCAGGAGAGCGAGACGTGTTGAATGACACCTCTTTTCCCTCGATTGGTTGAGCTGAAGTGATCTAACCGTGAGAACCGTGACGGATGGACAAACGCAGGTTACTCGATTAATGTATCAGAACTTTATTTTGAAAATTCGTCCAAAAGTTATTTAATTTCCAAATCACGCAAATGTACGCACCATAAAATAGTCTGGTCATTGTAACTTGAAAATGCGTAAATATTCTCTATGATTTGTATCATGCCAATCATATTAGAATCCCCTCTGTGTGTTGCATCATGACAATTCCTCCACGGTAGTAGAATACCCTCTGGTCTTTGCACCGGTGCCTCCATTAGGCAGCGCACCGGAGGCGTGTTAGTGGTCCGCGAGGCGCAGCCAAGAGCGCCTGGCGACGGTCACCGGCGAGCGTCGGTTTTGCTCGCGTCTCGATCTCATTCCCGCCCCGCTCGCTCCCTCATGCCTCGCCCCGCCTCCGCCCTCTCCCGGCCACGCTTCCCCCTCCCCATGCACACTCCCCGCCCCGCTCAGCCTCTTCACCCCGTTCCCCCTCCCGGTCTCACTTCCTCCCCGCCACCATCCCCCACCCCATCTTGCACTGCTCTGCCTTGGTCTGCCCTATCCTGCCGCCCGCCCCGCCCACCTCCCCACCGAAAGCATTTCAGTAGTAAGAACGAAACCTAAATTGGTGTACTTTCATTGAATTTACAGCTGCAAACAACCGAGTGATATGAGTTCACTTTTTAAAAGATATTCATAATTTCGGCTTACTTGTTCACGTGTAGAAATGTGACTCAAAGTGATGTATACAACAAATGTCTGAATTTTTCACAAAGCATACATTTACTTATTATTTGTTATAAATTCTCTTGATTTTAAAAAAAATTAATTAATTATTAATTTTCAAGTTCTTTTTAATAAAAATTAGGTACTCGAAATAAAAATTTATTAAAACCGCTTTTAACCATTTCGAACTTAAAACTCAAACCGGAACCGAAAGAAAAGGTTTTGATATCAAACGGTCAAAGCATAGGACAGTTATTGGGAAGGGTCCCACACCTTGGCTCCGCCCTGCAGGTCGGGGCCTCGTGGTTATTACCTCGTAACGACCCGCCCCGCGCCTGCGCGTGCTGCTTTGCTTGTTTTCTTGTGTTTAGCCCGTTCGGTGCTTATTTCCCTTCCGTCGCTCGCCCCCTACATCTTGCTCTGGAACTTTCGGAACACCTGCAACTAGTTGTTTGCTTCAGGCTTTCATGGTCTTTCATTCATTCTGTGGTGATCGTATTTGCTTTAATACGTCTTATTTAACTCGCTCGTATACGTATTAATTGCATTTTCCATTTCTTGCATTATTCCAATCCGTTCACTAAATCTGATACGTGCTAAGTATTTATTAATGCGAAACTTTCGCATTTTTTCTCTTTCAATTTAAATTTTCTTTTGGCAAATAGATTTAAATATATTTTTATACACTGTTCTTTTTCAAATTAATGAAACTGAGCTTTTAATTGTTTTACAGGGAAAAAAAAGGTTTTTAAGTGTATTTCTAAATCTATTCTTAATCATATATTTATAATTAAACAAATTCTAGAAATAAATGATTGTTTCAAAATGTTTGAGAAATATGCATAATCTATTTGATTTCTCACAATATATTTATTTATGGTGAATTTATTGCTTATTGCTTGTCATTTACGATCTTTATCACACAGAACTCACAATTTTTGGGTATCGATTGGTGTAACAGTAAGTAAGTTTATCCAATACCGTAAGATTGAAGTTTAAGGAAAATGTGTGGGAGATGATGTATATTTCTACTCGCAACTTCTGTTTTCGTAAGAAATTGAATTCAAAATTTCCCAGTTTAAAATGCACGGGCTTGACCTTCCAACCAGTTCTGACAGTCGACATCCTGAGACATTGATGGTGCATAACTTAGAATCGTATTTAAGGTTCTGGCTTCTAATCGGGATGGTTTCAAGTTATGATCCTCCATATATTATCCAAGTTATGATCTGTAAAACGGAAACTGCTTTTTCTTAGCACTTTCAGGCACTTTTACGTAGATTTATCTGATGTGCAGTTTTGACAATTGTCTCGATAAACATGGTTATTTATTGTCGTGCAAGGGTGATATTTATATGATCGGACTATGTTTGATGTATTCATAACTTTATTGCACTATTGACATATTGAACGCACTTGGGTGTAGCATGATAAAGTTCTCTGAATGCGAGTTTATTTATTGATATGGATGTGATTCAGCGGTGTTCAAATCATGAGCTAATTAAAATGTCTAAAATGAAAGGGTAAAATGTGTAAAGGTGTTTTCCATTTCATTTAATTAAGTCTGTGTATTACTACAGCTATGCAAATGCAGGATATTATCAGATTTACCAAATTGTTTGAGTAGAACATTAATAAACAATAACAGCTATTAATAATAATACTTGTTTATAGTAAGTACAGTTGAATTTTTGTACACCTACTTATTGCAACGAAATATAAGAAATACTACTGTGTAAATCCAAATCTAAATAATACATGCATAAACATTAAATAATAAGAAACAATCTGTTACCTTAGAATTTGACGCAAATATAGGCAGTGTATTCAATTTGTATGTTTCATTGTGCAACACCGTTGATTGTTCACCTACAGATAATTAATTCTCACCACCACATTAGGCCTGTCGGACCTACAGAGAATTTTCATTAGCAATTGTTGGCACTCCTATGCCATTCTTACTCGTGAGACTACCTCTTAAACCTCAATTAGAACCTTCAAGACCGATTGTAGGTATCAATGTTGATCCAAACCACCGAATATCAGATAAGCAAGTTATTTTTCAGTTCATAGGGAGTCTGATACATGTGGCTGGCAGTTCCATCATGTGTAGAAGCCTAGACGTGGCTTGCATTTACTGTTAATTTTTTTTCTTAGGTATAAGTAAAAGCTAATTAGCGTTTGGTGTAATTGCAACGGAACAATAAATTTTAATTAGCAATTTTAGTTCTGCTACGTCGGTTGAAAAATTATTTTATTATTGTCAGGATGGATGTCCCTGATTCTTCCTCAAACAAAAATAAAACCTTCACAATCAGTGATTCGCACTTTGCAGAGAAAATACGGGCATTGTTGCTGGAACCGTGTGATGATGACTCAGATATTGATATTGAACAAAAGGCTTAAGAGTTTACAAACGAACTCTCGGAGCCACAATCATTACCAATGTGTTCGATGAACTGTTTGAGAAAAGGAAGGATAATCTGATGACACAAAATTAATTCACTTTTCACCATCCCCTTCTCCTGTCTATGTCGGTAAAGGTGGGTGTCAATGGAATTTTAAGGCATCTAAGTAGATTGGGTGCCATCTCAAAAACTTGAAGTATCAGTGTGCCTAATATCTAGCTATGCTAAAAGGAAACTTAGTCGCCTTCAGAAAGAGATGCTTGAACTCAATTGTTTGACAACAAAATTATAAATGAAACCTTGAGGTGTACAAATTTTATTAAACTAAAAAACAGAAACTCTGTAAAACGAGACAAATGAGCGGAAATTAATGAAAATAAATTATCTCTGAGGTATGTGGACATGTTTGGACTAGCAAGTGAACCTATGGTGGTGAGGGTTAACAAAGGTCACCGAGGAACACTTGTGATTTTGGATATAATACTCCAAAGCGTATCCCTTCGTCTCAGATCTGACTTGCACCTTCGCAACATGGAGTGCACCAGCTTCGCCCATATTTCTGGGTCGATTTTCCCCTTCTTCTTTAAGAATACTTCTTAGCTGTTCTAGTGATGGTTTCTTTGAATGGACAATTTTTAGATCAACTCACAAATGTTCAATTGAGTTTAAATATGGAGATGGAGCTGGAGATCGCAGTTCAGTTGGTACATTCCTATATGAGTCAGTACTGACAATAATATTAGCTGTATGTTTAGGGTCGTTACTTATATACACATACATCAGGAACCCAATCCCATTTTCACTGCACTTTGTTTTACGTTTATTTTTTAAATGTTCAGATTGCCAATCTGTTAACGATGCCATCAATAATTTGTTGCTTTTTATCATTCCCTGGGATGACATATATCACAAATCGTAATTGAGCAACCCACATGATTTACGGTGGGTCATGAATTTGAAGGTTCGTTGGCCGCATTTGTTTTCTCCATAAGTGCATTTTTCCACCCGAATGGTAAAGACAAATTGTACTCTCATCTGACTTGGTCCCAAAACTTACATTTCTTTCTTTCATACTCTCTACATAATTTTATTCTGACTTCTCTACTTCCCTCACTAACCTGTGGACTTTTTCATGGTCGTCTACCATGACAATTGCTTGTCAAATTCAAGAGGACCCAACATTAAAGAGGTCAATCATTAAATATGAATTTTGGTGAACATCGTACGTACGGTTTAACCACAGCCATTGTTCGCGGTATGACATTTTGCCATAAATCAATTTTTGGATATCATATGCCCGCAAAAAACTGACTACACAACGTATTAGAAGAAATAATTCACTATATATTTTGGAACAATATTTTTCCTTTTTTCCTTATCATGGTCCGGCAATTAGTGATTTTCTGTCAAAAATTTGCCGTTTTCTTTCGCAGCATCGCGACTCTTTCTTTATACTTCGTAAGCAGTAAGCGAGGAAACAAAAAGAAATAATGAACAAATATGGATGTTTTATATAGTAACAATAAACAAATAAACCATTTATGATTAGAATGAGTTACACATAATAATAATAATAATAATAATAATAATAAATTTCAATTTTACATAGATTGCACAGAAGGTGCAATTCGGAGGAAATACTGTTTTAATATCTTGCTTTGTGTGATGAACATAGGTTTTGGAACAATGTTTGGAAAAGTATAAAATATTTTAAATTAATAAATAATGTATGCTGCATCTTGCAGTTGTGCAATTCGTTATCTGCCTTTGATCAGTTGATGCGCCTAATCTGGGTGTGTGCGTGGGGTTCCCCCCCTGCGACCCTTTGCGCCCCGCCGGCATCCGCCGCTGTGTGCTGATTCAACACCCCTTCCCCGCCAACGCCCCGTCCCACCCTGCCGCGCCTCGCTCCGTTCCTTCCCGCCTCGCCCCACCCCCGCCTCTCTCCGCCCCGTCCCGTTCAGACCTGCCTGCGAAAGCCCCTGCCCCGCTTCCGCATCTGGAGAGCCTCTCGCGCATCTCCACGCCTCTTGATGCTCCGAAGCGCATTTTCCCGAAGGGTCCTAAGACGCAGCGAAAAAGATCCGGTGCACGATCTTCGTTTCATTACTTCTATTTATGCAGGATGTTTATGAAAGACGCATATTGTAGTGGACATTGCTGGACAACCTTCTCAGGGTAGCGAGGTTCCAATCTCGGTCGATCCGTGTTGAGTTTGTCGTTTGCAAGGCGGTTTAGCGACAGGTTTTCCCGGGAGTTCTCCGTTTTGCCCTGACAAAATTGCACTATTCATATCTTAACAACATAAACACCACCCCACTAAAATATTGACGTAGGGACTCGTAAGGGAATGTGCAGATGTCAATGAAATTATTAGCAAAACGGTCCGTAATAAAAGGGTAGAAGGATTCTGTTAAAACATTGACGCAGGAAATTGAAGTTTTAAACAGTGTACTGGAGAAAATCTGGATCCAACTTCCAGGTTTTAAATGATTAGTTATATGGTGTATGTACTATGCAAACAGACTGGCACACGCATGCTTACAAGTATTTGAACACTTACACAAATATACTCGAATGTAGACGATACAAACTTCAACGCACCCTTGATTAATCGAGTGAGGAGCAGCTTGGAACGGCAATTGTAGTAATGGCAGTTAGAGAGACAGTGTCTTTGTCTGATGTGGGTCGAGCGTCGCCGGTTGCGGAGGAGGAGGGGGAGAGGGCGGTTAGGGCGGTGAGGGCGCTTTTGGTGTTCCGCAGGGGCGCAGGACGCGGCACCGCGTTCGGGCCGCCAGGGCGCGACACTTCGCTGCGGCGAGGCGGCGTCTTTGTGCGCCACCCGATTGAATGCGACGCCATCGGAGCGAGTGGCAACGGTTGTGGCGGCGGCGCATCGAGGGAGGTCAGCAACTTGGGGTTGATTGCGGCGATGGCTTTGTGCGAAAAGGTGGTGCGAGCGGCGTGCAGCAGCGGGAGGGTAGGAAGGGCGAACGAGGGTCGTCGAAAGCAAGGCCGAATGGGAACGAAGAACGTGATTAGAAATATTAACAAATTGTTATCATAGAACTATTGAATATGTGTTTGTTGTATTGGAACAAATTGTCTGATTTATTTTTATATATATTTCTCTCTCCTTTTAACATTATTAAATATAAATTCAACGTAACCCGTTCCAAATTTATATAAGAATATGGGCACCAGGAAAAGATTACGTTAATTCAGTTATTAAACTTACTCTTCAACTACTATTTCCATTAAATTATTATCCGGCTAACTGGATCGATGGGTCTTATAAGAAATAATCGCTATTGCCTACTAATAGCCGATTATTCGATCTGCCATCTGTACAGAGTGGTCGAGGAATCTGAAAAGCAAATATACATTTCTAGCTACTCATTTGCTGGAATTACAAATGAAAATCATCTTTCTATTCATAGAAACTTGTAAGTTTATTCAATGTTCATTGGTAATAATACGAAACTTTCGGTCATGACCAGTCTCAAACCTTACATTGCAGTACCCGTCTTCGCTCGCTGTTGACCGATGTCGCCGCGTAGGACCATTTTCAATCTTCCCCGGTGTCGATGGCTCCAGGTCCAAATACCATCTTCTTTTCTTCCGTTCTGGCAAAGTGTACTCGAGTCACTGATCCTCACCGCCTCATAAGTTGATAAGTCTTAATTAATTTTCCTTTAAATGTTCCCAGTTCTTTCTACGCGTATACTTAAAATATTAAAGTTCAGCCAACTATTATCTGCATCAAATACTCCCAGTCCTGTTGCCGACAAATTCACCCACGTTCACAATTCTAGCTGCTACACTCGAAATATTTCCAAGTTACGATTTCCGCACATTACATCAATCAGTCCGACAACCATACGCTCCAAAGTAGACGTTCACAATTCCCAAACTCCCAACATCAATTGTCTACACGATCCGCACAGCACCACGGCATAAGTCGGAATGCATCGATATTCCCTTTTTCAGCTCATCAAAACTGGGTCCATCTTTCTACTGTTTCTTGTCAGAAAAATTCCATGCCTAGCCAATTCCTCAATTACTTACAAATTCAACTAGCCGCGCCCCAGGCTGTCATTGCTTTGTCGGCCAATCCCAAACAGTTTACTTTGTCAACTAGCCGCGCCCCGTGGTTCAAAGCAATGAAGTTTGTTGACTTTGACGACAACTCGTTTACTGTTGCTATTCCGCCATATTTGCATATGTCTATCCTTACCATCCACCCTGTTATCAATAAGTGTTACGCCATACAATGTCCACATAGTGGTTTGTCACAGTATTCTGTTCTCTTTAGTGGGGAATGTGTTTGCAGTTGGAGATCCTTATAACGAGTGTCGTCTATACTTGAGGTTTATTGTCCAAATTCTGCATATGTGACAATCAGCAATGCTTCTGACCGTTGCTTAAAATTAGTTCCTTCAAAACTCGTTACGTTTCGCGGCGAAGGAGATGAACGACGGTGGGGACTGAGGGTGACGGACGATTGCGAGAGGCGGGGAGGGGACAACGAGGGACTGAGAGGCTTTATGAAGGAGGTCTGAGGGGAACAGGCGGCGCGAGGCCTGCGCTACCTCAGGTCGAGTGGCGGCGCAGACAGACGGCGAGGCTTGGCGCGTGGGCGGCAGCCGCGGCTCAGAGGCGGCGCGGCGGGGGCTTGCAAGAAACAGGTCTAGGGCGTTTGTAGAGCTCAGTTTTTAAATTCAATTCAGTTGAACTGGGAGCAGCACCGAGATAAGCCGCACCAGCCACAACCGGGAGCGGTAGCTCAGTGCATCAACTGATGTCCCTGCAGCGCCTCTGACCGGAAGGTCCTAGGTTCGAGTCCTGACGGCGGCAGGATTTTCGACACTAGCTTTTCAGCTAGGTCGAATTCAGTCGCTGCTGGAGGAGAATATTAGCGGCCGGCTGCTCTGATCGGTAGTTTTCCGTGGTTTCTCCGATCAACACCAGGCGAATGCCGGAGCAGTACCCTACCAAACGGGCCACGGACCGCGCGCGATCTTTTCTTCCTCTTCCTTGTCCTATCCTCTCCCCTTACACACACACACACACACACACTAACATGCACTACGTACCCACACATTCCGGGAGACCGGTCGGAGCTTAGAGCTTGTCCCGGCTGGGCGGTGCCTCGCTGGTGGGAGAGTTCTGGTTAGGGAATCCCCACTATCCGACGGTAGGTCGGCGCCGGATCTCGCCATCCAGCGAGGAAGACCACCGCCATCTCCCGAGAAAAACATGCACTACACTAACGGGACTAATGACCAAAGCAGTTCACGCGCCGGAAACACGAAAAATGAAACCAAGCCGCACCAGCTCACTGCAAGTCTCCCGTTGTTCCAGATGTTAATACGTAGTTCCATTTTGGTCGAAGTGTGACTCATCTCGACACTGCTTTATGCCCTGGCAATGAATATGAACAAGACTACATACAATGCTCCAGGAAAGTCTCTACGCAGTGACACCCTGCTCTTGAGAGCGCTATTAACAGAAATGATGGTGGTTACACGCACTACAGTTAGTAGCAGAAGAAAACGTATATTGTGTACTCACCACAATCACGAAGCTTCCGGTGTTTGGATGTGGTGAGTACAGACGGTATTGTCAACCCACGTCCTAGTCATGAGTATTTGGCATTTTTACTGGATTGTCTTTTGTGTATTATGCTTATTCTGCTTCTTTGTTATAAATTATTCATCTCAACACTGTAGTGATGGTTACATTTCACCAAATAGATCTTGTTTTCTTTATTTTTATTCAAAATATCTATTGAAAATGTCAGGTAATTTTATCAAACGTTTGTTATTTTTAATCCACTTGTACTATATTTTTAGGGTTAACTTATTATGACTTCCAAAAGCTAATTCTTCTGGTCAGCTGTCGTGAAAGGGTTGGCGCATTGGAATGAGTAATAAGTGTTGACGCGATTTGAATGATGGATGGTAAATGGTGGAATGAGTGGGGAAAGAAAACAGAAGAAATCCGAGACTTTCTGTTTCCACCCGCTTGTCCACCGTAAATTCTATAAGATCCAGCGAGATTTGATATATGACTCTTAGAAATGGACGGTTTGAGCTTTGAAGGTCCGTCCTATCTTATTTTGACTGACGGAAGCCGTTCTGTAATGATTAGATATCGGAGTGGGCAGCAGTATGCAAACATTATTTGTAATCTTAGTTGTTTCTTTCACAATAATTATTATGTATGGATATCTTCTTATCCAGAGCAGTGTTCCCATTATAAAGTATTTTTTTTATTTGAAGCTAACGGTTGAAAATTATTTCAAAAATTGTAATGGGAGTCCGAACTGAAATAGTTTCCGGTTCGCGGAGTCGGGGCGCCAGTGGCGCAGCGCCGGCAGCGCCTCCAGCGTCCTCGCGCGGAAGCAGCGCCGGGGAGAGCGCTTCCGAAGAGCCTGGTCCGCCTTCTTCACGTGTCGTTCGGTCGGTTTGTGGATTTTTGCGGTTTCGGCGCG
The DNA here is from genome assembly GCA_964035755.1 of Teleogryllus oceanicus. Taxonomy (NCBI): domain Eukaryota; kingdom Metazoa; phylum Arthropoda; class Insecta; order Orthoptera; family Gryllidae; genus Teleogryllus; species Teleogryllus oceanicus. The sequence goes on along the minus strand of CAXIVR010000005.1, from coordinate 114,233,879 downwards.
TCAACTTTGGCATTAGTCCGTGGCGTAGTGCAGTTTTCGGAGTGGGGTGATCTCCGCTGATGGCGAGATCGCATCACCTTCCGTATGCTAGTGGTTTCTCAACCAAGTATCTCTCATCAGCGGCACTCCCAGCGACAAGCTGTAGCTCCCGACAGATGTCTCTGATTGTGAGCTGTTAGAATTGTGTGTTGAAAATGAAGAAAGATCGCGCGCGGTCCGAGCCCGTTTACTAGGTACTGCCCGGCATTCGCCTGGTCGTTGATTGGAAAATGCGAAAACACCGAGCAGCAGCCGTCGCAGAATTTCCTCCAGACAGCGTCTGAATTCGACTAGCTACACCCAGTGACGAAATCGTGCCTCGACTCGAACCTAGGTCCCGTCAGAGCCGCAGTGACATCATTGACCTGAACCACCACTGGTTCGTTCGGTCGGTTATGTGGAATTTTGGTGCACTGATTGATAGATTAGTGTTTCGGGGGCGCGTCAACTACTAAGGGCATTAGTCCTGTGCGCGTAGTGCACATTTTATCGCGTGATTTGGAGGTGATCCTCCGCACGATCGCGAGATCCGGCGACAACCTTCCCGTCGGCTTGCGGGGTTTCCCATAACCAAGTATCTCGCATCAGCGGGGCAGCATGCCAGCAGTGACAAGCTGTAAGCTCCCGACTGGTGTCTGGACATATGCTGTAGTATTGTGTGTGAAGGAAAGATGGCGCGCGGTTTGCAGCCCGTTTACTTAGGGCACTGCACCGACATTCGCCTGGTGTTGATTGGAGAAATCACGGAAAACAATCCAGCAGAGCTAGAATTGTCCTCCAGACAGCGTTTGAATTAGACCTAGCTATGTAGCTAGTGTCAAAAATCTTGGTGTGTCGGAACTCGAACGCTAGGTCCTCTGGGTCAGAGGCAAAGCAGTGACATCAATTTAAGCCCCGAACCACCTAAGCCGGTTTGTGGTGGACAAAGTGGGATGCTCCCATTTCGCTCAGTCCCCCGTTCCATATTGGGTCATTGTTAAGTAAATCATACCACTCTCGCCAATCACCCACGTACTAAACATTAGGCCTTAATACTGAGGCTCTTAATAAAAAAATATTTAATATCTCTCGTTCTTTCGCAAATTCGGGCTTCGAAATAATCTTCGTTCTCCCAGTTGATATGAATGATCTGGGAATCGTGCGATCAAGTTATTGTGTACAGATTTGCAATTTACCTTTTTATAACTTTGAAGTGAATTTCATTAACTTTATACTTAATTTAGTATCGTATACTTTGAATTCGACGAATAAACTAAAAGTTGAATTTTTCAGATAATCCAGTAAGGATACTTGTGCATTCTCTTACCATTCGCTTTATTTCTGTGTAATCAGAGAAGTTGGTTTCCATTGTGTTGCTGATAATGGGTGTATAGTGTTTACGCACATAACGTACATCATCAAATCAGAAATCTAATAAAAACACATTGAGTGTATTACTGTGAGAAAATGATATGAGATTATTGATTAACTAATAATCCGAGTTATCTGTTTATTCTCACTAGAAGTTTAGTTCATGTAAGCACAGGTCAGCAAAATAAGTTGCTCTCCTGCAAGATTTATTTTCCAAAAGATAAAATTATTCACAGGGGTCAAAGAAATATCGTATGTTACACAAACAGTACTTGCTCAAATATGGGCTGTAATAATACATTTTATGGAACTTAGTTTGCGAAGTATTATTTTAATACAAATAGATACGCTAAGTATTATTAATTTTCCTGCATTTCGGTGCGTCGATTTCCCGTTCCCTTCCACATCTCCCACATTTCCTCCACGGCAGTGCGCGGCCCTCCAGGGAATCCACCTTCTTCGTTCTAAGCTACCCCAACGACATCCCATCGTCTGCTTTGTGGATTTCTGTACAGATAGTAAAAAGCCAACGAGAGAAATTGCGGTATTAGACACATTTTTAACGCGACGCAAGGGACCCGTTACTAGTTGTGACATAGTTCCAGGTACGGGGTGATCAGTTTAAAATGCAACCCACAGCAGAGAGGGCGAATTCCACTGGCAACTATGTTAGTTAGTTGGTTGATTTCTTATTTTACGTGGCGAGACTGGGGCCATCAGGCCCGCTCTTCAGTCTGACCACGCAAATTTCGCTACGCTTCTTTCACCATCTAGCTGAAAGAAGGTATTGTTGGAGCAACGAAACAGGCGACTTGAATTTTGCCCAGAGGCTTCTTTTAGGCTTGAGGATCTAACTTTCAGTAAATCTACTACATGGGACAGTCGGCGTTACTTTCCTCCGAAGGATGGCGTACGAAGGATTTTTCGACGTTTAAAACACACGGCTTCGATCGGGTTTGAACCCGCCAACTTGGGTAAAACAGTCGGGTACGCTAACCGTTATACCGCCGAATCCGCATGTTTGAGCGGGTCGGATAGTGGCTGGTGATGTCATGCAGGTAAACTGCCCGGAAGTACGCTTAATTCCTTCTGTTACCCAGAGGAGGAGAGCAGATGACCGACGTGGCCACGAGTTCAAAGAGAAAGGCTCGCGCCTGCTTATAGGGCGTCCAAAGAATATTGTGTTGACGAGAAAAGTGAGTTCTTCCTTAATAGTTTAAAAACCGAAATAAGCTTGCCATGTAACATACAGGTAAATTTAATTGTAAACTCTGCTTGTTTTAGTGTCATAACAAATCTGCTCCGGAAATGTACATGTTTTATACTTTTCAGTTTTAAATAAATATTAATAAATTATAAATTCCAGATTCACAGAACAAATTTTTAGTATTATTGTAATTATTATCTTTTATTATAGAATAGTATTACTTTAAACATAATTAATTAAAATTAACTAAATAATTTAAAATATAATAAAAATAAAATTCTCAATAATTCTGATACGTATCCAGTGTTACCGTTCCTTTGAAAAACAACAAACCAATTAATCTGCGTCGATAAATGGCATACCATACTCCAATCTTTTCTTAAGGTAATGGTCTCTCTACTGTTTCCTAATCTCTCGGTACCGCAGAGTCTACTGTTTTGCTAGTTAACATATCCATCCAGATGAAGACAAGCCTCATCACAAAAAACACTTTATCAAGTGCCTGAAGAGCTTCGCTAACAATTCGCCGTAGCCAATTACAGTAATTCATGCGAGGAGCCCGATCGGGAATCTTAAGCTCTTGAGATGTCCGCTCTTTGAATGCGCACATTTTCATTCTTTTTTTTTTTTTTTTTGTGGCACAGCGCACACTTCTTTACAAAAGATTACATTGCTGCTGAAGCTTCCTTAATAATTTTTTCGGTGAAGTTGAATAAACATCCCGAACTTTCTCTCCTTTTCGCTGCGTGAGCACTGTGCTTTTGAGACTTCTTTCCCGATCAAACTCGCTCCTTGTCTCGCGATAGCATTCCACTAACCGAAAGACGGTACTCTTGTTTGGAATAGACTCAGATTAAATTTTTCTTTGCAAGTTGCCTGGCACTCTTTGAAAGATTGCATTCGTAAATACTCCCCCACCACAAATCTGCGTTGCTCTATGCTGAGGCGTAAATTAACTTCAAAACAGCGAATGAAGACGCAGCCTGTTTTGCTTTCAGCAGATACGACCCAGATCACAAGTATGGCGCGGGTGAAAGGAAGAGAGTGGTGAGTGGAGGTACTGTCGCAGAAAAGTAGTCAAAGGAGCTATCCCAGAAACAGTGTTGTAATTCTTTTACTTTTCTCTCCGGGCCTCGAACAACGGGGTTGCGTTTTAATCTGATCGACCTGTACAAGCGACCACTGGGCTGTGTGCCTAAAAGTGAAAGTGAACTGTACACCGCACAGAACTGACTATAAGAACATTTATTTGTACCGTAAGGCTGACGCGGCCAATTTACAAAAGTATTTATTCGATAATTATTCTAAATGGGCGGGTTTCGGTGATTCTGTAGAGAACGTTTACAATAATTTTAAGAAAATCGTTAATAAGTGTATAGAACTCTATGTACCGTAGAAAATCATAAAAGGAAATCCGAATCCAGGATATTATAATAATCGGATATGAAAGTTAAAAAGCATAGCAAGGCGGGCATATTGGAATAGAAAAATCAGTGATAAATATTATGAGAACTTTAAGAATATCGAGAAAGTATTGAAAGCGAATGTATTAGCACAAGAAGGGCATTTGGAAACGATATTTACTGATGAAAAAAAAAGTTGGAGCAATTTTTTTTAAATACGTACGAATGCACAAGGGAAATTGCGAAGAAATACCGTCATTAAGAAACGATACTAATAGATGTAATGTTCTTGGTCGTAGACGAAAAACAAAAAGTAAATATATTTAACCATTTTTTCGCGTCAGTATATAATATAAAAAAGATCGTCATAAATGAAAGCGAAGGAGGAAGCTATGTTATCGTATCTTTCGCTGCTTTTCGAGATATCAATGAACAATTCATGTATTCCTGGAAATTGGTGAGATGCCATAGTGGTCTCAATTTTCAAAGAAGGCGCGCGTCAAAATGTCGTAAATTATCGCCCAGTAAGTCTTACGTTTGTTGTGTGTAAGCACACTGAATTTGGAATAAGAATAATATCATTTACGAAGGGCAACAGGGTTTTGGAAAAGGATATTCATATGAGAATCAGGTAGTCACTGTCAGTCAGGACATCGCTAATTCTCTCGATGAATGTTCTATCGTTCACGCAATTATTATAGATTTCACCACAGCGTTCGAGCTCGTTCCTTATGATAAATTAGTCCAAACAATTAGTAAGCTTAACATGGAATAATTTCTCTCTGAATTCGAGAATGTCTCAGCTCGCGTAATCAACGGGTGCAAATTGCGCGTCTAATTTCTCTTCGAGGGAAGAAGTAACGTCTGAAGTGCCACAGGGAGGTGTCCTAGATCCGTTGTTATTTATAGCGTACATTAATGATATTTGGTAGGAAATTTAATCAAAAATACATCTTTTTGCAGCTAATTGTATACTTGATCAGGAAATTAAGAACACAAGTGATATATTGCAGGCTGATTTACATATCCTAGAATTATGGGTTACCACAGATTAAATTAAATTAAATCCCAGTAAGTGGAAGTTTATCAGATTCACGCGTTCTAGAAAGACAGACGACATCAAATATGAATTGAGAAATCAGTATAGTCCGAGGGCTAAATGCTGTAAATATTTGGAAATTGTACTAAATGAGGATCTGGGATGGGCAGAACACGTACATTATGTTGTGAAAATGGGGTGGAAGACATTACACTTTGGGATTAGAGTACTTAGGAAAGGAAGTAGAAAATAAAGGGAATTAGGGGGACATATCTCTAGTACGGCCGATATTGCAATATGGATCCATGTGTTGGGACCCATACCGTTTAAGGCAAATGAAATATCTTGGAAAAGTACAAAAATATGCCGCAAAATTTGTTAGGAGAGGACTTTCTGAATTTATATTTTGAGGAACTTTGGGAAAACGCAGAGATAAACCCCGTCTTTGTGCGTTATTCAAACCAATAAGAGGTCCGTGGGGGAAGTGCGAACAAGACAACATACGTCGCGGGGAAGGGCCATGGCTCCAAAATTCGGCAAAGAAAACAGACATCAGATGAAGGTAAATTCTCATTTGTAAACAGAACAATACAAAATTGGAACAAATTACCTGCAACAGTGCTCGAGACTATCCCTCAAAATGTTAAAATTTTTAAAATAAGTCAAAATAAATTGTATTTTTTAGAATAAGTTATCATTAAAATTAAATTTCTTGTATTATTATTTTTATTTTATATTATATCAGCCTTAGCATGATAGGGTTAATCATTAATTTTAAACTTGATTAAGTATTATGTAAATATTGTAATATTTGTTTGTTCGTGTATTTAAGTAACTACTTAGAAAACGTTACCACCGGAAATATTGTATGTATTCCTTAGTAGTAAAACAAATTTTTTTCCCATATTATTGTCGCAAAAGCGTACGTTTCTGCATTCAGAAATTTCCTCCTTAATTCGACATGTGCTGGCGTGGAAATTATTCTTGAGTTCGTACATTAGGTGCAACAATTCACCGGTATCATACGAGTATCAATTAGTAACAACAAATCTATTAGTAATAAGGAATATGTGCGCGTTTCATACATCTGAAGTTTTGAGACAAGCAACAATTGAATTCCTCCCCAAATGCATTTTATAATAAAATATGCATAGATTTATACTTTAAGGGAAATAGAAGAGATTGTGATTATTTAAAAAACATTTATTTTGGTTAAAATGTATTAAAATGAGAATCATTAACGAGAATGTTTCATTAAATTTATTCGGTGTACTTTAGTTCCTTTAGATTAAGCTAATTTGGGTTTAGTGGTGGAATAAAAATTATCATTTTTAAGCTAAATGATGTTCAAAAGTAATTTGTTTTATCCAAAATGAAGATTTCTAGGTGTTAGGTAAAAATGATACATTTTAATAGGTCAATATTTTTCTGAACTAATCTTAAACCTTTTGTTTCTGAAGTGTGGCAAACATTTCTCTTCATCATCAATATTTCCTTTCTTATTCATTTTTTTCCTGATGACCGTTTTACAGACTCGGAATTAAAAAATAATACCTATTTTTACATTCAGTGGATGTGGTCAAGAATAATACACAATATCACAACTCAATTTACATTTTTGTGCAATATGGGCATTTTCTTTCTCGCCAATTTTCTCTGGTATTACTTTTATGTCGAGCGTCTGGTTGCACGGATTTTATATCTTTGGTGTCTTTGACATCGCTCGTCTTTCTTTACGTATCTCGTTTTTTTTATATTGATCTGTTCTCAAATTATGCGGACAACGAAACTTCTCTGTGAGTACTTTTTCTGTGATACACATCGTGCGATTTTTTCATCAATAAGCAGACAAAAAAAACAACAACAAAATATGTGATTTTCTTGGAAACTTGGTCTTTTAATTTATAAACATGTACCAAAGGACGCTTCAAGATGATATTTAGGCAGGTATGGTGATATTAAGCTTTATTTGTGAGAAAAATAATTTTCCTTCAAATACTAATGAAGTATTTCAACTTTTAAATTACAGCACTCTTATAGACCTGTTTTTCAGAAAAGACTTTTAATAATAAGAATAATTTGTAATGTTGTGTACGTACGTTCTAATATTTCTTTACCTCAAAATAAGTTATTGTACAACATATTTTAAAATTCATTGTTTTAAAATTTAAAATTTTTGGTGAATCACGAATTCAAAAGAATTGTTTTAAGAACCTACTTTTGTTAGAGCTTTCGTAGATACCTGTGTTTATAAGAGAGAGGATCTCGAAATCTTTATTTGCATTACACTGACAACCTGTTTTACTCTCTTTGAAGTTTGAAGATTCACCATCAATTCGTATTCGTTGCAATGTAACAATTCTCAGCTCACGTTTGTTTGCCTCTCCGTATGTATCTTCTGTGACGTTCACATGATTCTCCTTTGCCCCTTCCTCGCTGTCTAAAAATCCAGAGTTTTTGATCTCTGCTCTACCTTCTGTTCTTCCTCCTCGATCTGTCTTTACTATTTATACCTCACCTTTTGTTTGTACCACTTCACTTGCACCTTGTTCTTTGTTCTCATGTTTGAAGTATTTCGACACCTCGCACTCGTAGATTTATTGAAGTGTATTAACCACCTTCCCACATTCATATCATGGCCTTCTTTACTCTCCCTCAAGTGAAAGATTTCAGAATGATTGGGACTAGGGAATTAGGCAGACGCGAAATGCGTAACTTAAATTATCATTTATCAATGCGAATCTGATTTTGTATCTCATCATTTATCAAAGATTTTGTAGTTAATACTTTATTGCAGTGCAAATGTTATCTTCTAATCAACTTTTAATGGTATCTTCATTATTTCAACTTTATTTAAATTTTCCATATTATTTGCTTGTATTACAGATATTATTCATGTCATATTCATCTTGTGATTGCTACTTTGTACTTTCCTAAATCTGAATTAACAACAATGAATTATATTTTACTGATTTTCATATCAATGATGTTGAATTATCATAAAAAGAACATAAAATTTCGCACTGACTGAATTCATACCAATGGACATGTAAAGTGTTTTCTACAGGCAACACCTACTCGCCCTCAATCGATTCTGGTCGCCAGCCTCCGGCCACCCCGCCACCCCACGTTGCACCGTCACCTGCCATCCCCGCCACCCCCCCTCCGGGGCCTATGCCACAATCCCTCTACCACGTCGACCCACACTCGAGTCCCCCAAAATGTCCTCGCTTTTATTCCACCAGGTCAGTTTTAGCTTTCGTCTTTTTACCCCAAGCAATATCATATTTTCCCTTTTCAGAAAAAACCCTGTTCCTCTCGTGTTTTCTGCTTCCCTTATTACCCTTCTTCCAATGCCTCGCTTTTCTGCATTTCTAAAGGTTACCTAGGTATCACTCCGTTTCTCACTTCTGTTAAATTTCTCAAAGCGACTCTTCGGAACTCTGACACTTAAAAAGCTTTGTTCTCTTCATACGTATTCTCGTTGCCACCACAACCCTTTGTGCTATCTCACAATTCCTAGTACTTAACCTAAAATTTTCATGACTACTTTACAGGCAAGCCAGTAATAGGTTATTAAGTTCTTCAGAACTTTTATCCTACAATTGTTTCATAATTACTCACAGTTCTTAAGAGTGTTCATTCAACGATTCCTTTTGCCCAATGCAGCTGCTTGCGAACTAATACACAAAACTATCCGTTATTCACAATCACGGGCAACTTCAAAATTTGGTAATACCGAAACTAAAGAGAAAATAACAAATATTTTTCGGCTTAAATAAAATTGCAGTTTGGAAAGTAAGAAAATGAACCGAGAATTGTGACTTATTTTAGAATATATTTCATCTCTTTCTTTTTCCACCTACTAATTTCCTTCCCGATTCCTACATTATACATCCCTACCTCTTTCCATTTCCCAACTCATTTCTCCCCAATTAATCAAGACAGTGAATCTTCACCCTTGAAAGCCTCTCCGCCGTCTCGTGCTTGTCGTCCCGCATTCTCTTTTCCACTTTACTCGTTTCTGCCGCTCCTATCATCTTTCCCATTATCTAAAGCTCGTGTTTTCGACCTCGGGATAATTTTCGTCTCGCTCCCGGCGCCACCAGCTCCTCCAACGCCTCTACCGCCAGCGGCCAGCACCCCCAACCTACCCAACACACCGCCCCTACTGGACCCACCACACTACCCAACGCATCGTTGCTGCCGCCGCAGGCTTCAGTACCACCGTCCACATTCGTTGCCATTGAAGCGCCTCTGGACGGAATATCCTAGATTTCCACTCTCGATGGAGGTGGATTTTCGGCGCTAGCTACATCTAGGCCGAATTCAGCCGCTCCTGGAGGAGTTGCTGCTCTGACAGGTTTCTGTGGTTTTTCTGATTATCCATACGAATGCCGTAGCAGTACCCTAACAAACGGGCACACACCGTATGCGATATATCATTCCTCTTCCTTGTCCTAGCCCTCACTCCTTGCACACACACACACGTACACGCATGCGCGCGCACATTTACATGCACTACACTACCACTGTTATCGGGAGATCAGTCGGCAGCTTTGAGCTTAGATGGAGCCTTGTGGAGGGGGCGAGATACCAGGAGGAAGAAACAAAGCTGAGGCGCTTGGATCTTAAAAGTAATAAATCAATCAACGCCATGTCACGCGAGGTCACAAACACCACTTCCGCCTACTCCGTTGCCTTCAACCGGAACAACATTGCTGGAATCTTCGCCTCTGCCACCCTCGCCTCGAGCGCCGGGAGTGTTGTCGCAGGAATTTGGGCACTTTCCCGGTCGCGTCTTCCTGATCGTCACAGAGCAGCAGTTCGTGTGACAGGGCGTTGCGACGGGCACACACGAGGCGCCCATAAGGACCGACTCGGTTCGCTCGTCGCGCACGTGATATTAATACCCACTAGTGGAGCTACAAGATCACGTTTATATATATATATATATATATATATATATATATATATATATCACACACACACTTACATCACACACATATGTAAACGTTCATTCGCATCCCCATACTAACAGTTTCACTTTGTTCGACCGTAGCGCTGATCGCTTACCTTGTAATTGCCCTCTAAAGCACTGGCTTGTAAGCGTGTCATCCTGTTCACTTGCTAATCTGATCCACAGCTTAACGGATTTCGTGTTAAAATATTTACAAATTCCAACACCACCAACCTCGCCAAATGAAGTAATCGATATCTTTGAGTGCAGTTCTTTTTATTGTGAGCCGCAACTATGTACTATTTCATCCCCGTACATGGAAAATTTAGTACCAAAATAACTAAGTTTTGTCACAGTTGAGTTTCTCCTGCGCTTAATACCACTTTTCTTTTTCTCCCAAATAAACCCAAATATACACGTGAAGACAGCGAGTTCCGTTTTTGAATATTTACTTTTAGTTCCCATATTTCACTATATCTTTCAAGGATGTTTAAATTCCTCTGTAAGCTCTCAATATTTTCTGAACATAGAACTAAATGATTAGCATATCCAGGAATTTTCAGGCGCGGATGTGTCGCGTCGCGTCTTCTTTATAAACAATACCCGTGCTTAAATAAGACAACCGATAGCGTTAAGAGATTATATTTTTGCGTTGTACTTCCGTCGCCGCACTTGACGCAGAAATTTACTTCTTTGTACATTCTCTGCAACACATTTAAAACTTTACGTGAGATGCCTAGTTCATTTATTTTTCACCGTAAGCCGCCTTTTACAATATTGCAAATTGAGTACAATTAACTTTTCAGGTGTCTCGTGAAAGACTCTCTTTAAGGCTAAATGCACCGAAAAATACTTATAGGAAAAATCAATAGATCGCAGCACTATCATACGGAATTTACTAGATCGATAACGTCTGAACAAACTGTCCGATTTTAGATCTGTAAACGGAATTTGACTCCTTTTCAAAATAGAATTTACGCTACTATGCCGTTTTTTCAATAAATGTTTCCAAAACATTTTTGAAAACGTTTTCTCATAGTTCCGGAAGAAATTAAAAAATGTGGGCTTATAGCGCGATGGCGACGTGCTTCTGAATCAACGCCGTGTCAATCATGCAAATCGGATGAATAGGAGCGGCGTAAAGTGAAATTCGGAAAAATACCTGATCCCCTCCCCTTCCCCTGCGTCAGGAGGCCGAACTTTCAGACAGGCAAGCTGGGCAGTCAGTCCCTTTCAGTCTCAATATATTTTCCTTCACGTGTCAAATTAGTGATGCTGTAAACAGCCAAACGGTCTCGTATCATCTGTAATAGTCGTATAAAACTATATATCTTGTTCACATATTTCGTCTTCCTTCGAATACCATCAAACAATTATTTGAGGCACTACTCAAAATATCAATTCCGATTTGGAAACTGATTTCAAAAGAAAATTGAACTAATTGTGAAGATATCACCAATATTCCATGTCCTAACATCTTATTTTACATACATTTTACTTCTAAGATCTTCCGTTATCATTCCACTACCACAATGAATGAGCCGAAATTACGCACGAGCTCTTTTATCCTGCGACTCGATTTTTGATCTCAAAAATGATTTGACTAGTGAGTGCGCAGCACACCAGAAATTTTCTTCCTATAACGAAATGTTATTTGTGATTGAAAATATTGTTTAGGATATTGACAACAGAACTTTATATGTGTAGTTTATATTCCATCCACCTTGGAATCAACTAAGTGATAACACCCCTTGTATCTTCTCAACGGTTCAAGATACGAAGATGCCGTTTGGACAGTCAATTCCATAAACAGGGGCTACTTGAGTACAACATACTTCGTCTTTGTACTATATTTTACTACTAAGATATAAGATCAAATTTTTAAATGGAACCCTAATGAAATACGTGTATATCTTTGTATTTAAGAGAATTTTTAGAAATTGATGTGTTTTGTAACGTATTTTTCTACTGAAGTGGCACTTTTCAATTCGACCTTGGCTGCTTACGCTGAGAAACTAAAGGAAAATGTCTCGTGAATGGTTTTATCTGCTTTCCGAAAATGCGCAAAGGACTACGAGTAGACAATGGGCCGTATGCCTGCAGTATAAAATGCGCCGCTGGGGTAATGATAACGCAGGTATACCAGTTTCTTAGAGCATTCATTTCTTCTGATTCTTATGATTAATAAGATATTGTTCATGTATTTTTATATTATTTACTTAAAATTTATTATAAAATATGTTTTCACAGTTGTCACAATATCAGAATAGTATTTGTGTATCTAAACAAGAACTTTCGGATTCTGTATGCAGCATTTGAGTCTTCTTTAGATGAAGTCATTTTCAGCAAAATTAGTATCGAAGAAAGTTGTTACTGTGCTCAAGTGATCGCGTTTGTCTGAAGGACGAACTCGCGAACTTTCCCCATTTAGTCAGCAGGAAAGGGCGAATGGAAAATCGCCGCTTCAATAGAAAAAATACTTTACGAAATTACATCAATTTCTAAAATTGAATCCGCTAAAATATGGAGATAAACAAATTTTTGAAATCGTCTTTTAAGTCCATTATCATACGCTAAAATGTAGTATAGGATTCCATTAAAAGAACAAATGTGACCTTATATCTTCATAGTAATATATAGTCCCATGACGAAGTATGTTGTACTCAAGTAGCCCCTGTTTATGGAATTGACTGTGCAGACGGCATCTTCGTATCTTGCACCGTTGAGTAGATACGAGGGGTGTTATCACTTAGTTGTTCCACCCTGTATATTTAAGAAAGTTATAGAAAAATGTCACTTTTGAAATGACAAAATTGAAGAACAGATTATATTGTGATATAAATATCTGACTTTAGTATTGATAGGTCAGGAGAGGTATGCACAAATGTTAAACATTTGCCATTTTCAAAATTGGTTTAATTCTCCCGCAAGATGTGGTAGTTTCACTAAGAGGTAAAACAATCGGCAAATTTGGGTTGATGGTGCCTCGTACGTATAAATGTGATGTGAATAGATAATTATTTGAACAATTAAACTTGTACTCAGTTGAACTTGATTTGATAAAAAGGAACTAAAATTAAATCTCAAGCAAGGGGAAATTTATGGGCAGATTCTGGAAAGGGTTAATACGACAACGTGCCGTAGTTTTTAATGCGCCAAGCGGTACACTCCTTATTAATAAAATTTTGTCGAAAATCATAAATGAAACGAAGATTCCAATCGCAGTCCGATTATTAGTTATAGCGGCATACAACTCTGTTCCTAGGTGGTGACAACGTCAATGTTTAAGGTATCAATAGCTACTGATTGTATGGAACATCCCGTGTGCTGTATTTCTAAAACAGTGAAAGAAGTATAATGCTCCAAGCCCGTGTTTTCATTGCAAGACACCATCGTACAATAATCCACGTTTCTATTATACGGGTCAATCAAAAGGTGCAAATTTAAGAAAATATAGTACATCGTTCGGTGGAATTTGAGGTTTATTTTCGGGAAGTTTTAGAAATATATTACCCGCTGTTAAGAGGAAGCTGAGGTAGATAACGTTGCAGCATGCATAAAAATAACAGAGATATGGAGACATGTCCAATAGTTAAGTTTAGATTTATTACTAATTTTGCAATTAAGTTTCAACACTTGGTTGCTGAATACCTAACTAACATTACGGAACAACTTTCAAAATTTATAATACTTAAAATTAACATAAATGCAAGCTCATAGCCCTCCACTGCAGATTACTGAGCTGTATTGTATTTCTTACAAACTAGTTTCCCTTAACTTTACAACGCCACTTATAATAATAATAATAATAATAATAATAATAAAAAGTGATAATACAATTTACTTCACATAGTAGACTAGTAATTTAATACTATTAAAGATATTTATAAATTATATTTATTATATACACATATCAATATTTTATTAAACTATTTTTTATTTAATAAACTAATTTATTTTTAAATTTGCCAAGCTTTGAGAAAGGGATCAAAGATTTCCACAGGCAAACTGTTCCATTCTTTAATTTTCGATTCACGAAAGAATATTTCCAATGTCCGTTTTCTGAATTCTTGACTGAATTTTGTGCTTGTAATGAGCTCTGCCAAAATATGTACGTAGATTTCCTAATCGACTTTGGATTTCTTTCCACGCTCGAAAGCCTGTGTACGCTTTGTATACATTGCAAAGAGACGCGACTTTATTCTCTTACTTTCGCGTGTCTCCTGTAGGCTTATTCTTGGTACCCCTGAAAGTAAATTTTGATGCTCTACTCTGGACCTTTTCTAGATTCGTTTGCTGCAAAATTCTGTATGGTTGCAACATATCACGCCATATTCTAATATGAGTCTCACTAATGACACTATGCTAGTTCTTTGGCTTTCACTGTACTCTTTTCACACGAATAACGAAATGTAGAGATCTTCAGGCTTTCCTACAATGAAATTTACTTGGTTTTCCCAGCTCAATTTACTGTCTACCTGTATTCCTAAATATTATTGGATCTAATCAGTTACATCTAAACAGAGGAACATTGCCGGATGGTCAGTGTTCCCAAAAATATTTTGTATACATATGTGGAGAGGGACAATTGAACATAATGATAATAAAGTAATTGTTAGATCGACAACTCTTCGGAAGTTGTCGAAGAACAAAACATTAATCAAATATATACATCCAGATATCCGAACATCTTAACACAAAGAAAATTCTTGCTTCTCCAAGAGATCAATTTTAGCACTAAAAGATAATAAAATAAAGTATATTAATGCAAAAATGTTTGGAAAATGCGTGGAGACATTATAACACGTACAAGTCACAATAAGCGATGGTTCCTTTTGATACAATGTGTACCCAAGTCGCGGCAGTCCACTATCAGTTCAACTTTTAAACATTGTAAGTTCAAGTGAGCCTCTTCGTAAGATGAAACTAAAATCATTGTACCCTTCATATTACTAACAAATGTATACCTCCTAGAACTTTGTAATTTTATCTGTTTGAGACTCACTGCATAATGAAAGTGAAGATGTCATTCTCACAGACTGTGCAAAAGGAGAAAACGTTTTCATACAAAGAATTCCAATAATACCCTGAAACTATCCATTTGAATTCAAGAGACTTCAATTCACCGATGACATTCAGTACAGAGCAAGGGAGACATTTTTAATAGTAGGCTTAAATTTGTGTAAACGTTATTTAGTAATAAGGTAGTAATAAATGAAGCACGCTCTCGAGTGTGTGATTCCACGAAGTAGTTCTCCTTGCCCATGAACGTAAAACCAAAATTAAAGTGTATAGAGCATTTGTATTGCAAATATCATTGTAATATAAATGTAAAGTATTGCCAAATAATTAAATATGTTTACACTAAATTTCTTTATATTATTATTATTATTATTATTATTATTATTATTATTATTATTATTATTATTTCTATTATTTCTTTAACATCATGTCTACTTATGATTTTAATGATAATGGTATCAGTTTTAAGTTGTATATCCATCACGTTTTTAAATGAATATTTTAATTTTTTTCTCTTTTCGCTCCCGCTCGACATAGAACGTCAGTGAAGATAGTATCATCTCTCAGTGAGCTACTGGAGAAGGATAGTTTGTTTTTTGCCACAATAATATATGTAAACATGTATATCCCAAAACTTCTCGTTAAACATGAAAATTCAGGAGCCCATATTTCATCCACTTAGAAACATTCGTTGTTGTTGTTTATTTTTTTTGGCAGGAATGAAACTTGATATATACGCTACAAATCTCCAGCCTGAAAAAAAGCATACGTAAATCGTTGCAAAGCAGGCATGTAACCGACAACTGTCTATCAGCAGCAGACTCTTCGAATCACATGCTGCACATCAACTCGCGCTGGCGCTTGCTATTCAAGGCTTTCGCCCGTCAGATGCTGAACCAGCGCGCTCTACCACAATTTATTCGCTTTGGAAAAACGTATTTCATTTTAAGCATTGAAATTAAACTATCACTAATGAGCCTATCCGATAAAGTACATGTAGAGAAAGTTTCTGAAATTACTAGAGCAAAACTGATGGAAGGAGCCTCGATGAAAATGTTTGCGAAGGGAAGTCAGAAAGTGAGGTGAAAATGTAATGATAGGGCTACATGTAAAAAGTAATAAAATTATTTTATTCTTCGTAATTCATTTACTTTATAAGATTGTAACCTGATTTCTCTGAGCATTTGTCGAAGCGAATTAGATTTCCCGTGACACGACGATGACACTTGTCGACTAGCTCCTTAAGCCATTTGCCTTGAGAGTTTTTGGCTTAGTCACTGGAAAATTGAATGACTCGATGGTATTTCTTTTTCTAGATTTTTGATACAAAGACAAAGGATCATTGGATAAAAAGGTATTTGCAATCCAGTTTGGAGCACGTTTTGAGAAAATCGTGAGAATCTTTGTACAATGTTAATTTTTAACGTTACTAAAAAGTGCACAAAAACTCTAATATTTTCAAAAGAATGTATATTACATTAATTAAAGAAGTAATTGTGAAGAATTAATTTTATTTTAAGAAATAATCTCTGCCTTCAATATTGTAGTTGTAGGAAGATGCCCAATTTTATTTTTCTCGCATTACATTACCTTTAATTTCTCTATACCACGTAGATTATGTAAGAATTTTAAATACAGCCTGAGAAAGTAAAATTAAAATCATCACTGCTTTTCCTGATATATTTTAATGTAAAATGTCAAAAGTTAAATAAATTAACACAGATGAGCATTTTTAAACCTACTAAAATCTAAAACAAGAGTATCGCAAGAAAAAAACTACAAAAATACCAATCCTCAACCGATTTCGAGTCGGGATCGAAAAAACAACCCTATCAAATCGCAAGATGGTATTGCATCGTATTTCACTATTACAACGTATTTTTTGTTGAAGATGAAATGAGATTCGCGTGGAGCTTTGCGCAATTCCCACGTGGCACATCTTTAAACTCGTCCAGCGAACCGCTACGTCCGAACACATTTGCTCACCCGCGGGCGAAACAGGGGCGACGTAAATCAAAACCGCATCCGCTGGAACAGTCAATATTTCACACCCGACGGCCACATTTCCCCTGGAATCTCGTCCTGAGCGCAGCGATTGCCTCTCGCGGGCGCCGCCCTCGTACTCTCCACTGTCCTCGCTCCCATCCCCACCCGCCGTCATCGCCACCTCCCACCTCTCGAACCCCGCCATTGTCGGCCTCTTCTCCCACCTCACAAGTCAACGGCAGCGTTCCTCCCACTTCATAAGCCAATGGGTACAAAGACTGGGTTTCTCCCACTTCATAAGCTAATGGTTGCATTTTTTCAACCTCACAAGTCAACGGCAGCGTTCCTCCCACTTTATAAGCCAATGGGTGCAACGGCTGGGTTCTCCCACTTCATAAGCTAATGGCTGCATTTTTTCAACCTCACAAGTCAACGGCAGCGTTCCCCTTCATAAGCCAATGGGTCATTTTCAACCTCACAAGTCAACGGCAGCGTCTCCCCTTCATAAGCCAATGGGTGCAAAAGCTGGGTTCTCCCACTTCATAAGCTAATGGCTGCATTTTCAACCTCACAAGTCAACGGCAGCGTTCCTCCCACTTCATAAGCCAACGGCTGCGTTCATCCAACCTCACAAGTCAACGGCGGCGTTCCTCCCACCTCACAAGCCATCGTTGCACCGAAAAAGACTAGTAGTCCACACGGTGCCAGATTTTTGACAAATAGCTCGAATTCAGCTGCTGTTGGAAGAGATTTCTAATGGTCGGCTTCCTGCTTATGGTTTCTCCAGACAAAACCAGGTACATGCAGAAACAGCGAGACAGCACCCTGAGAAAAGGAACATGGACCACGGGTGTTGTTTTCTTTCTCCTCCTACTTCCTTCTGCCCTTCCTTCTTCTCTCCTTCTCATCCATACACACCGGCATATATACCTTTACACTTACATGTACTACATGTCTACTCGCGTCAGGGGTCAAGCCAGGCGTTTCCTGTTGGGGAGTTACCGCGCAAGCCGACGTGAAGGGTCAAATATTCCAGGGCAAGAGGATCACCGCTAACTCCCGGAATACAACATGCTCTATATTTACGAGTCTAGTGGCCAATAGCAGTTGGTGTGACCTCAGCAATAATGAATGAATCCATTCATAAGTTCATTCCGTTCTTGCCACAAGCATTTTCACCACTTTTTCTTCCAAATCTCTCTCGGTCTAAGCATCTCCACCACTACTTCATTCGTAGCGTCTCCTCACATTTCGTCCCTTACGCTTGTACATCCCCCGGCCCCGCCCTCACCATTTGTATTCTAGCCTTTTTCTGTGCTCAAGCCCTCATCTCGTTTTTCACTGCATTTCAATTTATTCACGCATACGTAATATGATAAATTTAAGCGCCTGAATTTGATTATCGGCGCGGAGAAAAATGCTGGTTGGAAAGACTTGTAAGTTCATAGAGTAGTATAATTTTTCGCAGCCGTTACAAAATATACGAGAAAGTATATGCTTGTATAACATTACTAGTTTATCTATCAGTTTCCATCCTCCCCCCTCTGTCCGCACGTCATCGGAATCCTCACCCGTCCTCGCGACTTGTCTGTCCTTGCAGCCCCCAGCCGACTTTACCCTGCGTCTTCCTCCGCATTCGATTGGACCACTTTCTCCGGTCGAGTTTACCTTTCGGCACCCCTTAGTCACTGGCCGCATCATCTCTGCAGCTGCAGTGCGTCCCGCTGCGTTGCCATCCGCACACGCCCGCCGCCCGAACGCCCGCCCGCCCGAACGCCCGCCGCCCGAACGCCCGCCCGCCGAACGCCCGCCCGCCGAACGCCCGCCGCCCGAACGCCCGCCCGCCGACGCCCGCCGCCCGAACGCCCGCCCGCCCGAACGCCCGCCCGCCCGAACGCCCGCCGCCCGAACGCCCGCCGCCGAACGCCGCCCGCCTGAACGCCGCCCGCCCGAACGCCCGCTGAACGCCGCCCGAACGCCCGAACGCCCGCCCGAACGCCCTTGAACGCCCGCCCGACGCCGCCCGAACGCCGCCCGAACGCCCGCCCGAACGCCCGGAACCCCGAACGCCGAACGCCCGAACGCCCGAACGCGAACGCCCGAACGCCCGAACGCCCGAACGCGTCGCCGCCCGCTCCCCGACGTCCACTTGTTTCTCATTACCTCCCTCGCCTTGCACTCGCCTCCCCGCCCCTCCGCCCTCGTCGTCGCTTGTAATTGATGCGAGGTATCTTTGAGAGGCCGCGGGGGGCTTCGCGCGGGTTATGAAGCGTCGTTATTAAATGAATTCCCTCCCGGGGCGCCCGCTCGCCTCCCCTTCCAGGGGCGGCAGATTAAAAGCGCGCGGGCGGGCGGGCGTGTGGGCGGGGCGGAAGGCAGACGGGCGAACACAGGACGCGCGAGCGAGCGCTCCTTCCTACGCCTCATTAGAAAGCGCCTCCAGCGAATTATTCAGCCGCCTCCTGCCACGATGACGAGGAGGACCTATATTTAACTCTGCGCTGACTTTAGTGTGGTTCGCATTATAAATTAACGTTATGCGATACAATGTATAAATCGCTGAAAAGATTAACCGTTTTAAATTCTACAACGTTATGGTCACATTCCAAATCAAGTTTCAAAGTGAAATTTGGATTTTGAAAAATAAAAGAAGCAGAATGGAGCCTTCAGAAAATTAAATTATTGAGAAGCGGCAGAGTTTATTTTGTATTAGGTCATATTAAATATATCAAATTAGAAAAGAATTTAAAAACATTTTTATTGTTATAAAAGTGGCTAAAAGAAACAGAATGGACAGAAATGTGTTTGCGGATGGAAAGTATTCCCGAACCAATGAACGAAGAAGTTATTGAAAGACTTTCAGTGAGGAACGGGCAAGGTGAAGACAGAGTTTGCACCTACATTTATTTTATGCGCACGAAAATATGTCCTGTAGATGAGAAGTTGGTGAAGGGATAATGACAAATATTGATATTATAACTAGAGAAATGTTGAAGTGAGAGGCAGAGAGAAGTGGAAAGCCTCGAAAAACCGTTCGCAAACCTGCTTCGTTCACTACAAGTTCTACAAGGAGTGTCTGAACTCAGAATCCAGAAGAATCTATCTACGGACTGCTCACTTGAAACTAAGAGGGAACATATTTGTTTATCGTAAGTATAGTTGTTGACAGGACTTTAGAAACTGGTATGTTGTAAGTGAATATGAAAAACCCCTTTACGGTAATATGTTTTTCTCCTGTATGCATTCGTGGTGGCGGAGAAGGTTGCTAGTTTCCAGAGACCATGTTTTCCACAAGTTCAAATACCTTTTATGATACATAGTAAATATGGTTATAAAAGGTGGACACAGTATGTCCATTTGCGTCATCATGGAATGAATATGAACGGTTTTGCCACAGAATATTTTGATATTTACATTCAGACTTGAAAAGTAAACGCATAGGGTGTAAAAATATTTTCTATTGTCTGTCATCTGAACTTTAGTAGAGACGATCAGATTTACAAAATACAGCTGTAGATTCAGAAAACAAATGTTGGAAAATTTACATACAGAATTATAATGGAAAAAGTTGCCTGCTATAATTTTTCAGTCCTTTTCTCTAGCTGTTCAAAAGTTGAAAAATAAATTACTTAATAATCGAACGTTTTACTAATATGTCTTAGACAAATATAGTTGCTATTATTTACTTTCGTTATTAAATATTTAATCTAATAATTATAATTGTCGTGCTTGTATTGAACGATTGTGTCGTTTAGTGGAGTGGTGTGAAATATAGAATGATAAAGAAGTAAAGTTTCATGTAATATCACAATATTTATTGAATGAAATCATTGGTATTTTTATTTATTTCCTTTATTCGAATAAAACTGTTCAAAATTCGAAATAATAATAGTTTAACTGAGTTAAAAAGCTTAAAACAATTAACATACATTTTACATTCCTCCCTCTAAATTATATTATGAACTAATGTTGAATTAATTAGATTTAGTTGATATTGACATTGAGTAAATGTCATTTTGTATCCAAAATAGAAAATTAGTTTATCATTTGATAAAACGCCGTTTCATGAAAGATGTGTGTTTAGACACTGACACAAATTCATGTATTCGCAACTACTTTATTACACAATGAGAAATGAAAGAGCACTTTCACCTGAAAGTAGAATCAAGAAGTATGATTAGCTGAAAGTCAATTGATATATTAAAAGTTTGATTTTTTTATTTTCATATTTTCTTTCGTTACGTTTCATAATTTTCTTTGATGTTTACAAAACTATCAATGCATGAACAAAATTATATTCTGCATACAACCATACATACTAGTTGCATACAAAAGTGACTTCTTCAAAAATAATTTCCTGTTAGTACTTCCCGGAATTAAAAGTAACCTTGTAGAATGAAGAGGATTTGTGCAGGAAGATCGCCCAATGTACATATGCGTGTAATTGATCATGTGTGGCCGAGAAGTTTTTCAATGGGGTATAGAGAATGTTTGTCAGGCGTCGAATGGTAGACGGGGGGGGGCAGACCCCCCGCCCCCACCCCCTGGGCCCCTGGGCGTAATGTGCGAACGGTGTTAGGCCGGGAGGGATCGATGTATTGATCTAGCGGGGAAAGCCGCTTTTCTGTGATAGGATAGAAAGCGCGGCGGCGGCAGAGACGGCGGTGGTAGCGGGGAGTGTAGGCGGGGGCGAGATGGTGCCCGTTGTGGTGGGGGTAATGATAGTAGGGATGGTGTTGGAAGTAGTGGCAGTAGTGGTGCAATGGTGTCGGGTGGTTGCAGATAGGGATGGGGGGGGGAAGTTAGTGAATGGTTGTAATTAGTGATGGAGCTGGGGACCTGGGGATGGAGGTATTGGTAGTAGTGGTTGTGGTGCTGGTGGAAGCGATCGTGGTGGTAGAAGGCAGATAGCTTCTCATGGTAGTAGGTGAAGTGAACACAGGGGTTCTTTCTGCTCTGATCTCGGGACATTGCCTCGAGCCACCCTCGGAATTTTCCTCCTCCCCACGTATCTATTCCATCATACATAAAAAATGGGCGATAAATCTAGATTGTAGTTAGATCTATCATTTTTGGCTTGCCTTTTGATTCTGGGAAAAATGTCGAAAGTGCTAAATATATTGTTGGAAGGTTGAGGCTGGACACTTTCTGTAGGCATTCAAACAGAGGGTTGAAACAGAACGCTTGATATTTTTTAGCATATTAGGGAAACTAATGTCCTGTTATTTCCTTTTGCGAATTCAATTTACATACACAGGAATTTAGGCTGCTCTACCCACACTCTGTGTACATTTTTGGAATATACATATTCATATTTATATATATATATATTATATATATATATATATTCATTAGCATAAAACATATATTGAGACAATGAACAATCTGCATGCTCGAAACCGGACAAAGCTACTTACAAGAGTCATGTGTGAATGATACTTTCGTTCATGAATCGTGTCTCAACATGCTGACTTAAAACATTGAACATTAATTGAGAAAGGACTGTCTACAAATACCTCTACACTCGTGTAAAAAAACATAGAAAAATAGCATTACAATCTGTTATGATCATCAACTTGTGATAATGAGCGCATTTTAGTTTATAAAATCCATTATGATATAAATCTTATTCTAGGCAGCCCATTGTATCATGAGAAGCTGGTATATATCGCGACTCGCACGCAATATCTTTTCATAACGCCGGTTGAGGAGTCGTCAACTGATTCACCGCGAGTCAATACTGTTTGCGGCCAAGGAACCGCGCCGGGGCTCGTGCCAACAGGGGCGGGGGGGGGTGCGTCTCAGATCAATGTGACGCTTCATCGACCGGGCCTTAATGAGCGCCCCGCCTGCTCCGTCGCGGGGAGGCGGTGGTTGTGGGAGGATGGTGGCGGTGGCTGTGGTTGTGATTGGGGATGTGGATGTGGCTTGCCTGTGGTTGAGACGACGGCGGTGCGGGTTGCGGTGGTGGTGGCGATGACGGAGGCAGTGCCTCACTCGGAATGTACACACCTCCAGCTTGTCTTTGAATCACACGAGACCACGCACATACGTACGTACGCCTGGATCTATTGCATTGCTGTGTGTTTGGGGAGGTAACAGCGGGTGTCCAAACCAAGGGTAGGAGGAACATCCTACGACGAGAAGAGATGTTTGCTGAGGATGTCTGATTGCAGTCTATTCCAATGAGGATCGTAGGAATAGGATATAGCAAATTTGCTTAGAGTAATATACCCGTCGGAGTAAGAGAGTCTTTGCAAAATCTTGTAGTCTTAAGGCGGCTCCACACATTTATTATTCGACGAGTAGCCAGCTCGTCGAATCCTAAGTAGTGTGGATGAGTTGCTTACTATTGGCAGAGTGACAAACATTCGGTGCTCGCCTTACCCACCGCATGTCGATCTTTCGCCCACACCAAAGGAAGCCAACATCCGCCGAACCCATAAGCTGTTCGGGGTTGGGCGAACAGTAGCTCGTTGCTCGGCGAACGCTGAATATGTGGAACCACCTTAAGATAAGATAGTCGAGCTATAAGAAACGACTGTTCGGTAGAGTTGAACCAGGAATTCGAAAACCACTTGTATGCGTGTTTTAAGCGAAATAACTGTTTTAGAGCTGGTGTTGCAAAGGCTGCAGCTCGCCAACTACAGCGCCCGCTGCGCGCCCTCCGGCCCAGGCCCTTCGTGAACTGCGTTGAACCGCTCATCGCTTTCTGGTACCCCCACCATTCGCCATCCTTTCAATCGCTTGCAAAATTGCTACTCTCGCTTTCGAAAACGATACGCCAATTTCTAATCGATATGCTCGATATACTTTGAAGCTGTGAACGCGAGGATAAATGGCCGTGGAGAATTTTGTTTTACAATTTGCGAATATTTACTAATGCCTAATTTAACTGGAGAATGGAGCCGGGCATTCTATATTCGATCGTTCTCGCTGGCTTGCTTTCGAAATCTCCGGGGCGCACGCACCTCTTATCTGCTTGTGAAACGTATACGTAGGTCTCTTGTCAAGGATAGGAACTTCTCATTCTCGGCTTTTCTCGGCAGTGTCGGAGGTATCAACAAGGAGGAACGATGTCTTTCGTTTGGGGTATCGGTGGAGCGTAATCCATGTGTAGCTTGACGGGAGTTTTGAGTGTGATTCGCTTGTGATAGCTCCATTCATTCTCTTACTGAGAAGAAAATAATTGATACAAACTTTTAATTACATGGTATGATGATGTACCTGAAGAAAAGGATTAGCTACTTCACGAAACGATGTGCTCTACAAATAAAATGGTATGTAATAAAATGGCGGGTATTTTGCCAAGACTCGCTCACTCTGTCGGGTATATTACTCTAAGCAAATTTGCTATATCCTCATTCCTACGATCCTCATTGAAATAGACTGCAATCAGACATCCTCAGCAAACATCTCCCCTTGTCGTAGGATGTTCCTCCTACCCTTTGGTTTGGACACCCGCTGTTACTTCCTCTGTTACCGCTCATGTTCCACTGTTTAAATGTTTTAATATAAATATTCTGTCTTAAGTTGGACTTTGAACTGATTGTCTTTTATCTTAGATATCTACATTTCAGAAAAAATTAATTAGTTAAAACATGTAATTTTTCAGGAAATAGTTTATTAAGAAAATGTCAGTCTTCAAAATTAAAATTGTAGGAAGTTTTTGGAACAAATTTTCAACTTTTACAGTTTTCGAAAATAGAGTTGAAGGAAAATGGATCCTGCACCACTTATATAAATGTATCGGAACTGAAAACCAATCTTGGCAGTAGGGACAAACCCATTTGTTTTCCAGTAAAATAAGCAGAAGGAATTTTATTTGTGAAGTTCTTTTTTTCTCTGATGGGTCCTCAGAAGTATTTTTTCAAAGTTTAAAGTATGGTAAAGCATTGAAGATGCAAAACAGGAGGCTATGACAGAAAGAAAAGTGGCATTCCAATAACAGTTTTGAAGTATACGGATTATTCACATTTCTAAATGGTATATTGAAATCAGAATCATATTCTTGCGCAACGCAAACGGAATTCACATAACGAAAAAGACTCACGGAAAGTAATTGAAAGCATGCAAAGATGGGAAAAATAAAAGGTTCCGGACAAAATGAAATGAAGAACAGTGAGGCGTGCAAGGAAAGAGCGTGGCCTCAGGGCTTTGAAAGACGCAACAATTAGAAAATAAAGAAAAAGACTGGTATATGGTGCGTGTGACGAGGGGCAGATTACGTATAGATTCTCATGGAGGAGACGATGCTTTTTGAAGAAGGGTCAGGAATCGATAGCGTGCGACAAAGCGCCGTGTCGTGGAGGTGACACGACAAGAGGCTCCGTGAGGCGACGCTCAGCGCAGCTGGAAGGAAGCGCCCGACGCCCGGCCGGCGGCGGCGGCGGCGGCGGCGGCGGCGGCGGCGGCGGTGGCGGCGGCGGCGGCGGCAGCGGCGGCGGCGGCAGGGGCAGCGCGCCTTCGTCCGCTCGGGGAGATTTGCGGACAGGCGATGAAAAACGGGTGATTCGGGCAATGGGAAGAGGACCGCTGGAATGAAAGAGGTTGCGAGGGGAGGGGACGGGACGGGACAGAGGGCACACGCTCTATTTACCGCGCCCCCTGGGCCTGGAGCGCGTGAGGGCAGTGCGCTGTGACGGCCGATAAAGAAGGTCTCCGCCCCTCCGGCCGAAGAAGACCGACTCGGCGACGGAGACCGGCGACCGGCTCGACGGTGCCAGCGGAGGTTCGGTTCGGTGAGATTGGTGGGACCGGCAGCAGCAGTGCTGTAGGGAGTAGCAATTGGATTGGTGGAAGTAGCGTGGCGGTGGTAAGGGAAGGGCGACCTCGAGGGCCGAGTGTAGTGGGGCGTGAGGCATGGGGCGAGAACGAGAGGCAAGAGCAAGGAGAGAGGGCGAGGACGAGGGACAAGGTGGTGGCTATTCCGGGCGTTGGTATGACGGTGCTGTAGCGGTAGGCTGAGAGTGATGGCCGGCGCGGCAGCGAGAGACAAATTGCCCTTTTCCCTTCGGCTTTGAGCCCCGTGGGCTTCTCTCACGCAGTTTAGAGGTCACTGCCTTGTTCTCGGAAACGAAAGTAACACTTACGATATAAAAAGTATCCTCTGCATGCTTTCCATACTCTCTTAATTTTTGACCAATTTTATTTATTGTTCTAAACGAATTATATTATTGTTCTATACAAATTATATTATTGTTCTATACAAATATATTTTTATTAGTGTAGGCATTTTTTATTTCATTATTTTCAATAATAGTAAAAGCGCATGTGACATTTGACGTAGGAGTCCTTCATCTGCCAATTTTCCTTGAGGTTGTGATTCCCTAGTATCTCTACTACACATAATTGAATTATCCCTTTACAGTATTAGAGTGTGCGGATGTTCGTGTGTTCGGATGTGTGGTTCCGTCACTCTCTGATAGAACACTTTCCGTACGCTAATCGAGATATATGAGGTGTCATTCGACGCTTCTCGGTCTGCTGATGGGGAACTGATCATTTGTTTTCGGATCCAGCCAGAAGATTCAAAGAAATTTCCAAAAACTCTTTTTGCGTGTTTAGCGCTCAGTGAGTAAGTAGTGAGTGAGCCGGAAATTAAACCAGCGCCACCTAAATAGATCTATGTAGGTGGCGTTGATTAAAGTCAGCACCCAAAGGCATTTTTCTTTCAATACGCCATAATTTTCTTTCACGACGTTGGCACCACAAATCTTGACATCATGAAGTGAACAAGGAAGTGAATTTGAGCAAGTGACAGTATATTTCATTTTCAGTTTTATCCGTAAGGTCTGTAACCATATTTTTAAAATAAATTTGCAAAAACCAACAAACAGCCTTGAAACATATTAAATGTGAAGAAGTTCAAGTTAATACGGAGAAACAAAACTGTGAATAGTGTTAGATAATTTATTAATGTTCTACGTTCTATTTCTCACATCTACGTTCCTAAGTGTACAAATGCCAATTTTTAAATGAATGTGATCCAGAATTTATTCCTATTAAACTTAACTAACACCTTATTTATATAAACATACCAAACAGTCGTCTTTTAATGTTCATATAGATTCGCATACGAAACTATTTAAAGAGCAATTGCAAGAGTGGAAGTGAACACAAATTACACTCAGTTTGTGGAGTTTAAATTTCTTCAAGCATTTGGGGAAGAAAGTATGGAAGTGATAAGCAAATCCGAGGAAGAAGCAAATGTAGTTGTAGAAGATTTTGCGGCAGAATTTTCGAAACTAATTTTGAACACAAATTACACTCAGTTTGTGGAGTTTAAATTTCTTCAAGCATTTGGGGAAAAACCAGGTTGTATATACCTATCTGCAGAATAATAAATATCTATCTATCTATCTAAAACAGCGTACATATGATGTGCATTATTGTGCATATTAGCAAAAATCGTAAAAAATGTTGTACTAAATGTTGTACTAAAAATGTACACTATACGCATCATCAATACCTTCCAAGTAATTTTTACGCCGATTGTAATTTTAAAATTGAAATATTATCAGTTCATATTCCATATGTAGGTAATACACAAGACAATTAGATGTTTGGAATTATTGAAAAATTATAACATTATCAGCTACAGATTCATTGTAAGTCCAATGCCAGACTCTATAAGAACATGTTTGAACAAAGCTACGCATGAAAGAAATGAAGTATGAAAGAAATTCTCAACACAACAGTTTTATAGCGTCGACGGCACCACATTAAACTAGTAAATAATTTTATGGTAGATACATTTTAAGTAAATTATGACAAAATTGTAAAAAATACAGTTTTATAGCGTCCACAATTCACTTTTCCCATAGTGGAGCCACAGTCGTGGCGGTAAGCCGTAAGGCCAGCACCCGACCTGAGACGTCTAGGGGTGGTGAACACAATTCACCAGATGGTCGACTAGCTCAGTATAGACGTCCCAGTGTGGACAATAATAAAAAATAGGGGCAGGGTCGTGAAGATCGTTTATGGATTGGATGCAAAATTACAAACAACTCGGGTGAGAATCACTTTTCACTAAATTCAGAATATATTCTAAAATATTTGTGCTATGATAATACATCAATGGCAAACAGAAAAATCAAATACAGAATACTCTTGACTGAAAAAACACACACACTAATAACTCAATACACATTTCCTACTTTCATCTACAACCCAATTGTTTAAAAAACACACTTTCAGAAATTGAAAGAATCGTTAAAATATTACTTTACAAAATTTGAAAAAAACACATTGAAAATAAAAAATTAAATACTTTTCCCTTAACTTACTTTTAAAAAAAAAAACCTTTTCTCTCAAAAATCCAGAAAATTACTATTATTATAATTATCCCTTTACAAAACCTTAATCACTATATTACAATATTTGATCTTGAAATCCTTTTTGAAAAAAAAGATTGATTCTGTTCTCACATTAGAAGTCGGAAACAAATGTACTTTTATTTTTCCCTTTTTTTTAAGCGGGGTAAATCTTTACCCTCCCTTTTTCTTTCTACGTGATAATACAGAATGAGCTTTCATTAAACTGAATCACCCTATCCCTAAAAAACATTTTTTTTGGGAAACCTTACTGTGTTCTTGGCCGCGTAGAGCACCCCTTTGTTCCTTCTACACCTTTCCACCGAGCTGCTTCGGCCTTAAGGTCGTGGCCTCGTGAGAACGCCGTTGCCCCCCAGAAATCGCCTTCTTTTCTCTTCAAGTTTTTTATTTAAATTTTCCTATAATTTTTATTTTATTTTGATTACAGTTAATGCCCAAACTGATATTCAGAGGAAATGAATCCAGAGATCCCCCCCTTTTATATGAGCACCAACTTAAAGGGGTATTTAAATTAGGCATGTGAGAAAAAAAAAAACTGGAAAGAAAATGAATGCAAGCTATTAATTACCCATCTATTCAAAATTTCTCCCAATTTTCCATTATAAATTCATAACATTTCTTATTATTTTTCTTCTAAGATTATGTTTAAATCAATTTATAACAGAAAAATTTCCCTTCTTCTGGTCTTCTAGAAGAGTTTTCCCAAAAAAGTTCAAATCTGAAATCCGCTGCAATGTCACTTCCTGGCGTACCGTTTTCCATACGTCCGCCCAGTTCAGCTCTACCCAAAAAAAATTTTTTTTTCATCCGACCTCCGGCTGTGGTTAAGGGGGCGGTCTCTTTTGTTTTAAATTTAATTATCATTCCAAAATCCACCCGCGTTGGGGGAAAAAATTTTCCCTCGTTTTTGGGCGGTATGTGAACGTTTGAACAAAAAACGGGCGGTCAATCCCCCTTTTTTGGGAAAAAAAAAGTTTTTAGGGAGATTTCTTTGCCGTAAAATTTTTCCAAAATTTATGCCTTCTTTTTCTTGATTCTAAACGCACAATTTTTTGTTCTCCCCTTTTTGTACTTTCTCCTTTTCTTCTTCCTCATCTTCCTTTTTTTTCTCCTCTTTCTTTCTTTCTTTTTTTTTCTTTTTCTTTTTACAATTCTTGTCGGTTACTTTATCTGTTTGTTTGTTTCATCTTTTTGCCTTTTATTTCATTCTTTAAATGGTCGAAATTAAAAATTGTATTTTCCCGATTGTTTTCCCCATTTCATCTTTCAACACAGCTACATTGGGATGTTGTAATTGACTAATTAGGTAGGTCCTCAAAAAACAAAAAATTTATGAAAATGTTTGGGAATCAAATCGAATTTTTTAAACCCCTCAAAAAACTTTCTTTTTTTCAACATAAGGTTTTTCCTGAGCTTGAATTTTCTTTGGTCCCCCTTTCCTTAATTTTCGAAGATTCTTCTTATTTTGTTTTTGTTGTTCTATCTCGTTTCATAATGGTTTGCAATGGATGCTCTGTTTGTTTGAAAGGGGTTTCGGGGGTCTTTCCCAATCGAATCATGGTAGATTTGATTCAACCATTTGTTAATGGGGGAATTAGAGTGACCCTGTTATGTTGCCCGACACGTAGACTTAAAGCCTAGACAATTCTTTCATAACCTCTCTGAAGGATTAGACTGTGGATGTCTAATGCTAGAACATATATGCTTGAATTATATGTTGATGGCCTGTAACCAGGGTTCACTGTGAATTGGGACCGTGATCTGTCAATTTCATATGGACCGGAAATTAAAAGAACTTATTAAGTTGATACAGGCATTTTTTCGTATCGCTTTTTTAAACCGGGGTATACTTGGTTAGTTTGGGAAAACAATAAATGCATCCAAAATATGTTTATCCCAAATTTTGGGCCCTTTCGGTAAAGGCCCATACAAATCTATAAAACTAGCCTTTTTCTTTAAAGGGGTTTTGGTACATGGCCCCCAAATGCGATTATTTTAAAGTTTTCTGAAATTTCACATTTGAAAATCTCGTCGTCAACCTGTTTCTTCCTCCTTTCCAATGAAAACTTCCAATTGTTTGGGTTTATTTTCTGGCCCCAAATGAGCTAAAGATGTATGCACAGCCAGATGATGCGTTGTTAACGTTTTTCGGTACCCAAACTCGATAAAGTAATGGATTTTTGACCTTATGAGAAAAACTTGATCTTTCCATTTCAACGGGTCGGCCGTCCACCGTCTTACATCTGGATCAGGGGCCGAGTTCTCCTTAACAAATCTTTTAACTTTTCCATCGTGGCATCAGATTCTTGAAATCTTGGATTTTTTCCCGTTAGACCTGGCATACTCTTTAAATTCAAAATGAATTGGGCGGAAAAAAAATGTTGGGCATTGGATTGTATTTTGTAGTGACATTTCTACTAAGTAAATCCAAAAAAACATCTGCCTGGGCAGTACTCCACCTTAAAAGAATTTTGTAATAAATTATCCACCTTAGTAGACGATCGTTATTCGGGTACTTTTAGAAAACAAAAGTTTTATGATCTTTTAAATTTGAATGATTTTTCCCACAAGGTATTTTTTTAATCGGTGTATTGCCCAAACAATAGCATTAGCCTCCTTTTCTGTCCCTGAAACGAGTTTCGGTTCTTTCAAAATACCCCAAAATTCTATAATCTTCGTTATCAATTTTTTAAAATAGAATGGCACCCATTCCGTTGCTACTGTCGGTCTGCAATATGAAGGGCTTAGGAAATCGGGATAAGCTATCAACACGACTCAGGGAACATTGTTTTTAAATTGTTGAAAGCTATTTCATTTTTCTGTCCATTTCCCATTAGTGTGTTTTCAGCCGGAAGAAATATTTCAATGTGATGGGAAATTAGAATAAATCTGGGTAAAAATTGACGCAACCTAACAAATTTTTGGTTGTTTCGTGTTTTTGGCGGTGCAATTTTATCTATCTCTCGCATCTTTTCCATATTCATTTTGACTCCGTTAATGTCACATCAAAACCCCAGAATTAACTTGTTTAGTGCAAAAATTTCTTTTCCCAAATTCAGTTGTAAATTATTTTCAATCGACGTTTCAACAAAATATCTAGCTTAGCATGTTTCTTAAAATGTCTTAGAATACACAAGCACGCATCAATATAGATAAAACACGCGGGACATCTTTTGCCAATGATATTATCTAGACATTGTACAAGAGCAGATGCACTTTTCTTGAGTCCAAATGGCATTCTTTGAAGACATACGAAATTCCCGTGAATAAACCTGTATATTGTTCTTTCAGGTGCTATCGCTACCAATGATGCAGGAAGCGGTTTTAAACCCAAACCACTTGATCCCGGGATAATTGATTAAAAACCTCTACACGCAACGGTCTTCCTGTATTTGGAATTTGATTCCCCCCTTTGCATTAAACAATTTATTTCCCATTACTTTTTCTACGAGATAATGGTTTAGTGAGGTTTTTTAATTTAGATGATATCATCTTTGCCATGGTAGCAATGAGTTACCCACCTCTTTTTTATTTTTTTTGGAAAATTTTGGGTAACCGTGAATGGTTTTTTTATCTGTTAATTCTATTTGAAAAAAAAATTTTTACGGGATTTTTTTTTTGCAAAACCCCTTTGACCGCAATATTTAGAATTTTTTTTCTGTATGCATTAGATTATGTTTTCTGACACTAACAAATTTGTAGGTTCAATTTCCTCCAAACAATTACCTCCCTTTTTCCCGTGAATGAATCGAAAAAGATCCCGATTTTTCGGTTTCAAAGTTAAAGTATTGTTCTCTGTTGATAAAACCCTGTTTTTATGAAACGACCCCCGTATGAGTGGATAAAAAATTTCTAAAAGACACAAACGATACTTATTTTTGCCTATCTCTATTTCCAAATAAACTTGTCTTGTTATTGGTTTTGATTTTTCCGATTCGCCCTATCAAAAAAGATTTCACGAGCGGCAATGTAGGTACCCCTCCTTTGTTCTTTAATTCATGCAACAAACTTTGCTATGACGGGAAATTGCACAACCTGTGTCTACTTTCCAAGTATCAACACCCCCACATTTAACTTTAATTTCGACCTGCCTCCTGGGTCCGATCTGCATTTTTTCTTTTTTTCCCCCCGGTTATCATCAAATGAGATTAATTGATTGATAAATCGCCACCTCTTCTTCACTAGAGTTCATTTTGGGTTTGGGGGGGATGGCGTCGAAACAAATTTCTAATTTTCCGACTCATGTCCCGGATGTACTTTCCTGTATTTCTGGGGTTGGGAAAACCCTCTATCAATAGAATTTTTTTTATTTCTATCCCAACGAGGGCCGTCTTGTCTGCATGTTGGTTTTTTTGGTAATGTTTGGTTTTAATTTCTCCCGTTTCGGTTTGTTACATTATGTTGTTGCTGTTTCTTTTTGACCATTTCGACCATTGCTTTGCCCTGCTTTTTGAACCTTCATTTTACACGAAAGTGGCATCATAAACCCAGTTGCGTTATTAATTTTTCAGTGGGCATTGGTAAAATTTTGCAAATTTTTGGGGGGAAGGAAAAACGATTAATAAACAAAAATTTCTTCATCCATCGTCGGGGGTTTAAAATTTGAAACGTAAATTTTTCCTTTTATTCCCGCATGGACATCGTACCCCTTTTTCCATCCCAACATTGTTAACTTTAAAATTGATTTGAGTTTCGTTATTCCAATTCTGAATAAAATTTTCTTTGGGTTCGCCTGTTTTGGGGGAAAAACTCCCAAATTCTGCCCCGATTTTGCATTCCCGAACATCTGATAAACGATTGATTTTCTTTGTCCGGGAAAACAATTTAAAAAAAGAAAAATCCTTTTTCATAAATACACTGGGTTTTTATCTCCACTGCACTAAATTTGGAGTACCGGGAATGAAACATACGTGGGTGAAATTTTCCACTTGATGGAAATTTTCTAATTGATTTTTTAGTTCTACTACTTATTTTATATGCATTAATTTGATTTTTAGAACGCCATCCTTTTTCAGAAAGAGCCTTTATTCCAGATCTTTATTAGCTTGAACCTGAACTTGTTGAACTAATTTCTGGAACTTTTTTCCCCTTGTTCTACCTCATCTGCCGTCGGGTACGGCGGGTTTTAAAATCCGTTGTTTTGATCCTAGTTTCAAATTCTTTCGTTACTTGATCAACCTTTTCCAATTCAAGTCCCAGCCCGGGAAATTTTTTAAATTCTCTTTTTGGGAACTTTTTGAACCCCCGCCAAATTCGACCTTCCCTGCCCGCTAATTCGTAAACTGTGCTTTTTAAAATTTTTTTTTCTTCCCTTATTTTTTTTAATTTGTGTCGAATTCCGTAATTTTTTTTCCAATGCATTTATTGCCAGTTATTTTCCTCAATTTGGTTTCCCAAAATAGCCTTGTTCTCCTTTTGTTTAATTTCCCAAAAAACCTTGTTCTCCCAGTTTAGTTTAAATCTTTTTCTCCTCGTTTAGTTTAAAAAACTTTTTTCTCCCCTAGTTTAGTTTCCCAAAAACCCCCAATTTTTTTTTGGTTTTCTTTTTTTTCCCCGTGACTAACCTACATCTAATTGTTGCATAAATTGACCTTTAACGTTGATCATCGAATTAGCCCTCTGAGGGTTTCGTTTTTCCTCATCCTGATCTCGTGTTGGGGTTTGGGTGTGATTCTGTCCGGGGCGTCTCCTGTTTTCCGCCGTTCCGTTTTTACTCCTGTGTTTTCCCCCACGATCATCGTACCGGGCTTGCCCCAGTTTCCCCATCGCATCTGATTCTGGGTTCCCTTTCCCCGGGAGGTAAATTCCAGCCTTATTATCGCCATTTTTAATCTATTTAAATGCCTAGAATCAATCAACTTTTCCGACACCATACACCTCTACAAAATATTTTTCCAAAAAACCGACCAATTTGAAACTGATAAAACTCTTTAAAAAAACCTTTTTAAAAAAAACCTTCTTGAAATAAACACTTTTTCTCAAAAAACTTGTACCTGCAACCTGGTCAGAAATTTTAGTGAACTTGTATTCAATTGTACTAGTAATTTTTGTTAAAAAATTTTGGTCTATTTTTTCCCAAATCGAGTTTGTGTAAATGCATCCAATAATCGAGCCCCCTTGGGGGGCAATTGCGGCCACAGTCGGGCGGCAAGCCGTGGCCAGCACCCGACCTGAGACGTCTGGGGGGTGAAACAACACCGATGGTCGACTAGCTCAGAAAACTCCCCGTGTGGAAAAATAAATAAAAAAAAAAGGGGGGTTTAAGATCGTTTTAGATTGGATGCAAAAAATTTCAAACAACTCGGGGGAGAATCACTTTTCCTAAAATTAGAATATATTCTTATTTGCCTACAAATACATTTTGGCAAAAAAAATCAAATAAGAATAATTTTGACTGAAAAAAAACACACACTAATAACTCAATACACAATTTCCTACTTTCATCTACAACCCAAATTTTTAAAAAACACTTTCAAAATTGAAAAAATCAAAATAACTTTACAAAATTTGAAAGAAAACACATTGAAAACAAAAATTTAAAACTTTTCCCCTTTAAAATTACTTTTAAAAAAAAAGGAAACTCTTTTTCTCTAAAATCCAGAAATTACTATTATTATAATTATACTTTACACAAACCTAATCACTATATTACAATATTTGATCTTAAATCCTTTTGAAAGAAAAGATTGATTCTGTTCTCACGTATTAGAAGTCGGGAAAAAAATGTACTTTTCCATCTTTTAAACGTGGTAAATCGTTACCCCCTTTTTTTTTCTACGTGATATGAAGATTTTTATTAAACTGAATCACCCTATCCCTACAAAAAATTTTATTTTTTGGGCCTTCGTGTTCTTGGCCCGGGAGAAGGGCCACTTTTTCCTTCTACCCTTTTCCCCAGCGTTTTGGCCTTTAGGGCGTGGCCTGGTTGGGAAAGCCGTTTTTCTTTTGAAATCGCCCTTCTTCTCGTTCGTTTTATATGTTTAATTTAATGAATTTTACTTTATTTTCGATTACAGAATGACCAACTGATATTCAGAGTGAAAAAGAATCCCGAGATCACCCCCTTTTTATGAGACCAACTTAAAAGAGTATTTAAATATAGAAAAGCATTTAGAGAAAAAAAAAACTGGAAAGAGAAATGAATGCAAGCTATTAATTACTGCCATCTATTCAAAATTTTTCCCTAATTCTTCCTTTTAAATTATAAAATTTCTTATTATCTTTCTTCTAAATTATGTTTAAATCAATTTTTAAAAGAATAATTACCTCTTCTGGTCTTTAGAAGAGTTTTCCCAGAAAAGTTGCAAATCTGAAATCCGGAATTACTTCCGGACGTTTTTATACGTCCGCCCAGTTCAGCTGCTAAATAGAAAAAAATTTTTTTTTTCATCCACCTCCCGGGCTGTGGGCTAAAGGGGGCGGCCCCCTTGTTTTAAATTTAATTATCATTCCAAATTCCCTCGCGTTGGCGCGTTCAAAAAATTCTTTTCCCCCGCTTTTTTGGGCGGTTGTGACACGTTTTTGGAATCTAAGAAAAAGGGCGGTCAAATAGCACGTCATACGCAGTTTTAACTGTTTTGAAAAAATAAATAAATAAATAAATAAATAAATAAATAAAAAAAAAAAAAAAAAAAAAAAAAAAAAAAAAAAAAAAAAAAAAAAATAAAAAAAAAAAAAAAAAAAAAAAAAATAAAAAAAAAAAAAAATAAAAAATAAAAAAAAAAAAAAAAAAAAAAAAAAAAAAAAAAAAAAAAAAAAAAAAAAAAAAAAAAAAAAAAAAAAAAAAAAAAAAAAAATAAAAAAAAAAAAAAAAAAAAAAAAATAAAAAAAAAAAAAAAAAAATAAAAAAAAATAAAAAATAAATAAAAACAAAGTAAAACGACCCCCCTGGACCTCTCCGAACTTGGATTCCCTTTTACGATGTGAGTAGTCGCAAGGCTGTGATCTGCGTCTGAAAACTATTCATGAATTCCCATGTAATGATTATTTTTGCCGCCAAATTTCATTTAGGAAAACTTGAACGTGAAACATGTGATTGCCTTGTTATTGGTTCTGAGAAGGCCTATAAAATAGTTCGATGGGAAAAAGTATAAGTAGAATTGCTACTGAATTACTAATTATTGTACACCAACGTAGATGAAAACCCACGAAGGCAGACAGTCTATGAAGAAATGAAATAAAACTTGCAAAACTGGAATAAAGAATAAGTGAAGAGGCTGTGTGTTCTGGTTGTTTATAGTTAACAATCTTGTATTAAACCTGAAAGGGAAAATTCTATCTCCAGTGTAAAATATTAATATATTTTAAAATTTCAATTCCAGCTCACCTTTCTGGGCATCGCCCTACCCTCCGTGCGCCAGTTGCCCGCCTGCTCAGCCCACAATGCTCCTCCCCGTCCCGCCCCGCTCCGCCCCCCTCAACCCGTCCTATCCTCCCCACTGCCCAATCGTCCTTCCCCTATTCCCCGCCCATTCCCTCCACCGCCTACTGTCCCACTGGGTCACTTGCGTCGCGCACAGTCCTCAATAACTAATTATTTTTCCCTGCCTGCCTCTTTTGTTGGGTTATCCACGTTTCACGTTCGTCAACTGGTACGGTTATTTGTCCCGTAAGAATAGTTAATGTCGCATTTCACGGGGGTGGCGGTGATCTTCTCTCGCTGTACGGTGAGATCCTGCGCAGCCCTACAAGTCGACTTGCTGCTCTTTGTGTATTTGAATGACTGTTACATCCTTATCTTCAACAATCGATTACTTTTTATTGACAATTATTATTATAAATTTTTAAAATATTCAAACTTTTGTTGATGAACAAAATATTTTTTATTTATATGCGTTAGAAGTTCATCCATATTAGTATCATATTAAATGACAATTTAAGATTATGTGTGTCAAGTTCAGTAATCAGTTTTTCCACACAATGATTAGTAATGGTAGCATTCAGCAAGTATCATTTTAAAAAAATCGAATTTTGAAAATAGGTCTGTAGCATTTTATAGAAGTATCAAAATCAAGATTTAGCATTTATATCATTTGTTGAGAATTCAAATTACGGAGTAAGGGAAACGAATTTAATATTTCCCATTTGTGAACGTCAACAAGTATAAAAGCGTAAACAGCGCAAGAAACGCGTGTACCGTCGGCTGAGGGCCTGTCTCTTCACGTGACCTTCTCCGAACAGGGAACTGAGGAAGTTGAGACCCATTGAAATGTCCCTGAGTGCTCAGGCTTTCAAGATCAATTATTATAATGTTCTTATTATAGTTTTATTTTGTTCTGCCAGTTAAATCTTAATTATAAATAAATAAACACGGTCACTCTCAAATTGTTTTCGAACATCGATGTGTTGTTGTCGTCGATGCCACTAGTTAGAGTGCAAATAGGAAGGAAAATAATTGCTAAATACAATTTAGCAATTATAAAGCAGATTGATGACCATTTCGCATTTTGTTTGTGATTTCACATTTTGCGATCGGATTTCACATTTTATCACAGTTTGAAAACCTTCAGAAAAATAATACTCTCCGTCAAACATACAATTTCTATTTTTTTCAACGTTTGGTAACATTTCCCATTTTTAGCAAGTGTTAAAATCTACCATCTCTAATAATCATTATTCATTATTAAGGGGGATTTTGATGACCTAAACATTGACAGAAATTATCAATAAAATGCTCAGAAAATGTTTTAAAATATCCTCCAGGC
Organism: Teleogryllus oceanicus; assembly: GCA_964035755.1. Classification (NCBI taxonomy): domain Eukaryota; kingdom Metazoa; phylum Arthropoda; class Insecta; order Orthoptera; family Gryllidae; genus Teleogryllus; species Teleogryllus oceanicus. The sequence goes on along the minus strand of CAXIVR010000005.1, from coordinate 114,195,833 downwards.
AATGAAAATGTACGTAAAATAAATTATCAAAACCAGTCGAGATGAACAACTCAAGCTGAATACGATACTGATGTAATGAAGGCTTCATCTATTCGTTCAAGTGCACTCATCTTGCAAACTTTTAGTTTGTACTGTTCTTTACCAGGAAATCTCTTTCTTTAGTTATTCCCAAATCGGTCGAAACTACTATAGCGCTGATAGGCGTCACAGAAACCTTAGATTACATACTAAGGCTGACATTACAATTTCTGAGCCAAGAAATCGAATAAGCTACTCAGGGATTCTGTGGAGAACATTTGATGCATCACGTAAATATTATTTGAAGCAACTTTCATTAAAATGATATTAAAATCGATGAATTAAGCGAAAAATGCATTAAAAATGTAAAGTAAGTTTAAAAAAAAAAAAAAAAAATTGGTAATTTCAAACCTTGTTTAATAAAAAAAAAAATGACATTCCATTAAAATTCACCCCCTATTCATTACAAACAAACATCGAATGTTATTAATACAGGACTTTCTTCGTACACTTTTCACATTGTCCATTCATCTAATTTCATGGACAAATTTCACATCTTGTCATGCTACTTTTCTTTCCTACAACTTCTGCTTCTGGTGTTTTTCTGAATGCAAATACTGTGCTATCTTAGATATCAAGTCTCGTGGCAATTCTGTTTGTATTAATCTCAGTGTAAACCAAGGGCGAATACGAAGCAAACTTTCTTTTAGAGTTCTTGTTTCTGGCGATTCTTGAAGTATCAATAATGTTTTATCCTCCTGAAAGTTGAAAGGGCCAATTTGGATTGTATAATAAGAAATGCAGGCTATCGCAATGTGTTTGTTCGCGAAGCACCTGTCGGCTCTACTCGTCCACCCAGGCCTAACGGCGAGCGGGCGGGCGGGTGGGAGCTTTGCGACCTTAGAGACACCCGCGAGATAAAATAAATTTCTGAGAATTGACAGACCGCCTGTAATCATGTGACGAGTTACAGATTTTGCAAATTAAAGATTAGTGAAAAGTTACTGAAAATCACAAGAGTATACAATATTCTCAAACCAAACTGTATGAAAAAATAAAGTTCGATGTTCAATTTCTTCCACGGGAACCCTCCCGGGTTAACGAATTTTAAGATGGGACATCCACTCTAAGCAACTATCAAGCCACATTTACCCCGCGATGGGATTATAAACGAAAGATCACGTACAATTCATGATCTGTTGATTAAGTTTCTGCTCTGACTGTATCCTAAAACTGATCGGGGGAAACCACAATACGCACCATACAAGCAGTTGGCCATCAAAATTTTCACCCAGGTATTTGTTGACTTTTCCCAATCAATGTGGGCGCAGCTAGTACCTTTTAGATTTTCACATTGTCTCAAACCGTAGATAGTCCTATGCATAGATTGACACCAACAATTTCATTAACACCAATAATGAAACGGGTTATTGATTGAAAACAACAGGCCTCCGCCCTTCCCGGAAACTAATGGGTGGGTCGAGCAGTTTGGAGATTTCTTGGTGACCATCCCAAATTTTTCTTTCTGTTACTTCATTTCCTTTCGGAAGGAGCAGTCAGGGCTCCTAGCCATATTGACGACCATCTGCCTACGGGAAGGTCACCTCAAATGAAAAATCTGGTCCTTCAGAGTGGGGATTGAGTCAACTGGGTCTCCAGCCCATCGGGTCACTGAAAAAAACTGATGCAGAAGATTATGATCAGCCGAGGAATGTAACGACTACAATTAGTCGGTTACGATGAGGAAAATAGAGAACGATTATTGAAACATTGAACATTGCAGCGGTTAGCAATAAAGAGATTTTCCACTGGTTTGAAATATATAAGATTTATACTGCCACCCAATAAAAAATCGAAAAAGTGTTAGGGTAGTGAGATTGAACATTATATGTATTTTTTTAATGTAGTAGATAAACATAAATGGGTGATTGTAGGAGTATTAATAACTATTCACAAAAATTTCAGGGAGCATATTAAAACCTGGAATGCAGTGAATGAGACGATATGTTAAAACGAAATTACATTGTGTCGACGTGAGGTGGTTATATAAAATGTGTATGCTTCCAAGACGATTCTGTTAAGGATTACATATATTGTTTTTAATAATTCGAAAATATATCTTGAAAATATTAGTAAGAAAAGAAATAATTCCAATGAGAGAGTTGAACTCGAGAGTGAGATGAAAGGAAAATAGTAAAGTCATTGGTAGACACAGAGGTATGGTAATTATCGATAATGAAGGACGAATGACAAATATCTGTGAAAAAAATATGCTTTGACTATTACTAATAGTTATTTTCCAGGATAAAGACACAAATACGTGAATTACACCATGGCGAGGTCAGTGTTCTTTATTGAAGTCGCGGGCTTCCGTGGCCAGAGTCATGTAAATGATCTTGGCTGTCCCGGTGACGCCGCTTCGAAGGCTGTGTGGCCATGGCTGATCTGTGAAGTAGACCAGGCAATGAGGCAGACCACGACAAGATGGTCGAAATGTTGGCAACTCTGCCTTGGACGCGGCGTCACTCGAACAGCCAAAATCATTAGGTGTTCTGTTATCGGCGTCTTCATAGTTAAGCAGAACTCGAATATTAACCTTAGAGATCTACATGCTCATAGAGAATCCAAACGTCATATATTACAAGGAAAAATTATGACTAAATATCAAAGTAATATTAAAAAAGATTGGAAGGAAATATGAACTGACATATTACAAGATATAATCAGCAAGCATTTTTACAAGATTCCATATATACTACGTATATAAATTCTAGGCATTTAAGAAGAAAAGAGAATCAGATTGGGAAAATAATTTGTGAAATAATCATCTACAGTAGTTGATGAAAACATTTTGTTTATCAAAAGTGGTTGAGGAAGAGAGGAAAGACTATGTTCGCCGTAATACTTTAGTGAAGAATGCTGCAAGAAGGAACAAGAACTAATATTGGGAGAAGCTGTTTGATAGAATGGACAGATTTATCAGGGGAAGATCTCGATGACGCTGAAGAACTATAATTACAGTAAAACGTACATCAGTGGCGAAGATCCAAATTGACCATGTCAGTTTTAAAATTAAAATTATTAATAATGATCATGAAGAGATGAATAATGAAGTGAGAATACCAGAAATTTCAGGTGAAGTAAATAAATATTTGTAGAAAATTAAAATCCTACGTCACCGTGGCGAGGTTATGCAGTTGTAATAATGAAGAACTCTCGTGAAATTGTAACTGAAAAGATAATGTGGATGTTCAACACATGCCTATGAGAATACGCATTGTCAGCTGATTGGAATATGGCACATACAAACTACACCTTCGTATGTAAATATTTAGACCTATGCACATGGGTAATTCCACGTAAAATCGGTCGAAAAAAGCATTGGGCCTTTGATTGGTCTAATTTTTTTAACTTGTTCAATGGTATGTAAAAAAACTATAAGCATCATACTTAGTGCTTGACTTGTGACCTTGTTTTTATTTATACCCAAAATTAGAAAAATTCCTGATGATTTTGGCCGAAATTGTCTTATGTGAAAATCCATTCTAATATTTTAAAAAAAGTTTCTCGTAATAGTAAATAGTTCAAAGAAAAGGTCTTTTGCTGTGACCTTCTTATCATTTGCATTTTATACCAATATTTTTACTTCCGAATTTAAAATTGCAGTTTTTCTAACCTTAATTCCCAAAATACCTAACCGTAGATTTTCGATTTTGTTGGCCCAAAATATTAAAGAAACTCTAAATTTTTTACGCAAAAATTGAATTGACTTTGAATTTGGAAATAGTGCAGTAGAAATAAAAATCTAGAGGAAATGCCGCAAACAAACATAAAGGACTGAGTAAGCAATGAGAATATTAGATTATGTAAGGGAATGGAGAAATTTCTGACAAAACATTCAGTGGCCAAATAACTAAAATGTTACGGACATGTTCTCGCAATTGGCGGTAATTAGTTAACTGGAGTGTACGTGAAACAATAAAACGTGGAAGACTAAGGATGAAAATGAAATTTAGACTGCACATAGAGATGGAAAAAGGAGAACTTGATATTGAAGATACCGAGAACACAAAAAAAGGTACAGGATACTAGAAATGGTCCAGAGCTTAATATAACTTTCCATAAAATAAAGAAAATTTGAGTTGGCGTTCTAGGAAACTGAATTAGTTGTGGTTTATTACTTTTCGTAATTCGGTACTGATACGAATGCGTAGATGTAATAAGACATACGAAAAGCCACTCTTAACATTCCGCCGTCCTTTAACAACAATCAACAATTCGTAACAAAAGAGTTCTAACTGAGGATCACATATCGATGCACTTATTCCAAGAAATAGTATTTCTTGTCTATAGGATTTTATAAATATGATGGTATTAAGGAAAGTATTGAGCGAGACACGACCGCTAACACAAATAACAGCCTCAGATGTTTATAAATCTAGACTATCGCCTGCGTTTACACACTTCAACTCTTTTATTATTTGCTGTTTATTGGCCTAATGACGTTGTCGACTACGATACGGCTAGTAAACTAGGCGCAGTTATTTGCAATATAGAGGGCATCTCCCATTACAGAGTTTAAATATGCAGCAACACAATGGAAATGGCTACTATCCCGGTGAAATACCAGCAAATTTACTACCAAGAAATTCAATCCAATCTGATTATAATTACTAAATTTCAAATTTGGAATGAACAAAACAGACAAAAGGAGAGGCAAACTCGATTAATATATTCCTTGAAACCGTGTTATTCGCAGGTTATTAAAGAGTAGTTCACCCTTTGCGAGGTATCTCTCTAGGAAGTGGAATTGCCACTTCAGTCGATTAGGTGGTGAACTGGTTGTGACGATTTTGTGAGAATGGCGTCAATAAAAGCGCGCGACACTAAAGCACCCAGTTGAGTGGCTCCATAAACCGGTGTTATCTGCGCGACTTCATTGCTTCCGCGTGCGTACCTTCGCGCAAATTCTTTTGGAAGAATGGAAGTAAAAAGTACATATGTGAAATATATTTCTTTCAGATTATTATTGCTGGTTGATAATTGAGACTACTGGCGTCCTGGAAACACAGTGAAACTTTGGTATTTTGTTTGAAACAAGTGTAGTGTAGTAAATCAAGTTGACCATTTATCTGTTGCGATCCGCCCATGCTCTAGTAGATCATCTACTCATGTGCTATTGACCAATTATTTCATACTTGTTCAAGTCACCACCCTGCCACCCTATTGAAGAGACAATTTAGTTGAATGAATGTTCCGAACCGTAAATGTTTTCATGATGTGAGATTATTATGTAACAGTGCATTTTAATAATTATTTTTATGAAAAGTTTCAAAATATTTAAATATTATAACGGGCAATAGGAAACAATTTTATGTATTGGTCGTCTCGGTAGTTAATTAATTCGATTCCATGTCAGGGTGAAATTTTGTGAAAAATATTTATAAACGTGTTACTTTTAGATTCATCCAGCGACAAAGGCACTGCTTCTGCAGTGTTCTACTGCGGCTCGTCTTTGCATCTCAACAAAACTTTATCTCTACGCGAAGAACCTGCTACCATCCGCCCCAGCGCAGTTTGACCGTTCTGTCTCTCCATTGTATAACAAAACGTTCTCTAGATGACTGTTCATTTATAAGTTTTCGTAGCTCTTTCTTTCACTCTTTATGTCAACAGTACCTCTCGTAAAAATCATCTTCATTTATTGTGCTTCTTCACAAACTCGAATTTTCTTGACTAAGAGTTAAACATTTTCAATTGATGAGTACTATTCTTAATGAAAAGTCTATTTTGTTCTTCGATTAACAACAGTTTTCTTGCCAAATAAACACTTCTTTCCCTATTGTAAGACTATTTTGAATTTTATAATTCCTGTATATTGATTCTTTTGAATCTCGGCAAAAATTTCATAATTTGACCCCATCATTTACGTTTTAGAAGTGATGTGGTATGGATTACTCACAGTAGATTTTACTTTTTTTACAAAAATTTTGTGAATTCTGAAGACATTCTGTGAGTACCATCTAACCAACTCACCACAACACAATGTATCAAAGACATACGAATCCAAAATTATCGAATCCATCATTTACATGTAAGAAAGTTTTGTTGACCAAATAAATAGTTTTTCTTATCAGTTGTGAACGCTGTGCGACACCCATATTTTCTGAATCGCCTTATCACAAGCGAAATTCATCAAACAGAGATGCTGCACATGTACTGTTGTAAAAGAAACTTGGAGAGTGAATGGAAACAACGTATGAAAGTGGGAAAAAGAAAAAGTGTTCGCAACATCTAACCCCACGACCCCGCGCGGTTTCCCTCCGCGCGCTTTCGCCGTGGGAAATGTGGGTCACGCGTTCTGCAGATCAATGTCCCGAGACTCTTCGCCGCTGTTACAGATCCTTTAAAAATATGTAAATCATGTCGGCGCTGCGCGTTCTGCGCGGCCGAGGGCGAGGGCGAGGGAAGAGGCGCTTGCGGAACAAGGGCTCCTCCGGCACTGATGCTATCCCGGCGCTGCCACCAGTTTTAGCTACCTTTACTGTTGCGACTCTTCGTTTCGTCTTCATTCTTGTTACGATTCCCTGACCTCGTGCATGCCCTACTCTACGTCTCCTCTGCGCTCTCTTCATTGCCGCCTTCACCGTTCTCTTCGCTGTCTCCTCCGCTGTCTCTTCGCCGTTCCCTTCGCTGTTCCTCTCGCCCTTTCCTCCGCTGTCCTATTCGCTACCTCTTTGCCGTTATCTTTGCATTCCTCTGAGCCGTTCTCTTTGCCACCCTTTTCGTCGTCCTATTTGCCGTCCTATCCTTTCCCCCTTTTCCCTTGCTTCTTACTTTGCCCTTTATTGTATGTCGTTCCTCTCCCCATCTTCAACGTGTCTTTTCTCGCACAGGGTCTATCCTACTCCCCATGCTAGTCTTCTCATCGTTCTCATCTCTTTACAGCGCCTTGTCCTCTTTTCCTTATGCAAACTACTCTCCCGGAGCGAATGTATGCGCGTATTCTTCGTCCGCATCTTTTCCCATCCTCCTGTTCTTGCCTTGCGGCTCACCTCGTCGCCGCAGCCGTGATCGACCCCATTTTTGGTCTTTGCGCTTCTTATAGCGTCGCCACCGCTACTCTCACCTCCAATGCCTTGAACGCGTCTTTGCCAAACCTTGTTTTCACGACCGATAGGCAACCGCTTCTTAACGAGAACGATAGTCGCATTGTATATAGCGTTTACTATTACCGCCTTTACTTCAACTTAGTAGCCTGTTTTGTACGATCTGCTTCGCCAGTTCTCCCCATCCCATCTCTTTCTTCACTACATCTTACATTAGGCACCAATGCAATCGTCGCAAACCTCGAGGCTGTGGAGGAATTCGACTTGAAAATTCTTGGGCAGCAAAATGCAAACGTCAACATATCAAACGCAATAGCAGAAGCTCTGGTTCAACAAATGTAAAATGTAACGGTTTGAACATGCTTATGAAATATGAACATTAATATTATTGTAGAAGGGAATAAATAGTTTTTTTAATGCTATTTTAAATAACGACTACTTCATAAATACACAATGCTTCGCTTTGAAGAACTTTTTTTTCTTCGCTCACACATTCATGAAACTAGTTTTTGCACTCACATAAAAATGTTTTGGAAGTAAATGTGAGGGAATAGCAAGCATTTCATCAACATCGTTCAATTCCTTGGAGTGCGTCACATCTCGCATTACGAAACGGAGGAAGGAGACTAGTTATTCAACTAAGTTAAAACCACCAGCAAACATTATGGCAAACAAAAGAGCCAAAACAAAACAAAACAGAACCAGCAGTAATACGGTAGCAGAGGAGGAACAACGAATTCAGTAATCGAAAGAAGGAAAATGAAACTTGTGAAGTCGTAGGCTTCCACGGCCAGTCATGTGAATGATCTCGGCTGTCACCGTGACGCCGCGTCGAAGGCTGTGTTGCCGACATTTTGACTATCTTGTCATTGTATTTCTCAGGTCTCGTCTGAGCTAGCAGGCGAGCCCTGAGAAAGACCACGACAAGATGGTCAAAACGCCGGCAACACAGCCTTCGACGCGGCGTCGCCGGGACTGCCAAGATCATGAAAATGAAACTTGTAGTTCACCACACCCATCGTGCTCGTCTTAGTGCGTACAGGATGGAACATATTTTCCGCAGCCCTCCTGGACTCCCCTCACCGCCCCTTCCCGCTTCCTACCCCCGTTCCGCGCTGGTGCCGAGTTCTTTCGGGATTCAAGATGATATGGAAAGTTGCAAAAAGAGATTCTTGGACACTCCTCAACTCCGAAACAACGCAAAGTAAAAACCCAAACAACACACAACAGAAAGGGGATTTGCACGCGTCCTTGTTAAGACGAACGGAGAAATTGTCTTAAGGGAGCTAAATCTGTAGGACACACCCACTCGTTGCTGTACCTATAAATCCTCTCTGCATTCATTTCTCATTGGCCGAAATACGAGGCAAAAAGACAAAAGAGAACGCGCACAGAAAGAGAAACGGGGCGGCTAGACGCGAACGAATTCACCGCGGGTCCATCTGCCTGCAGCGAGGGCGGTTGTTGGGGTGGGTTAGTGCCGCCGCCACCTCGCCTCGCCCCGCCCCCCTGCCCCGCCCCCGCCGCGCTGCGCCGCCCCTGCGCCGCCGCCGCCGCCGCACGCGTCGATATCTCTCGCCGCGGACCCGGGCACGCGCCTTCTTCTCGCGACCTCCACGCTTCTCACGCTTCCTCTTCTTCTTCTCATTCTTCCTCCACTCTTCTTATTCTTCTTCTCTGCTGCTGACGTCTGCGACTCCGGTTGCCTCTGCACTAAAGAGTAAGTCTTGCGCCCTTGCGGATCACGGTCAACAGTTGCTTATCGACACCCTGTGGTTTAAATTGTAATTCCTGAACTGAGTGCTGATGGAGATTGTTGTGTAGCCTTATACATTTCTCAACTATCCTCTTTTCTTGAACCTCTTTCGGGAATAAAATGATTTTCGGCAGTTAACATTGTAGAATCTGCAAGAGGGTATTACAATGTTGGTTATGCGGAATATTACTTCCCACAGAATTCGTTCATCGAGCTTTGTGAAATTGACGATTTATTTGACGTAAAAGTACTTTTTTAATACGTCAGGTAGGAAGAGAGCTTCTAAGTTGAACGGCAAAGATATGCGAGCTCACTTCCTTCTTCAGGAGCATCGTCACGAAAGTGTCCATAAGCGAAAATCAGGAAGAATACAGAAACTTCAACCCGCGGAAACGGCAACCCGCAGTGCAGTGAAAATTTACAACTCGTTTCCGTCGACGAGTTCATCTCAGCCGCCCGCTCGCGCTGACCTGCCTCTCCGTGTGTGTGTGTGTGTGTGGGGGCGGCATGTCGTGTTTGCGCGCTTTTTGAGGGTGGTCGACGCGATCCGCCATCGCTGCCCTGCGAAAGCTGACGTTGCGCGCGCACACACACACAAGCTCGCGCGCGCGATCCTCCACCCTTTTGTTCACTCTCACTCTTCCACGCGCATCCGTCTGCTCACACACCCCTTCAACCACTGTTTACTCACCATCACACACGTCTGTTCGTATTCGTTCGCCCTCGTCCATCTCACCTCATCTTTCTACTACCTACTCACTTTCGTCCCTTCTTATTCTCTCTTCATTTTTGACTTTCACGCTTATCTGTTTACGCTTGTCCACTCACCTTGTGTAAATTCACCAACTGACATAAATTTTATCCTTGTTCTTAACAGTTAATCTTTAGAGCCCGCCTGCACCTATCTTCTCTAGCCTACAACTTCTGTTTCCTTTATTTCCCTTACTTCTGTTTTTCCCCAGTTCATCCGCATTTTCTATCGTTGCCCTCCTTTGTTTCCTTCTGCACTCGCGCCCACGTTCACTGTATCACTCACATCTCATCTTGCAAATTCACTGGCACTTCACTGCATTTGCACAATCAATCATTAGCCGTGCCTTGCGCTCGCCCAGACTGGCTCTGAATCGTCTGCTCCGTACTTGACGTTGTGGATACTGTTCACTTGCTCTGAGGCACGCCACTCACACGTATTTTTTCGCGTCATTCAGTTGTTCGCTCCCCTCCCCTTCCGCCCCACTCGCGAGTGCGGACCGCCTGCACCTGCCTCACCTCTTCCCGGAACCCGCACGAGCATCCACTAGTTGCTCCCACGGGAAGACGGGAAGGAGGAGACGATGTTGTTTGCCAACGGGCGATGCGAACTTGACGGAGCAGTGTTGTTTGCATTTTTGCAGACAATGTGAAGCTGACGAAGGAATGTGGTTTGCAAACAGACTATGAGGACCCGACGAAGCAGTGTTGTTTGCAAACAGACGATGCGAACCTGCCGACGCAGAGTTATTCGCAATTGGACAATGCAAACCTGACGAAGGGGTTTTCAAACTGACAGTTCGAACCTGGCGAAGCAGTGTTGTTTGCAAACGGACAATGCGTATCTAAGAAGGGATGTTGTTTCCAGACGCTGCGAACCTAATGAAGCAGTGTTGTTTGCAAACAGACGATGCGAACTGGCGAAGCAGTGTTGTTTGCAAACGGACAGTGCGAACCTGGTGAAGCAGTGTTGTTTGCAAACAGACAATGCAAACCAGAAGAAGTAGTGTTGTTTGCAATCTGACAATGCGAACCTGAAGAAGTGTTGTTTCCAACAGGCAGGGTGAACGAAGAAGCGGTGTTTGCAAACAGACAGTGCGAACCTGACAAAGCGAGGGCGTGCACATTGCGTGGCGGAGGTGGTGTGGTGTGGAGCGGTCGCACGGGTGCGGGGCGGGGCGGGGCGGCGTGGCTCGGGTGGGCCGACTGGGCGGCGGCGGGGGGTGGCGGTGGCGGTGGAGGCGGAGCAGGGACCGCGCCAACTCTCGCCCCGGCGCGGCGGGCGGGCGGGCGGTTGGTGCGGGCGTGTGGGCGGTGAACGATGTGGTTTCGCGTAGGAGGCTCTACTCCCTCTCGCAGCTGGCTCGTCAAGTATCGAAGAATAAGCCAACACAAGATGCTACATTTCGTAAGGGCGTGAACGAGCTTTGGTTTCTGCGTGTTTTTCCGTTGTGTGGTTTGTGCATGGGATACATTTTGTTTCCACTTTGTTCTTGTTTCAATTTCTTAATCATTCGATAAATACTTTCTTTTTCGTAAGAATTTGAATAACTTATCCTTTTTACTTTGGTCTTATTTAATAATTTGATTTTAAGCACTCCTTTTCTTTGATTATTATATTATTTCACTAATAGGAAAGGTGGTAAACATGAAATAATGAGTTGTTTTCTATTCTGACTTAATATTATGTAATTTCTATGTGGTTTGAGTTGAAATACTAAGTGGTTTCTACACGATTGTTCCCAATTATCCCAATTAATATTTTGTAAGGAGAATATGAGATTTTAACTACCGTATTAAGAAAGAAATATAAAAAGATTTTGTTTGTACGTATTGTGTACAGATGTTCATATTAAAGATCTTCTGAATAATTCAGAAACCTGCATGAATTTTTATTTTATTTTCGTGTTATCGGTTAACCCTATATTTCACTGGATTTTTGTGGCAATGTAGAATGATATTCTCCACCAATAGGAGAACATGAAATGTTAACTCGGGTTGAAACTTTCCTTCTTGAAAGACGGCGTTGCCCGAACCCCTAGCGTCTGCGCCGCTTCAAGGCGCGGTTCCATCGACGACCTCTGGCGAGGACCCTGGGAAACACGAAACCCCAGCGAACAATAGACGCTTCGGGTCGCGCTTTCTCCTCCTCCGCGGCGCGAAACGAGTAAACATCTCATCGATCTTATATTTATCCCTGGGATAGGGCTTATGGCTTTATGGCGTCATCTTAAAAAGTGTGTTGAAGTAGGGATCAACTGTGGATATTTTTACACTTCTGCTGCAGTTGTGTTATGTTTTTCGTGTACATTCGAATATTTCATTTAGAGAAACTTAGGTTCACGAGGATTATAAAACAGCTCTTTTTTATATCCACATTCTTCAGAACTTTACTCTTACCTTCCTTCAATTTATTTGAACATAGACTGTTGGGCTTACGTGTTTTATCGCACACTCAAGAAACAACTTTTTTACTGTATTACTTACTTTACTAGTAGTAGCTGAAAGCTAAAGAACTTTTTTCCATGCCAATAACTACGCGAGTTTTTTTCTATTAAAGGATCGCTTCATTTGCCCTTGAGATTCTTTTATATTCTGAAAGAAGATAATTTATTGATTACCAAATCTCTGTCAACAAGTCTGTTAAGAGCAGATTTATCTTGGTAGCGATGAACAACGAAAGCACGGGAACCTTCATTAAACTTTAATTGAAAGAGGATACTTTTGAAAAATTAACTATCGATCATATGAACTAATAAAAAAACATATCTAATATTGCTCATCCAGAAAATGTCACGGTTTTAATCATTGTTTTCCACGAAATTCATACATTTGTCAGGTTTCATTTCGAATAATCGTCCGAAAGAATCGCATCAAGCGAGCCAAATATCACGCATCACGTAACACATTTCTCTTTTTGTTTCAGTTCTCAGAATGGACGGATCATGACATCGCAGCCATTGGTAAGTGGTTTAGTGCGCACGGGATATTTATGCAACGCGGCGCCAAATGCAGCGCTGGCGACCAACAGTTATTCAGATGCGCCGCACCGGAATCGGGGGCTCAGCGGGCGCAATCGATGCAAACGCGGCTTTTAGTGCGTTTACGCACAGGGAGGGGGCGCGCGCGCGCTCGCGTCAACTACAGCAGCGGGAAGAAAAGAATCGGCGTCCCCTCAAATACATTACATTAGATGCTCGGTCGTAAAATCAAACTTTAAGGATCTTATCAGCTGTAATTTCTTACATACATCAGGACTAACAGCTACTAGTGCTACCCCAAATAAATTCAAGGTTGATGCTGATAACAAGGAGATACATACAACCATTTAGGATGTCTGGATAAGGAATGGATGGTAAGTTGGATGACTTTCGAGTTGAAGCTTGGTAAATACGTCTGGCGTAAAATCTAATTTGTTGTTTTGGAGATTATTGAGATATTTTTATTTGGAATGGAGGTTCATTACATGAAGTCCCTGTGACATTTGGCAATTATTTTCTTTAATTTTTAGCCGAATATAGCAATGTGTATTAATAAATATGACGTAGTTGCTATATTCATTAAAAACTTTGCACTTTTAACTATAGTGAAAGTTTATATTTATTTTCGAACCTATCCTATATCTCCAATATTAAAGCCAGAGATTTCGTTCTCTTTTTAAATACTTATATAATGTTATCCACTTGAAAAATAGGAGGAGTTGTTGAGTAGTAACACCAAGAGGAGATGAGTAGTAACACCAAGAGGAGAAGGTTCGGACCGTTACGCTGTCCCACGCGCTTTCAATGACGCGTGCTCGGCGCGAGGGGGCGTGAAATAAAAAAAAAATTCCGTGGAATAACGAAACAGCGAGTTCGTTGAGTGAATGTCACTCCGCGTTAAATTTATGGATCGCGTGAAGTGTTTGCTCTTGGGCGTGTTTGTGCGAGAGCGGCGGTTTTTATAGGCAATGGTTCTTCATCTCTTCGTTATTAAATAACCTCGAAACACTGTGCATGTTCCATGTTTGCAGTTGGTGTTACTTGGTAATTGCCATGACATGCTTTGCTTAACATTTTTATTGTTTGATGTACATGTTTGGGTAAATGTGTTAATGTGAGCTGCAAGTATGCATCTGATAATGAAAAACAGTGTTGGATAAGAATATAAACTGAAAGACAGAGAAATGAAAGATAATGCAATTAAACTATTGTTATGATTTTGTCCTCGCGTAGAATATAGTTTAAATTCAAGCGAATGTAATACAAACTAACTAATAAAATCGATTTAAACTAATATAATAAAAAATATGTGAATTTAATTTAGAAATACTCATTATTTTCTTATTTTTAAAACATATACTACACTTCGTACAAGTAGCTGCATCAGCTACTGGTATTGAAACATGGGAGATATTTTTCTTCCTTATATTTGTAATGGTTATGAAACAATAATTATTATATTTTATTTAAAGTAACTATCGTATCGACAATTATGTAAAATATTACACGAAAGAAAAGTAAACCATTGCGTAAAACGTCAAACTTAAGGCAATTTAAGAATATTTCGAAGCTTCCAACACACTTGCCATAAATATTGACCTTGCATTCAAGTACATTGAAAAAATGTAGAGCATCTTCTCGTGGCCGAAATTGAATATTGATGTATTCCTGAGTACATCAAAGATTATAGGTGAGTGAAGTCTGTTACACAAATTGGTCGTGGAATTGACTTTCTATCTGACGGTCAACAGTTTCACATTCGTACACGATACGACGGTTTAAATAGTTTCTTGCGCAAATAAAGACTCTCAAATTTATCTCTTACTAGGATTTCATAATCTACTACCCTTTGTATTCAGTCCAGACCATTGTCGTATTAGAGTTCACCTAAGTTTTCCATGTTCTCGGTGGCTTCTGTTTTGGCAATTGAAAGTTTTTTCCACTCGTTTTTAGATAAAAATGTATGTATTTGGCGTTATTGGGTCGGTAGTCCGACTTAGCCGGCTAGCTACCGATGTCCCCCTTGCCTGGGCCTAGTTAAATTCCCATGCTTGGGGGTAAGAACGACATGAGACTTTCATGAGTATTCTCGTCACCGTAATTAGCAAGATAAAAATTGATATTTTATTGTGACTGTAATGATAGCTTTTCCAGTTTCCAAAATATCATTTTCATAATCAATGTTTCCGATTCCTATTCCACTCTCATTCATTCCTTCTTCATTTTTAATTTTCTAGTTCCTTTTCGTGGTCAGAATTTGCGTCGAATCGTCAATTTTCTTTTCTAATTTATCTTTGCTCTTCAGAGACTATTGTGAAATGATCATGACACGTTTTACCTCTGGTACATCTCATTTTTGAAGAACTTGACAATTTATCATAACCCGTTAACTTGGTATCCATTGTGTCCTAAAATGAAAAAAACTTTCTTTATGACACTAAAATTTATTTTTCAAATTTACTACTTCAAATTTATACAACGTTACGAAAAATGCATAGTATAAAACCCGACCCGGTCTCGCATACTTTTATAGGTGTTCCTTGCATAAGTCGTCACACCGATTCGATGAGACCTGCAAGTTTTTAGAAACTTGTGTCCTCCAGGCACAAACAGACATGAACTAAGAGACAATCCGTGCTCCGTATAGACGATTAGTTATTAGGATGGAGGCAGCAGCATTGTAAATAGTGTAGCCACACTACACCTGAATATAACGACAGCGACATAGCAGTCCGAATATTACTTTTCTGTTTAAGGAGCGAAAGAAGCTTCCAATCATTTTCACCGAAGCAACGATTGTTGTTGATCGTCATTTAGATAAATATATTCAGCTCTGTTAAGCATATTATTGTCAACGTTACAAATTTCTCCATTTTATTAAGAAAGTGACTTTTAGATTATATTCATAGTAAGCTCTGTGCCAGAAAGTTTAATGAAGAGAAATGTTCACACGATAATAATTTTGTGAAATAATTTTTGCCCATGGTTGAAACCCTTATTAGTGGAATTTTGACAACAAGAAGATTTTAATAGGTATATCTTTATACGCAGTGAACAATAAGAGGGGGAATGTTGTCTTTAGAAGCAATAGTGATGAAGTGGAAGCAAAATTACTGATTGCGTATCAAGCATTTGGAAGCATATTTAGATTCAAATATTTGGAACATCTACTATGAATTTGGTCCGCAAAAATTTTCCATTCCAGTAACGCATTATAATGGAACATACTATTTGTGAGAATATATTTAAGAATTACAGAAATCGACTTTTAATCAAGTCACCAGTGGGTAAACATTTGTTCCTTTTGAATCACTAGTAATTTCTTTTCGGTTTCTTTCATTTGAGCTAATACAAATGATTTATAGACATATTTTATATACATTTATATACATCATTCTGTATACTATACAGAACCGACAACTTACTTGTATTATTTGCCAGCTTTATACAAAGTCTAAGGGCCGGTGACCGTACTGTGGTAATGACATACTCCAATAATTTCTGAAAATAAGCTCTTCACAGAAAAACACGCATTGAATTTCAAAGAACAATTGTTTATTATAGTAATACAAAGAAAGTTAGTTATAATAGTAATAACAAGAAATGAAATTATGAGAACGGAAAACTCAGAAATTATTAACACCTAACACCTAATCTAATGTAACAAAATCAGAAGTTAAATTTCCTATTTTCCTAATAGCACTGTCCTTTAATGTCATTTCACACGTTTTAACGATTTTTGAAGAAGAAATTCGCTGTCAATACATTAATCACGCATCTTGTCTCAAGTCTTCATCGTTGTAACATTGTCCACAATATCCGTGCATAGGTTCTACTTTACTTCTGTCCTCCATTGTCTATAACAATTTCTCTCCTACATGGCATTTCTAAATGATTCATTTCAAAGTAATCTGCATATATGCACTCCTATTCTATAATCAGTGCTCACTACTACTCGCGCAACTTGTCTTGAACGATGGATTGAGGAAATGCGAGCGGAGTGGGGTATTAGTTACAAAGTCGGCCACTAGAGTATTTACAGTAATGTCAACTTCTGGTAAATCAAAGTCAAACCTGCTATTTGTGTTGCTAAGTCACCGATCTGGGTAGGCAACAGCAGGAGACACTAGGTAGGAGTTTTAGGTGCCTCCTTGAAGGCCCTGGACATGCCTCATCCATTTCTTTACATAATGGTACTGTAGCTGAGCATAAGTTCTTGACTATGAAAGCAAGTAGCTTTGACTAGCTTCTGTTTGGCGCCAACGAAGTTTTAATGCTTGAAATGTTGTCATCAGTGCTCGCTGCGAGCTTTTGCCTTCAACTGTTTGTTGCTCAAGGGAGGGAAGCAAGTTCAACGAATTTTTAATGTTTGGAATGTTGTCATCAGTGCTCGCTGCGAGCTTTTGCCTTCAACTGTTTGTTGCTCAAGGGAGGGGAAGCAAGGTCATCGTTCAAGAAAAGTTGCGTGAGTAGTATTTTTATGCTTTCAGCTTACGCGTGACTTTGATAATATTAGTTTTATTTCTTCTCTCGAATAATATACAAGTATTTTATACCATGGAAGCCGTCTCGCCTCCTATACACTCTCTGCCATAGTCTTCACTTGTCATCCGCAACCAATGCCATCATAAAGTACTACATACACAATCTTCATTGTTCCAAACATTATTGTCAAATAAATATCTTGTCTTTACTATCACATTATGATCAGTCACAATACATTATATTTATCAATATAAATTGCGAGTATTTCTACGATTTCTTTATTTCCGATTTCTACGATTTCCCATTCCGGATTAGCAAAAACTTTGTGTTTCCTATGATATAAAGAGTCTTAAATTAGAGTAACGATAGTATATTGTAATACTGTTAATGATTGTCTACCAATTTCGAAATAAAATAAGAAAATATATTACATGACTATGTGTTATCCTGCACGCATTAATGAGACCTTGAATGTCATATGTAATCGAATTACTAGAATTTGTGAGTAATTTATAATTTATTTTCTCATAAAAGTTGTATATAAATAATAATAATAATAATAATAATAATAATAATAATAATAATAATAATAAAGTAAAATTGACTGTATTATTGATGAGGCCCAGGCCATTAGATCTGCTCCTGTGCTTCACCGTTTTCAATTTTATAGTATATTTATTACATTATATTATTTTCATTTACATTATAATAAATATTTTAACTATGAGAGAAAGAGAGGCTCAGCTTACTTTTACTTTTGGGAATGCAAACCAATGACCATCCCGACATACGCCTTAAGCAATTGAGTAAACCTCAATCAAGATAACAAGTGAAGACCGAGGCCATTGATAAATGAAAAAGCTAAAACTAAGTACAAAAAAGTAAAAAAGAATAATAAAAGAGTAATGCGAAAATTGAGCAAGAAAAATATTCAACAAAAAATTTTTAAATGGTAACAGAATAAACTAGAATTTACAAAAATAAAAATATATTTTTGACTTTTGACCGATGACTCCTACCGGTATCTGTAAAAGGGATATAAACTTTTATTGTTTCAGCAGATTGAATGGCAGTATCGTTGCCTCACGATCACTTTCTTTGTGACCGAAAATTTTCAGAGTTCCTGCGTTGATATTGGTCAAATTCGCCAGTTTGCAAATCAATGCTCTGCTGCAGGTGGTATATTAAAATTATTTTTGCTCTCGACTTGCACTTTGAGATGTTTAAACCTTTTGCCCAAAATCGAAATCAGTTGCTGTACTGCCCCATGGATTTCCGCTGTAATGCCCTATGGATTTCCTGGCGAATGGTTTCAATTAGTGAAAGCTTGTGCTGGCAAATCGTCATCAAATCTGAAGTCTTGAGAGTCATGCCACGTTTGTCACAAATAGACATGAGCAGAGAAAATCTGAGAGCCAGTAATATTACCTTTCTGTGTGCTCTAGAAATTTTCTTTATCTGGATTAAGATCTGTATTGCTTATTCCCTTCATCTTGAATCAATGCTCATTTTCAGAAAATACTTATTCCTTCATCTTGAATCAATGCTCATTTTCAGAAAATACTTTCATATATAAAAACTGACATTATTTTATTAACAAGTAATATGTAAATACATCCAGCAGAAATAAAAGATTATTTATTCATAGAAATACCAAGCTAAAGTTAAGAATCTTGATTTTTTTTTTTTTTGTAAAAATAGTCATCTGAATTATATAGACATTTGAAATCTATATCTACCCTATTAAAATAATACTTTTGTAGTTTGAAAAATATGAGCCACATTAATTGGTAATGAGTCAATGTTTCTCAAAGGAAAATTAACGTCAGGGTTTTCAATATACAACAGAAATATTTGTTTATTTTTATCGAGAATGAAAAGAAAATTACTCCGGAAATTAGTAGACCCTGCTTTACAATATTATTACCGTATACATGTATCAGATTTGCCAACCGTGTATTAACATTTATCAACTCAGAATCAAGCTGTATTTATGTATCAAAGGTTTAAATTAAAAGTTGAATATGAAACAATTATACTACTTATAAAGGCGCCCGCCCAACAGTACGTAATGAATAAAAAAATTCATTTAGCATTTAAAGATTTTATATTTTTTCATCTCATTTCTTCGGCGAAACTCCTGTAGCAAAGGCCTTCACATTTTCCAGCTCCCTTTTTACGACCACGGGGCCAAGTGGCTGCGCGCGCCGTCCAATCGACAGCCGCAGGCCGCAACGCGGGCCGGAGCAGCTGGAATTGAGCTGTGCTAATGTGATAGCGGTCCGAAACTTTTACGGAGATCGATACCACAAATAGAAACTTGAGCCAATTTGTCCTACCTGCGGGAAACGAAGGAAGCCGAGGCGATTTCCTTCCAGCCGCAATCAGACTCGGGGAACGGGCAGGGGGCAGGGCGGAGGATTCGGGCACGCGGAAGATTAGTTCGCCGGAAGATTTTCAAACGCTACGGATCGGGGGATATTTGCCGAGGAATTCTGTAATTATTAACCTACTCTTTTTAAGGACGTTTATTTGCAAGAAGATTAATCTCAAATTGAATTGGGGTTTTACTTTCTCGCATACTACTTATAATACAGAAAATGTATTGTAATGTCATAGCAATACAAGTTTTAGTACAGAAATAGCACAGGCTTTCTCGTTTGTTTCCTGTTCTCTGGAATCGCAGCTAGCTTTATGGTTATCTTCTTCCCTGCTGCTATCTACCGGCGACTAAAAGACTCCCAGATTCTCTCAGGCACCTTCGCACTCACACACGCAAAATTCTCCCTATTCTCATACTAGGGGTACCGACTAATTCTCGTTCTCGGTGCATCCCTTCTTGGGACCCAGGTAACTTACGGCTACAGCAAGCTCCCAGGAACAAGCCATTCTCCTTTACACATTTGTTGTTCACGTATTGCGTTATCGAGAAGCAACTTTTTTTAAAAATTATTTATTTAAGGTCGCCTTATAAACACCTAGGTCATTGGCGACCACAGTTACAAAAATACAGTATTTACAAGTTCACATACTAGTTACACATTTTCATGGGATAAACATACACAAATCCTAAATCTAGATGTTATACATAGAGCAGACTATGTATAGTCACTAGCTAAATACTATTTAGCATATTAAATTTGGCGAGGAGTTCTATAATTTTCTTTTGACCGGGATAAGAATTGAATATACAGTAGAGATTATCATTGATGTTAAGGTTTGTTCTCACAGTCACCATCACGTGGCAAACAACTATAATATGCTTCGTGGAAATTGGGAGTCCGCAATTTGGGCAAGGATCAGGAGTAGCCTTTTTAATTAGGTAGCTGTGACTGAGTTTAAAATGTCCTATACGGAGTCTGGTTATAACCACTTGATGTCTTCTGCTAAGTCTAATGGAAGTGATGGGAGATTCCTCGATATTCTTCCTAACTGCTTGTAATTAACTGCTTGTAGAGAAGCAACTTTGTTGAAGTTCATAGTATATAAAGGACACTTTACTCTATATCCTTATTATCTATCCTATGGTATTAAAGATCATTTTTTTAATATTAATTTTTTGTAGTATTATAGGAGTGTATTTCTTTATTGTTCTTTAGCCGTGTATGTGCAATCTTTTGGAAAAACATTTCGGGCGGATTTTTTCAGCAGTATTTTGCTGACGCGGCCCACTTGTAGCAACAGATTTCCATCTGAAACCTCATCGTACGGAAAGGTTAGTTGGCTCTTTTTTTCAAAATCCGTTCCAAGCCGATTATTACCTTTAAGCGTACTTCCCCGAGAAACAGACACAGTTCAAGCAAACTGTTTCGCTTTTGTTTCTCTTGTTTTATCGTCTTTGGGAAGCCTATTTTCTTTTTTGAGAAGCAACGCTCTCAAAGTAAGAATGTCTGAAATGTACCTACCGCTTTCCTTCTGAAACCTGAGAACAGATTTTAATGTATTTGTATATTTTTAAATTGACCTTTTAGTGTTGTACGTGAAGATGTGAGATGATATTAGGCCAATGTTTGTTTTGGCTTTTTATATATTTTGTGTTTGTTCAAAAGCATTCAGGAGGTCTGGAAATTAAGCGTAATGTATGTGACACTTTTTTGTGTTGATTCTTGACTTGTTGTAATCGAGATTCAAAACATCGAATATGCACCTGTACAAGTGAAACAATTACTGTTTATTTTATTGCGTTGCTTATTATATGGTCATGAAAAGAGGCAACAAAGGACGAAGCTAGAAGTGGTCAGTACAAGAAGACTTCTTTAGATAAAGAGTGTACGTCACAGAAGCGGTAGGAATTCTTAGAGAGGGGACATGAAGTCTGGGACGTGAAGATAAACTTAGGGGAGAGAAAGGGAAGGAATTTTTAAGGTCTTAAGGCGTTTGAAAAAATTCATGACACTAGGTACCAGAAATTAGTTTAATGTGGCGGCACCGTCATTGTAAACTGTTTTAAAAGTATTTTCATCTGTTGAAAATTAATATCATGAACAGCTTTTTTCAAGTAAGTTCTTACAGTCTCTGGCATTAGACATACCAATGAATTGTAGTATCTGATTATGTTATATTTCAGTTCAAAAATTCTCAACACCCATGGGCCTTGTATATTGCGACCATACGGGATATGCACTGGTAATATTGCAATTTCAAAATTGTAAACGCAGTGAAAAGTACTTGCAGAATAGATGTTACGAATAATTAGAATTTAGTACAGGTTCATTTTGTACGCGTTTTTGCTCATATGCACAATAATGCTCATAAATCACCTGTAAGCTGTTCCACAGCGTTTTTCTCGAATAAGATCATTCCCAATTTGTTCCCAAATTGTTGCAAAATCTTCCACAACTACATTTGATTCTTCCCCGGATTTGGTTAACACTTTCATATTTTCGTCTCATAATTTTTGAAGAGATTAAAACTCCACAAACTTAGTCTAGTTTGAGTTCACTCCTACTTCTGCAATTGCTCTAATACACCTTTTCTAGGTGAATCTATACAAACATTAAAAAGGACTGTTGCTTTTGTTTATGTAAATAAAGTGTTAGTTATGTTTAATAAGAATAAGTTTTAGTCACATTCATTTGAGAATCGGTATTTGCACGCCTAATAATGCAAATGTAAGAAGTTGAACGTAAGAACTTGCATGAAATGCTTGCACGTAAGAAATTTCTTGGAATTCTCCCGCTGGATCCGAAAACAAATTATCAGTTCCCCATCAGGACACGAAGACGCGTCGAATGACATCTCATATCTAGATTGGTGCTCAGGAAGTTGTCTAACCGTAACTGGCGGATCCGCACACACGCGAACAAACACACTCGGAAACATTTGGAAATGAAAGTGATTTAAAAGACATTTAATGAAGTTTCATGACAACTCGAGAGTTTTAGATGAAAATTAGCTTCAAATTTCTCTTTTTCAGAAATGCCCAAAAGACATTTTCTTAAAACCGGCCCAATGGTTTCAATTGTAATGTACATATCGTACTCGATTTTACCATTATTAAATATGATTCACGTGAAATTCCAATTCTATTATTTAGAAACGAAAAGTTGAGTAAACGAGAAAAAATTACTTTACCCTTCAATAGATGACTACTGAAAAGACACGTGTATAACCGAGATCTTATCCAATGTTGAAGAATAAGGAACAAACGAGAATATATGTGCCATTATGCAGCACCATTAGTTCTACTACCGGGAACGGTAGCTCAGTGCATCAACGGATGTCACTGCAGCGCCTCTGACCGGGAGGTCCAAGGTTCGAGTCCTGACAGTGGCAGGATTTTCGACACTAGCTTTTCAGCTAGGTCGAATTCAGTCGCTGTCTGGAGGTGAATTCTAGCGGCCGGCTGCTCTGATCGGTAGTTTTCCGTGGTTTCTTCGATCAACACCAGGCGCGTGCCGGAGCAGTACCCTACCAAACGGGCCACGGACCGCGCGCGATCTGTCCTTCCTCTTCCTTGTCCTATCCTCTCCCCTTACACACACACACACTTACACTAACATGCACTACACTCCACATATTCCGGGAGACCGGTTGGGAGCTTAGAGCTTGTCCCGGCTGGAGCGGAGCCCCGCTGGTGGTAGAGTCCTGGTTAGGGGGAAACCCCACTAGCCGACGGTAGGTCGGCGCCGGATCTCGCCATCCAGCGGGGGAAGATCACCGCCATCTCCCGCGAAAAAGACATGCACTACACTAACGGGACTAATGACCAAAGCAGTTGACGCGCCGGGAAACACGAAAAATCAATCAATCAATCAATTAGTTCTACTACGTTTCTCCCTTCTTATTCTCACTCTCTCGGTATAATCGCCTTGGTTACTGCAACATGTAAGCGTGTGATCCATGAACCTCAAGTGGGTTGCCTAATAAAACAATTGCTGAGTTAATATTATTAAGCGATAAATGAGAAATAAAAAACCCTGTTTTGATAGCAAACGACGTGCAAACCTCGTGCGCGCGTGAGGCTTTGGGGCCAGTGTTGACGCTGGGCAGTGGGTGGGAGGGGGAGGCACCCGCCGCGACGCGTCTATTGTGCCACATATCGCGAAGGTTGTCCGCGCAGCCGGAAGGGGCGTGGCGTTCGCGACGCGACGCGACAGCCCGGTGCGGTCCGAGGCCACCCTGCGACAGGAGCGCTGCCTGGTGGAGCTGCCTGCAGGTTTCTTGACAGCTTTGCAAGCACTCGACTAGGAAGCCAGGGCGAATTCAGCGCTGTCTGCAGGAGAGTACTAGCGGTCGCCTGCTCCGATCCGTAGTTTTCCGCGGTGGCAATAGCCCGACAGCTCCTTGTGTCAGTTTTCCCTCGCCCATGCTTCCCAGGTAATCCCCTACCATTTTTAACTGAAAACGCATACCCCAAATACATTCCGTTTCGTTCTTACATTATTTTGGAACAGTTAAAAGTGTTTGTTAAGTTTCGATGCATAAATAGCGCAAGTAAATGTTCTCGTATCAGTCGAGAAAAAATCTCGAACACATATCAAATTAGAAAATTATTAAATAAGTTATTTAAAAAGTAAGGTCAATTTATTATGTTTTGGTGAATCACGGCTAGGCTCCACCCAATGAAAATAAAAACTAGATATGATCTTGTTCCTAGGCGAGACATGCATGCGTGCTCGTAATGAACGATGCCAAATTTACGACTGCAGCGCGCTCGTGGCCCGCGTCTGACGAGCAAAGAGAAGCCTCCCATCAGTATGCAAGTCCCACGCCCGCCCCCCACGCCCTCCCCCTCCCCCGCCCTCACGCCCCCACTCATCTCCTACCCAGTGCAACACCGTCTTCGCTTCTCCCTCGCCCTTCCTTCCTCCCCGGCTCGTGGCTCCGCCCCTTTCCCCGTCCCGGCTAACCCTAGCCCTGTCCTTTCGTTCCCCTCTCCGGGCCCAACCCGCTTCGCCCTTGCCATAACCCCTGCCTCCTCCGAGACACGCCCCCGCCACATTTCCCATCGCCTCGCCGCTGCGCCCCCCCCATGTGGGGCGTGATCCCCGGCAAAACGAGCTTTAGTGACGGTCTTTCGTGCACACAAAAGACGAAAAGAGAATAAAGAAGTGGTAGAGAATTTTCCACTCCACACGGTACTTATTTCCGTCTTAAAGGATTGAGATGCGATTGTACTATTTTTTTTAATTTGTTGCGTCTACAACTTGACGCAACGCGTCTCCAAGCCCCTTAAGGGGCGTTGAGCGCTTTGCACTGGGGAGAAATCCTCCATTAATGTGCTTTATTTCTGGAGTAATCCTCCGTTACTGAGTAATTATTACACTGAATAATTACTGTATTTGTCTCGTCACGTCGCAGTCAGTCGGGGCTTTTTATCCCTTCGGCCAGGGGCTCGACGCCGTTACGTCCCGGGGTTCCTGGACGGTCACCCAACAAGGGTGACGCGAGTCTCGAATTCGCTTATCCTTCGTGACTTCACGGAGCGTAGTAAACGAATTCGGCTAGCACCGCCGGCTATGTGTGCTAATATCTCGCTTATTTGAAGTAACAGCACATGTTTGTTTTCCTGGTGGTTATTTTAATCTGTTCTGAAGATAGGACACGCCTTAACTACAATATTTACTTTGTAAAATATTAGAAGATTAGTAATACTGCCACACATTATCTTTAAAAACCGTACGGACATTCAAACTGTGGTATAAAC
This sequence comes from Teleogryllus oceanicus, assembly GCA_964035755.1. NCBI lineage: Eukaryota > Metazoa > Arthropoda > Insecta > Orthoptera > Gryllidae > Teleogryllus > Teleogryllus oceanicus. Next base: position 114,170,585 of record CAXIVR010000005.1, on the reverse strand, counting down.
ACGGCAAATTCGCTCTCTCGTGAGAATATCCCAGCTCATGTTCAAATAAACGTTATTCTATTTATCTTCAAATATAAAGGTCCACAATTTTAAATTTGTTCCAGCTTTGTCATAAATTTACCAGCGGTTCTATTTAAAGATCTTTAAGGTCTGACCTAGAGGACCTGCGTGATGAGAATGATTCGTTATTCTAGTCAATATTCCTCAGACAAGAGTGCGAAGATATCAGAAAAGTGTGATAGTAATAAATGTTGTTGGTCTGAAGACAATTTCTGATGCAAGGATTTCGTTAATCAATATCTGGAACGCACTCTAGAAAACGATTCTTAAAGTATACAACCTGTGCTCATCTTCACTTTCTCTTGCTAGAAGGCTGTGTAGAAATCAATTTCTGTGCGATGGAGAATTCTAGTGTCCGATTGCTCTGATCGGTAGTTTTCCGTTATTTCTCCTATCAATATCAGGCGAACTCTGGATCGGTATTCTAAGAAATGGGGTACGGACTGTGCGCGATCTTTTCTTTCTCTTCTTTGTTCTATCCTCACACATTACTTACACACACACACACAAACACTCATTCACATGCACTACGCTGCCACATATGTGAGGATGCCAGTCGGGAGCTTAGAACTTGTCCCGGTGTGGGCGGTGCTCCGCTAGTGGTAGAAACCTGGCTGGGAGGCGAGACGCAAGCCGATGAGTAGGTCGACGCCAGATCTCGCCATCCAGAGGAGGGAGATCACCGTCACCTTCGGAAAAAGAATATACACACAACACTTACGGGACTAATGTGTTACGTAATCAGTAATCAATCAATTAATCCAATCAATATCGAAACTACCGAGCAGTACTCTAAGAATACTGCACAGACCGCGCGCGACCTTCCTCATTTTTGTCCCCATCTCTCTCCTTTTACTCACACACGTTGACACGCTCCATACTGTAACCCATGTCGCGAGATCATTTAGTTAGAGCTCTAACATTGTCCGGAGCCCCACTGCCAGAGATACCTGGAGAGGAAACCGTCTGTAAACCGATCTGTGATCGGGAGAGGTGGGTTAGTGCATCAACTAATGTCACTGCAGAACCTCTGACCGAGAGGTTCTAGCTTCGAGTCCCGACGGCGCACAATGGTTCAATCGGGCCTAAAAGCTGGCCATAATTGAAAATGCGAGTGGATTTGCGTAAAAATGGGTATCAATGGGTTTTTGAGTTCGATAAATTTGAGTATCATAATAAATTTCAAAATTCAAAACGGTGGTTTGGTAATGGCTAACTGTCATAAAAATAAATGATGTGTTGAAATATGGATACAATAGTTCTCGCGCGTCGCGGATTCCTATTGTTATCATTCCAAAATTTATATCAGTAATTTTATTATTAAAAGTAATTATAAGAAGGATAAATCGAAAAGATATGCAGAGAAAATAATTCCCTGTGGCGTAGAAGCAATTCCGGGATATCTAGTGTTAACTCTTACTATGTAGCATTGCAGTAAAGAGGTTATAAAACCAAAAGGTGCAGATATGTGCAGCTAAATGTGTGTTATTCTGATTGAGGGCATTCTATTAGATAAATAAAAAAAATATTGAGGCAGGAATACGCACAATATACGATTATACACAATCATTCGACACTTTTTCTTAAAATATACTTAACTTATAGTCAAAAGTATCTACTATTTGGAAGTACAAAATAATCACAAAAACATTTATACACTTTTTTTAATTTCACAAATATCGTTGACAAGGATCAATGAATTCGAGTGTTTCGAGAAACGGTAGCTTCACGAGACCATGAGGAAGACAAAAATGATTCAAATAACTTTCTGGAGCTGAGTAGTGTGCTCCGATGTCTTCCAAATGACATTTCATAAGTCAGAATTCCGAAGGCGCACTTAGAATTTTGCCATTATGGCCAAGTTTTTGGCCCGATTCAACCAGTATGCAGCGGCAGGATTTTCCTCTCTAGTTTGTCAACTAGGTCGAATTCAGTCGCTGTCTGGAGGTGAATTCGAGCAGCCGGCGGCTCTGATCGAGAGTTTACCGTGATTTCTCCCGTTCCAGGCAAATGTCGGAGAAGTACCCTTAGAAACGGGCCACGGACCGCGCGCGATCTTTCCTTCCTCTTCCTTGACCTATCCTCCCTTACACACACACACAATTACACTAACATGCACTGCACTACTATGCGTGGCGGAGACCGGTCGGCGGCTTAGAGTTTGTCTTGTCTGGGTTGGTGCTGGGTTGGGTGCTGGTCTATGCGGGGCTATGCCCCACTGGTGGGAGGTATACTGGTTAGGGAAAACCCCGCTAGTCGACGGTAGGTCGGTGCCGAAACTCACTACCCGCAGGAATGATCACCGCCACCTCCTAATGGAAAGCAAGCACTATACTTGCGTGACTAATGACCTCTGTAATTATCCGCGCCCGGAATCACCAGAGTCAATCAGTCATCAATCCGATCTGTAGGTCGGCGCCGTATCTCACATACCAGAGAGGGAGGATCGCCACCGTCTCCCGGAATATAGCATGCACTACACTTAGGGGCGAATGGCCAGTGCACTTCCTACGCCAGGAAACACGAAATAATTAATCATTCCAGTGGTCCGGATGGGTCCAGATTCCGAATCTCTCGCAAGGAACTAGAGTCTGTCAATGCTGTCGTACCTGCTGCGCAATCTGTCGGCATTTCAATGCAACTGCTTGCGTGACTCATGCCCGTGTAATTACTACAGCGAATCCGAGACCCACAGGCTAATTACTAGAAGCGACATCACTGCGTCGTGAAGCGGGAACCAAACCTCTGCCTTGCCAAATTGGTTATAGCTTGTAGATTTGAGACTGGTAATGATATTTCATACGGATAATATGTATTGCCTCACCATAATTGACATTTAATATATTTGAAATGCTCATCTTCAGTTGAATTTTGTGAAACAACTGTGTTATGCTTGTTATTGTTTACATAGAATGAATGAAAAACAAATTTCTTCTTCAGGGTTTAAAATCTCCGTGGTTTTTGCGAATAAAACTTAATTCAAGGTGGGCATTCATTGCCAGTATAAATTACTGATTGCCAAATTTATTAATTCCTTCTGACTTTCAAATATGAAACTCTAACAAATTATCGAAATTTCTTTTATCGTAACTATACTTGTCATGATAATCTATTGTGCGTAAACCTCTTTTTGTATTTCGACCTAGAAAATTAGAATAACCAATGAATTCAATTGTTCAAAAGTAAGATAATGGGAAGGAAAATTATTTTATGTTTCATGGTTTATTGAGCGAACAACAATTATTTGATTTATATATTTATATCATAAGAATTTAACTCTTTATGTTGGGGAAACGATTATGTTTTCTCAAAATTAATTGAAATGTTTCATGCACGACAACTTTAATAATGCAACCGGATATATCCGTTCATGGATACACCATAGTATGAAAATACACTATCTCATTCTCACATTTCACAGTAGTCTTAACCTAAAGAAAGCAAGGTACGTTTCATTGAATTTAGGTACAGCATACTGGATTGATCTGATGGATTGCAATTTAGATATAAGGAAATTCAAAATAAAATAATATTACCATGCATGACTTGGCATTATGTTTACGAAGCCTAAGATCTCGTTTTTGGTTTGGAAAATTCTGGCTTGTATAGATACAGTTTACTGTTAATAAATGTAGAATAAATTGTTGGCATACGGGTGAGGAATGTTGGGTCGAGTTTTCGGTCCTTGGGAATACTCTAAACGGTAAAAATTTCCTAAATTCTTAAAATTTTCCAATTTGCTAGTTTGTGGAATATTTTAACTGTTAACATTTCCTAAAAATTAATTGATTATATCCATATTTTTAATTTTTTAACTTTATTTACGAACACTATAGTTATACGACACTTTATCATATAATAATTTTTATTGTTATTATTATGAAATACACGCAAAATCATTTATCATTATCTCTCAATGTTTTCAGTTTCTCTCTTGACTTGTTTGAACTCTTGACTCGAAGTGTTTTCGCTTGTATGCTGACGACATTCCCTTCCTTTCTAGTTTTTCTAGGGGTAATTCACAAATACGTACGCAATTTTGGCTTCTTCAAAACCTCCAGGAAACAATTAGAACTTATTAACATTTCACTGATTTTTTCTCCTCGTTTTTTTTCTCTACAGTTCCTCTCATCCGGATTCTTTCCCGATTTCCTATCAAACTCGTCCTCCCTCGCTTTCACTCCTGTCATCCATGTGAAAACCTGCATCCAAATTGCATGAGTATATTTCATTGAATGACTTCCTTGATTATGTACTGTTGTAATATAAATTTTGAACCTCGCCACCAATAAAGACATTTATTTATTTATTTAATTTCTTGTGAGATATCTTTGAGAACGATTTCCCTGGACATTTTATATAGACAGATCACGACGTTCACTTTCCATTTGCCATTGTCGAACGGAGATAAATGATGAAATTGTAACAACAGCGTCGTCCCCGTACTGTTTTCATTAGCATTTTAATCAACCCATATTGTAAGTAAAGTTTCACGATGGAAATTGATTGTAATTATTATCAGCTCAGCAAGAATGTCCTATTATATTATTATTTTATATCCTAAACACGCTCTATGTAATATTTGAATGTGAAAGGATAAAGCAATGAAGTGGCTCGGTTTAAATAATTATGCGATTTCTGGCTTCTATATAGATCAAATTAATTTCGAATAATTGCGCCATTGTCCCGTTGGGGATTGGTTAATGGTTTAATGAATATGCGGAAAATGCCACACAGCAGAGAGAATAAATTCAAAATGGGCAGCATAATAGTAAAAATTGTCATCGATTATAGAAAATGACGGAATAGTAGGACATAATGATTTCAAATCCCCCTCGGACCACCAGGTGAGGCTTGTGTCATCCATGATTATGCTATTCCTTCGAAAACCTATTTCCGAGGTGAATGAATAAGACACAACATGTGTCACGTTAGACGTCAAGGGAATAACCTTTATCATCATCATCATCATCATCATCATCTTCAACATCATTAAAATCTTCTTCTTCTTCTTGTCAAGGATTAGTTTCTTCAATTAGTTTCGGTGCCCATTTCGATCGGGGTCAACATGAGAGTTAAATTTGCTAATGTTGCGAATAAGGTTGATTCTGCAACTTAGCTTCCTCAGGTTCACTACCACAGGAAGGATTGACTGATGATCTTCAACAAAACACACAAAGAAGTATAACCAAAGCTCTGTACAGGCCAAGTCTTGGCCGAAAGATGTTAACACTAAGACGTCTGGTGAGCTTATGCGCTGCTTTCCTTTCTGAACCTTGCGTATATATAGGGTATTTTACAGATGATGATTTACATTGGGATGTGTTTACAACATGTATCTGGAAGGTTCCTTCGGTATACTACAGATAATGTGATTACACTTCATATGTTTATATTGTATATTTGGAAGGTTCCTTCAATGGAAAGAATATTGAAATACAACAACTCATTAGTAATCTACGGAAGGTTTCTACAGTGGAATTATTTAGTAAACAGATAACAGCGGCTGGCTGTAGAAGCGGCGGTGTCTGGCGGAAGATTTCTCATGGAGTCTTCTGTGGTGCTTTCCGTCGATGGCGGAGTGGGTGCATTACATAATTCGAGTATCTCATTTTCTTTCTGACGATATTGCATTACCAGTGTTGAAATCTGCTACTAGCCATTCTACACAGGTGTTCACACCACTTTCTGTTCATTCATACCAGCTTGTGAAGCTCGAGCACTGGTTGCACCCCACGTGCCTCCCGTAGATCAATATTTGTCTTTTATCTAATATGGGCCCTCTTCATCAGCCAGGTCGATCGAGGAAAATCAATTTTGGTGAAAATTCTACCTACAGTTTATCCGCTACCGTTGTTCACACACAGAGGACAGACGTTTTGACATCATCTTCTTCGGTATACTTGATACTTCTTCGGTATTAAGTAACCACAAAACGTGGATCCTGCATACACAACGTATTAAAAGTTATTTACGGCATACATGAAAAAGAATTTTTTGTTGTCAGGGACCCACAATACGCAATTTTCTTACACAAATCGTTGATTTTTCTGTAGCTTTGCTGTACTTTTCTATATGACGGACAGCCAGTACGAGAAGATGTTCTTTGAGAACATGTTCAGCGCGCTAACAGTTCAATTTTTAGCACTAGTGTAAAAATCAGACGATACTAAAGTGTTCAGATAAATTTGTGAACACAGCAAATAAAGCAAAACACTTTCATTTGACCGCATCCGCTGATCTTAATGTATCATTAAGTGATCTCTATACTCGAATAAAAATAAAATTAACGTCAGAAAGACTGTCTAGAAAATAGTGTATGACGCTCGAGGTAAAAGCGATCTTATTTTGAACGTAGGATTACATCTTTGCAAACCTTTCCTATTCGTAAAATAAAAGCTCACTTTTACCACTCTATCATAACTATTATCATTCAGATGGCGAAAGTACGCCACAACAAAGGCCTCAGAAATATTCATCCCTTTATTAAGGCTGAGTGGATTCGGGATCTGACTAGAACGGAAATTCCTGGAGGATTTAATTTTGCCGCCATTTGCTTAGAGTTCATTTATTTGCCACAAGTACACGGCCACTGAGGATTTCCCGCCGCTTTTCAATCGCGTATATTATCTCAAGTTTTAATTAGAAACATTAAACGATCTGTCCGCGTTTAGGGCTTATGGTTCTGGAACATAACTGATACGTCATGCACTGAGTTCAAACTCACAAGCTTCTGTACATAAGTTTCCAATTTAGTTGCACTATTTAGGACGATCACTATTCATTAAAGGAAGTTTAATGCAAATCCTTTGTCTTATACGTAAGTTTCGTTTGCTCTGCATCGTTGAAAGCATTCGCACCACAGAAGCGGGTATGACAATCCCGGAAATGTTAAGCTGGTTTTATATTTTTATTTTATAATTATTATTTATAATATAGTTTATTTCGGAAAAATTCCAACTGCATTGTAGTCAATGATGACTACAAAATTACAAAATACTTTTATACTAAATTAACGTCCCAGTAACTTTAAATATACTTCCGCTTTTGTGACTCTCACAAGTGTACAGTGTTCCTATGAGAACCTTCAATACAATTATCTAATTTAACACTCCACATAGGCTACATAACATCATATCACGTGGGATCTATTCAAAACAATATGCAATTTAAAATACAATACTGCGATCATTATTTAAGTCATGTAATAAATATATTAATATATTGTATTGCTGAAACAAAAAATTGGTTCCACACTTGTACATGGCGCCAGCTGAACCGGACTATCACACAATTAAAGAAACAAAAGCCTCTAATCCCTCTTATGATAAGCTCTCCCTAATCTCGCTTATAAGATTGAAAACAATAAAACATTTTTTTGATATTATTTACCTCGCAATTACAAATGATACCCAGGTATAGATCCCTTCTTTCTATTGAAACGCAACGCGTTTCTAAATGCCCAATAATTGGTACCATCAGTGGAACAGACGAAGAACTGAATGAACGAGTCCAAGGCAGACGAGGCAGGGCGCAAGAAGCGGCGAGACAGCAGAGTTCGCCCTGGACCTCGAGAGCGAAAGGCACGGAAAATGGGGGTGAGGACAGTGGCAATATCGTTACGGCAGAAATCCGAGGTCATCTAGTGGCAAAATGTCTTGAATGTAATAAAAGTGAACAACGAAACATCGTGTGGAGTACGGTGCTGTGAAATAGTGAGTAAATGTTAATGGTTTGTTCGAAATAAGTATGGAACACGTGGACATGTGCATTGTGAGGTGAATACGGTACAATTGTACATGATTTGCAACAAAAATAAGTCATTAATTGGTCTGGAAGCTGCGGAACTAGTGATGCTAGACACATTTATGTGACACTACCAACGCCGAAGCTGAACTACAAGTCAATAAAGGAGCCAGCATGAATTAGCAACGAAAGGCGAAATAAGAGCATGGTGAATGGTAATGACTGGGGCGGAGTATTGTCACGTGCAAGCACAACACTATTGAAGACAAGCGACACTTGCTGAGTACGGAACGACCGGTATCAAAATGTGCGATTCCAGTGTTGGCAGACGAGGCGTGATCAAATCCAAATCCACTACGAACTGTAAGACTGTCCATAAGCAGATTTATTTCATTCCAAATGAATAGGGAAAGGCGGTTGGGTGATATACAGTTACTCCCAAAACTATTAGGACACCGAGATATTCCTTTCACCTTCTTTAGAATCCAGTTTTCTTCTTTATTATAAAACTTGTTTGGGCGCCTCCCTCAAGCGAGTGTAGCTCGATTTTGTTTTCCTTATTGAACCCTCATATAATGTCACTCATCATACTCTTCTTCATCATTAACATTTTAACAACTTTTCGGCAGCTCTTACCTTTGGTGTGATGAAATACAACCAGCTGACGTTGTTCGAAAGTACTATTTCTCCCTCTGCGACTTGTGTTACTCCATCGCAGTGGTTCCCTACAATCCAAACCCTTCAGTGATGAGAACAATCTGTTGCTGGCTCATGGATGATCTTCAGCGTTCGACGTCCGTTGATTTTAACTTTTTATTTCTACATTTAAAGTACTGATATTTCAGTGTGACGTATTGGAAATAAATAACACAGACGACTGTTTCTAAAAGAAATATATAACTATATTTACTCAATAATTTACAAAATAAAACCCTCGGCAACCTTTCCAATTCCTTAGCCGCGAAACCCCGCGACCGTCCCTAGGCCCAGCCCAGTACCACTGCTTTAAAGCAGGCTAGCAACGCGTGGTGCGAAGCAGTCAGACCCAGAGTCCCTTAACTGTCGTTACAACATGGCCTGATGCCAAACTGGTCTTCGCCTCGAAGACCGCGTGCTAGGATAGCACTGGAGATATCACTCGGCCTTTCGCCCCTCTACATATCCAGCGTGAGACGCAGTTGATGCAGCCTTAAGTACCCGTAGGCTTGCCCCCTCCCCTCGGCGCTCCCATGCCGGCGGGCGTCAGGAAGGCTCGACGGCTAGCCTCCTCTAGGAGTCTTGCGACATAGTCCACGACTCGCACTAACCTTTCTCCATAGTTATTTTTGGAGAGTTTCCTGCCCCATCTCCTGGCCTATTCAGGCGTCTTCAGCTCGGCGCGCGTCAGCGTGCACAGTGCATGCCAACCGCCCCCAACCCCGCTTCTGGCTTAAACATGGGGAGGACGGTTTTCCGGCCGGCTCGCAAGGAAGCGATGCGCGACGCCACATCAGTTAAGTCGCGCTCTATTCGAATAGTTTTGAGGCCCTAGATTTGTATAACTGATGATTAAACGGTCATTTTACTTCGTAGAGCTACTTTTTTAAGAAGCCTTTTTTTTCGTTATTTTCGTGGCAAACTCCATTTTACGTAAATTATACTAAATCAAAATATAATAATGATTTGTGTAAACAATTTGGACGAAAGTTCTTAAAATTAGAGGAGTCTGAATAGTTTGGGAGAGACTGTATTATGTATAATTATGTGAATTTGTTAAACTGACATGTTAAACACATGATTAATTTTATGATGTAATCATAAGGTGACTATTGTATCAACCGCCAAGATGATGGCTGTGCAGGTGCCACTCTGCCGGATGCGGTGGTGCAGCGTGGCCAGAATACCTTAGGCTGGTCAAAGAGAATACTTAGTACTAATCTTTTATCATGTCACCGGATGTGTTGAGATACAATGAATTATGTATTAAATATAAATTACAGAATGCTCGCGGTTCTAACAATTCCCGAAATTTATAAGTGATATATATTACAGTAGTATCACTGAGATGATTCATCAATTACGTTCATACCACCCACGTTTAAATTTCGAAACATATCTCACCCATATTCCTGACATTTGGAAATTTGTAAGCAATTTATAAACTGATGTAACTGATGGCACTACTCTTTGCGCCTGCCATGTTTCTCCCAAGCCTAAATCCTCCAGAAATTCTCAGCCGAGAGCACCAATTGAATATTCCCCCTTACCCCAAGGAATCATCTTGTTGTTTTAGCTTCATATAATACCCTTTTTTTGAGTACCTGTCTTAACAACACGGATTAATGCGATCCCATCACACAACATACTTTTGACCGGCATTATGCCTCGTTTTCTCAGTCTCTAAATTTATCGAATAGTTCGGGATGTATCTTGGCAACCCCCGTAAAAAATTAAAAAGCTCTTATTTATTTTATCTATCCCGTCTAAGTCTCCCTGCTATGTGTAGCGAAATGAAGACTCGCGCTTAAACGATATTTTCTTCGAGTCATTGTATAAAGTAGGGAAAGGTTTATAGAGAAAATTGTGAGGTATTATCTGGCTCACAGCTACATAAATATGAATTTTGGTTTGTGCAAGAATTTGGCTGGAACTGATGATTTGGAGATGTGTGACTAGTAAGAGAGGTTGAGTTTGGCGGAAGTATCATGCCAATGTAAGAAACGAAATCAGCAGCAACTACTAATAAGATACCAGCGACATAAAATTACCGATATGTTCTCAGCGATGCCTAATGATGTAAACAATGAGTTACATATCCTCAAATCTATGATGGTTGACAGAAGTGTTTTGACAGATAGTCATGACATCAGTATGAATGAAGCTTCGAAAAAGATCTTTATGGAATTGCAATGTTTCAGGGAGAACCAACTGTAATACCCATACTCAAGGCCATAAAAGAGATGAAAAAGGAAATTAAAGAACATGGTATGTGAAGGATGAAAATGAGCTGTTGAAAAATAAAATCAAAATTTTGAAGAGGAAAGACGAGCACAGAGATAAGAGCGAACGTACTAAGAATGTAGTCATAAAAAGTACGAACATGAATAGAAATGGAACGTTTCATGGCGAATTAAATGCCTTTTTCAGAAAAAACTGAATCTTACAAAGATTGTTGAGGATACTTGCACAGCTAATCCAAGAACCAAGAACGCAGTAGCCGTAGACAAGATGAAGATATTTGACAACAAAAGGCTTAATATGACAAGTAAAACAGAACTGCACACGTAAGGAATTTTCCACTCAGAACACTGAAAGAGCGCGAGGTGCGGCAATATTTGAGAAATGTCGCGGATGGAAATATTAAGAAGGCGATGTCAACCAAGGTATTCTACAAGCGCAAAGTAGTGGAGAACTACGTTAGTCTGGGATGAGGTTCAAGAGAAACTTGTAGAGCAGTGCGGAACTTATTCAAAAAGCTCAATTCGGTTATAGGGTCAACAGAAAGGTTCGGAGTCGGAAATAATATGTTGATTGATTGATTTTTTCGTGTTTCCGGGCGCATCAACTGCTTTGGAAATCAGTCCCGTTAGTGTAGTGCATGTTTTTTCTCGAAAGATGGCGGTGATCTTCCCCCGCTGGATGGCGAGATCCGGCGCCGACCTACCGTCGGCTAGTGGGGTTTCCCCCTAACCAGGACTCTCCTACCAGTGAGGCACCGCCCCAGCCGGGGACAAGCTTTAAGCTCCCGACCGGCCTCCCGGAATATGGGGTAGTGTAGTGCATGTTAGTGTAAGTGTGTGTGTAAGGGGGAGGGGTAGGACAAGGAAGAGGAAGGACAGATCGCGCGCGGTGCGTGGCCCTTTTGGCAAGGCACTGCTCCGGCATTCTCCTGGTGTTGATCGGAGAAACCACGGAAAACTACCCATCAGAGCAATCGGCCGCTAGAATTCTCCTCCAGACAACTGAATTCGAACTAGCGGAAAAGCTAGTGTCGAAAATCCTGCCGCCGTCGGAAATAATAGAGCGACACAACCACGTGAGAACCTGTCTTGGAAGAACACGACCACAATGTGCTCTATCGGTAAGATAATTGAGGGGAGTGCAAGAATTCCAGGTTGTTGTTTTAGGGGGGCGGGAAGGCTCCCATGTTACATGTAAATAATCATGAACACGATTTAAAAATAACTTTTTAAGTACTCATGGCTTGAATAATTTGTGTAATTCAAGAATTATGTGATTATGGGTCTCACAAACCTGCGTTGTAAATGAAGTATTATTTTTACCTTATCAGCTTACTAATAATTTTAATTGTGTTCATCGTACAGTGCCTTAAGGATAAGAAAATCGGAATTCGAAGGGATGGTTTGGCATTATTATGGAATAAATCTATTGTCTAAGATAGTAAAAGTAGAGATATAACTGAGATAACTAATTGGTGGTGAGGTGTGTTCGGATTCGGAAATGTTCGGATTATCCGAAACAATGTTCCGTACATATACAAATGCATCTATAGGATTTCCGATAGGATTTCCACGTAGCGTGCGATGTGAGAAAATGGCAACGTTGCGTAGCGATCGCATCATCAAGCATATTCAGTTCCTTACGCTAAAAAGATTTCCGATTTTGCAAATTCCTCTAAATGAAAATTACTTATACATGCTACACAAACACGTTATATTCACCGTAGTTGCCAGTGCAATGAACGATTCATTTGACTTGCGTTTCATTAATTAGATGCTTGGTTCTACAGTAATTATAAAATGCTTTCTTTACACTACAAATAAGAATTTTATTTATTTTGTTTATTTTTCCTCAATCCCCAGTTTTATTCTGATTGTCCAAAATTTCGGATTTGCGGTGTTTGGATTAGCAAGGTTTTACTGCATGTGCTAAATTTAAGATTTGGGATTTAGAATTGACAGTATTAAAGGGTTATATACGTAATGAACTTTATGATTCGTGGTTTGAAACACTTGTAACACTTTGTGGCTTGACTTCTGAGTCAATTATAGGTTAGCAACTTCCTATTATTTTGGATGGGAACTTATATGCTCGTGTAGGTGATTTGAATCAAATGGAGGAGACTTCGATGGAAGGACACAAGTTTCGGGGGTGCAGGATAATCAGAATCTGGTAATTAATAAAAACCATATCAATTTGACGAAAGACGTATAGTTTACGATCTTATATGGCTGATCACTGAGTGAGTTGCTTGGAGCCACCATGTTGATCAACAACTTATGTACATTTTTAAATTAAATTGTATTACAATAATTTTGTATTCATTTTTTGTATGTTTCACTTTTCTTTGTTTTGTTGATGTTTGTTTGCAGTTCTTTTACAGTTATGATTTATGTTTTAATAAAGAAATAATGTTAATTCAAACCCAATTTTGTTTTCTTTCCTGCAACAAGAGATTGCTGAGGTGTTTGTCAATTTACTTCCATTTGAGAAAGAGTTCGGAAGACGCAGGAAACAGCTGAATTAAACAAAGTTCGCTGCATTTGTTTCCGTTGATCCCCAGTTGCTCGGAGGTGCCGCTCCTAGCGAGACGCCAAAGGGCAGGGGGAGGCCGTGGCGCGGCGGTCGCGTGGGGCGCCGTCGGTTGCGAACCCGCATCCGTTTGTGTACAAATGCAGCGCGCGCCGCGCCGCACTGATCAATACAATGGCGCCGTATTTCGGGCGAACGACCGCCGACGCAGGGGCGAGGACAGCGCCGCGGTGCGGGGACGGCCGCCGCCGGCCACGAGCGGCACTTGTCGTCGCCGTCATCACCGTTCAACCTCTTCGGGTCTTTGATTGTAGCAACTTCTTCCCGCCGCGCCGACCGACTGGGCGGGCTTCGTGCTTCACACACACCGACACCCAAGTGAACCAGAAATTCCTAACTCTCGCAGCGCGTGAGTCTCTACATGCCGGTCATTGGTCGCTGGATGGGGCCATGACTGCGCCTAGATACGCTCCGCTGTGTTCCGTAGGACCCTGCGGAACGCCAACTGTCTCTGCCTGCAGCGAGGGGAGAGATAGTGGGGATTAATGTCTGCGATGAGCAACGCGCACATGCCACTACTCGCTCGAACGCCACCTGACCGGGCCAGGAGCGAAGGAACGGGGACGGTCCAACATGACAAAATACAGAGATAAAGAATCATGCCTATGCGTAACTTCCGAAACGCCGATCCCTGCACCGGCATAGGTGGTTCAGGGCATCTACTGATGTCCTTGCAGTGCCTCTCACCGGGAGTGGCCTGAGTTTCACTCCCAAAGATGGCAGGATTTTTGGATACTAACTTCAGGGCTAAGGTCGAGTTCAGCCTGTCTGAAGGAGAATTCTAGTAACCTACTGCTCTGATCGGTAGTTTTCCGTGGTTCCTCCAATTAATATCAGCCGAATGCCGGAGGAATACCGTAACAAACGGGCTACGAATCTCGTGTAATATTTCCTTCCTCTTCGTTTTCCTATCCTCACCCCTTACTTACAAACTCTTACATTTACATGCACTACACTATCACACTTGATGCGAAGCCTGTCGAAGACTCAGAGAATGTCCCGACTGAGGTGTTGGCTCGCTGGTGGGGGAATCCCACAAGTCTACGTGAAGGTCACTATCCAGTGGGGGAAGATTACCGCCACCTTCCGGTATTAAAAGATGCACTACACATACGGAACTACTGAATTTAGCAGTAGATGCGCCCGGAAACACTATTCTATGCAAACCGAGCGCTGCTCGTCACGGGTAGCTTCGCGACCCTGGCCACCGAGCCGGCTTCGTCGCCGCCATCCTTGAAGTCTCGCGCCGAGACTCTGCGTGAGGCTAGACGCCGTCTACGTTTTGTCTATAGATGTCGGGATGCATATTCTGGTCACTTCCTGTGACACAAGTGGACAAAACCGAAAATTCAATGCTTTGACAGATTTCCGTGATGGTTCTCAGGTTTTCCAGTATCGAATTGAAACATCATCTTGACCACAATCAACATCATTTGCTCCTAATATCCATAGTTTGACCATGCTTTCGGATAATGATTACCAACAAAAGCAGTTTGCAGCCATGAAGGGGGTCCTCTCCAGGCGCCTTGAGTAAAACTTCTCCGACGACTGCTGCATCAATAACCCCTGCTCACTCTGACTGCAATTAAAAAGAAAATAAGAAATATTTGTTCACAAAAATGGAGGTTTGGAAATATATAAAAAAATTAATATCATGATTTGAAACATGCAATACCTATATATATATATATATATATATATATATATATATATATATATATATATATTAGAGAATAAGTAAACCCATATAATAATGACAGGAAACGTGATATGAGTTTTACGGAAAAAACGAAATATTCAAATATTAATGATAATAAGGTCACAAAACGAAGCTTAAAGAATATTGCGAGGTAACGACTTAAATAACTGTTATAGTTAATGACGCTAGGAATGTGGAAGCAAATGATCCTTCCGGCACCTGTCAGCAAAGGAAACGAGTCCGTTTTCGGAAGTACCGATGGGGCGGTAACCGGTTGGGGTCGTTGCGCTGACCGGAATCGAACAAGAGAGATGGATGAGACGGAATTAGAAAGAATGGTGACAGCAACGGCGGGTCGACTGATAATGAGGATATTTAGGATGGTGGGATGTGGCGCTCGGAAGCAGTGATGGGACACATGAAGCTAACCGGAAGCAGTTGATACGGATGCGAACAGAACTGAAACGGTCGAAACGTGGTCGATCAAAATGGAAAGTATCAAATGTTAGACGGCCCAAACGGAAACGATGAAAACGGAGATTTTCAGAGCATAAGAGATAAAAATGAAAACTCTAAAATATAAGCTGCTCAAAACGGGAAGTTTGAAATGGAAATGGTATTATAAAATGAAGACTTTTATGGCCAGCAGCAATATGCTCGTTTATTTTCCGACTGACGGTGATATATTAAAAAGTGAGCTTTCAAATGTTCGTCCACATATTCGATGGATGTTTCATGGTCGAGGTTTGTATGATCGATGTTCTCGCGCACGTCGCGGTCACTCGTCCTTCTGGTGTAGTAAGTATTTTATCCCAAGAGGTGGTGGTGTTCCTCCCTCACTAGTTAGCGAGGCCCGGAGCCGACCTACACGTCGGCTTTTGGGGTTTTCCCCTTCACGTTTTCCTGCCAGCACCTCCAGTCGGAACTCTACTACTCTCCCGACAAGAGTGGTAGTGTAGAGCAAGCCAGTGCGGTGGGGTGAGGATAGGACAAGGAATGGGAAGAAAAGATCGCGCACGGTGCGTGGTCCGTTTGATAGCGAACTGCTCCGGCATTTGCCTGGTCTTGATTGGAGAAACCACGGTAAACTACCGATCAGAGCAGCCGGCCACTAGAATTCTCCTGCGAACAGCGACTGAATTCGACCTAGCTATCTAGTATCGAAAATCCTCCACCGTCGGGTTCGAACCCTAGAACCTCCCGGTCAGAGTGGCTGCAACGACAGCGGCAATGTTGGCTCTGAGCTAAACTTGCAGCGAGGGGTCATGTTGGCTTGGTCTGTGACGAACCGATGTAGTCAGCAGTACCATTTGTAAACGAATTCATTTCTGTTTTTAAATTCATCGTCATTCGAGTCTTATTATTTAACGTTTGGAGACGGTCTTCCATAGTAGTTATTCTCCTGTTCTAGAATTGTTGGATTTTCAAAATGTATGTGGTGACTGGTTTCGATCCGGTGTTTCGTAAGTGAGTTATGTCAGAAGGAAAGCTGATTGATATTATTAACGTATATAGAAATATTTCGATTTCTAGTTTTTTTATTAAACTGGTATCGGGTTGCATAAGGAACGCTTACAAGAATTGCGCAGGTCTCATTTTCATTAAAATGTCCGATTTTAAAGAAATTGAAATATTTTATTTAATGTAAAATGCTTTTCAAAAATGAAATTCTTCAGAAAGATCATGTATAATTTTTTGAAAACTAGTAGTTTTTAAACTAGGAAGTTCTATTGATATTAAGACAATTTTGTTTTTTGTAAAAAGGCTTCAATTTTTTAATTTTTTTTTAAAAAACTTTATTTTTATATTAAATTTTGAAATGGTTAAAGTTAGGAACAATGCAAAAAAGTATGTGCTGTAGTAGTTCCACTATATGATTTTTATGCTTTAATGGCTTTTACTTTTTTAGTTTGAATCTATTCTTAGTTTCTAGAATATTATCAAGCTTTAAGTAAATAATTGCAAGAAATATTGTCTAACATATTTCACTATTCCGACATTGTAATGATCAGGTTCCGCAAAGGAATGGCAGTTTATTGATATTGTTAATTGATTTCTTTAAGGATGTGACGTATGGAAAATTGGGTAGGCCACTGCGTGAAAAGGCAGTGTTTATTAGCTGACGCGACTGAGGTGTCACGAGTCAATAACGGTGGTAAGAACATTTATAGCTGCGGCTTTTGAGCTGTAGTAGTGACGTCAGGAATAAGGATGGCGGGAAAGGTGAAGGCTGGCAAGAGATGGGACAGAGGTAGTGCTGGTGACTGCAGCGGTAGAAGCAGAGAAATAGAGGGGAGTCATAGGCAGAAGAGGGAAACAAGGAGAAATGGACGCAAAATCAGGTCGGAAGAAAAATCAGAAATAACGGTGAAGAATCAATGTGGAGTCAGAAGCAGGCGTTCAGGTGTGGTGGAGATAAAAGTAGGGGTGAGGGAGGTAGGGGGCGGGGGGGGCACTTTATGCGCGGTCGATGTCTGCGGGAGCTGCCCCGGACGCCGTCT
This sequence comes from Teleogryllus oceanicus, assembly GCA_964035755.1. Taxonomy (NCBI): domain Eukaryota; kingdom Metazoa; phylum Arthropoda; class Insecta; order Orthoptera; family Gryllidae; genus Teleogryllus; species Teleogryllus oceanicus. The sequence continues at coordinate 114,153,047 of CAXIVR010000005.1, read as the reverse complement.
GGACGACGCGACGTCGACGGCGGCCGAGGCGCCGCTGCCCCCGCCCAGAGACCTTTCGGACTCCAATGAGGATTCCTGGACGAGGAGCTGCGTCGCGAAAAGGGAGTAATCTACCCCGAGCGCAAATTAAAGGGAGGGCAAGAATTCGAAAGGAAGAAGACCTTAAAATGGACCATTGAAAACGCTTGGGTCTCATGCGTTTTTGTGTATTTTAAAATTCTTAAAATAATTGACAATATGGGTGTTCATTGATTGATTGGTTTAGTGATTCTGGGTGTGTCAACTACTGAGGTCATTAATCCCGAGAGTGTAGTGCATGTTTCTTCATCGGGAGATGGCGGCGATCTTTCCCCAGTAGGTGGGACATACCGTCGATAGCGGGGTTTTCCCAACGAGGTATCTCCCACCAGTGGGGCACCGCCCTAGCCGGGACAAGTTCTAAGTCCCCGATCGGTCTCCCGGCGTGTATGGTAGCGTAGTGCATGTTAGGGTAAGGATGAGGATAGGCCAAGGAAGAGGAAGGAAAGATTGCTCGCAGTCCGTGGCCCGTTTATTAGGGTATTTCTGCGGCATTCCCCTGGTGTTGGTCGGAGAAACCACGGAAAACTACTAATCAGAGCAGCCGGCCGCTAGAATTCTACGAAGTCTACGAATCCATGTATAATGGTGATATCCTATCACCGAAACGAAACGAGACTTCGCAAATCAACTATTAGCCAAAAAACGAATTCACTGAAACATATTTTTTTCTTAGTTGTCCGACACGCTTATCCATGCATTGAAACAAACGTAAGATATTGAATTTTACATCGATTTTAGGTGCCGGGAGGAGGACATTTTACATCGAAACAAAATAGTAACATGTTTTAACCCCAACCTCAGATCGTAGAATGCTTAATGAGAACATTCACTCAAGATCAATTCTGAGGCGCCTTTGACATGTGATTTAATGGAAAGCCTGTGAGTGAATTCTACATCAGTATAAAAGTTGACATCAGTTTTCTTTAAACACTGTTACATGCATTATATAGTTTAATTATTAAAAACTAAATATTCCTGTATCGAGACTCTTCAGCTCGTGGGTTGAATGTCCCCATCTTGATCAGTTTTGTCGACGAGTGTTCCTCATTTATTCAGCCAATACTGACCCCTTGCTTTGCTTCTGAACCTAAATGTAACTTCGCTATGGGTAGGTTCTGATGAGCTCTCCGTTCGCTAATTCCGGTAGGAGTTGGTTACTATTTTGTTAACAATACTGTTAAATCTGTAATTTGATTACCGATGTAAATAAGTGTATCGAGTTGTTGCTAGGGAGTAAAAACGTCTAGTTTTCAAATGTTGTTAAACACGGTGTCTTGGTACTTTCATTTATCGCTCAAGAATGTGTAATAAAAGGATAGGAGGCGGATTCTAGAGCTCAAGAAATCGCATATTACACTTGTCTCCCGTACGACTTACAGAGTTTTTACTGTTTTTTGACAATAAATGAATGCAAGCCAATACAGCTGAAAAACATCTGAACCTGGGGAAAATGCCGCCGCAACTGCCTACTTCCGCGTGCGCGGGCGCGCAGGCACACGGAAGCCGAGAGCCGGGGCGCGGGGCTCGCGCATATTGATTCGGCGACTTTGGAAATAGCGCCGGTGATCGAAGGCGCCGCCGCCGCCGCCCGGTCTGGCCTGGCCTGAGCGGGAGCGCATTTGTGGCCGTCCCGAGGGGCAAAAAGCGCAACGCAGTGGGCCCTCAGCAGAGGCTTGCGGCCCAATCAATCCCAATCCACTTTTGTGACCTAACAAACCAGGCACGAACCGCACGCCATCTTTCCTTCCCATTCATTTCTCTATCTTTCTCCTTACTTACACACACATACACACACACACACACTCTTACTTGCTCTATACTTGCACACATGCCGGGAGTCCGGTCTGGAGTTAAGGGCTTGGCCGGGATGGGCCGGTGCCCCCGCTGGTGGGAGATACCCAGTTAAAGGAAACCCCGCTAGCCGACGGTAGGTCAGCGTCATATCTCGTCATCCAGCTGGGGAAAATCACCGCTACATCCCGAGAAAAAACCGTGCACACTTATGGGACTAATGACTTTAGCAGTTGACGCGGCCGGATTCACTAATCAACCAAGTCCATTGTCGGTGAAATTTTAGAATTAGACATTAAGCTATTGTAGGGATCGAGAATTACATTCTCACACGTATAATCACTGAAAAATCACCCCAAAGAACAAATTATCCAAGCCTTTGATTTACAATGTCTTCTTCCATGGGCATTCGTCAATTAAAAGGCAATCGTCTTATGTACTGGAACCATAGTGTGTACATGCTCGTACGGTATATCACAAATCAATAAAAAGTATCAATATCACTCGCCAATCAAAAAATTAAAATATGCACACAACTTTCCTTATTTTAAATATTTTAATTAATTTTATGATATGATTTCTCATTCACCAATGTAACGAATGATTTGTTTTTTCCTCTGCATACTACGGTATAGCAAGGTAAAGTATTGGAAACTCCTTAGTAAAACTATCCCCAATTTTTGACCGTAAAATCCGTGTTTATGGTTATCTTGGGCTGTTACTCTCTCAGACGCAATTTTGTATCTAACAAAAGGATATTTTTATGCAAAGATGAATGCAGGTTATTGTGACACATAACTGTCAGATTAGATGCTTTTGAGCTGAAAATTCCTAAATTCGTTGTGAGGAAGATCTGGCCGTTTCAGACATCATTAAGATATTTTACTTTTGGGGAGTACTTTGATTATATCATTTGTGATTATCAACATTTTCTGGAAATTTTTTTTTTGAATTCAAATTTATTTTCGAAGTGTTCTACATTTCCAGTATTAAGGCCAGGTATTATCGTGTCAATACAATTTATCCCTCAATTTCATATGTTTAGAAAAACATGAGTTGTTGAGTACTAACAAGTGGCAAGTTTTGGTAGGCCGTGCATTCCCGCTATATTATAATGACATTGATCAATACCTTCTGATTAACGAAGAATTGAAACAAAATGCTATCTATGACTTACAAAAACGAGTTGCCTGAACCTTTTGCAGTCGCACAGTATTAGTTTAATGCGTGTGTGTATAATTGAATTCTTCAGAAGTGATAAATAACTTGACAACGTATGATGAATGTATTTTTTGTTGGTTTTTGCGCCGAAATGCATTTTGTCACATAATCATATATCACAAAGTTACCCATGCTCTTCCCTAGAAACTTGTTCAGGAAGGAATGTGAAGAAAAATATGTAATATATCGTAGTGAATAGTTTATATCGGAACAGCTAAAAATAAACTCGCGAGCTTTACAACTCAATTTACGAAGTGAAAATTCTCTCCATCGCGTCGGTCCACATCAAGCGGAGTGTTATTGGACTTCCTTCCTTCCTTGAGAGCGTTTTCGGAAGCGCGAATTGATCTCGCCGCTGCGCCGCGCCGTCATTGCCACCCCTCACCTCCTCCTTCCCACCGCCCACCCACTCCGGCCTACTCCCCCCATCCCCTCCCTCCCCTCCCCCTCCCCCGTTCCGTTGCCCACCTTTTATCTCCCACCTCTCTTTTCGGACCCCTCTTCCCATCGCTCACCCCAACCCTCCAATTTCCCCCCCACCACATCACCCTCCAACCTCCCACCTTCGACCGTCCACCTCCTGCCTGTCCCTCCTTTCCTCCCTTTCCCACTGTTGCAATTCACGCCTCACCATTCATCATCCAGTTCTCACTTCCGTCTACCACCAAACCTCTGCCCAACGCCCACCTCCCACCTCCCGCCTCCTACATCCCACCGACCATCGCCACCGCACCCCACTCCACATCCCCCGGCACAATTTGCTCTCGGAATGAAGAGCGTTCGCGCGGCGTGCTCTGCTCGGTCGCGTTGCCCGCGGTGACGGTGGCGCTCACACCAGCGGCGGCGACGGGACGAGATTGAGGAGACATCGAGGTAGAGGCTCGCACACGTCCTTGTCAATAGGAGATGATCCGCGATTGATTAACGATTTCTTCTCAAACGAGACTACCTACACCATCCTTTCAATTTCAAGTTGAAATGTTAAATATCTTGGAATTGAAAATTACAAATCCTTCATGATCACCGTCACTAGTGCATAATATACTGCATGCTTTCCTTTATTGATCATCATAAAGTTACATTCGTTACAGATGTGTCACGTTGGCATAGTCAAAAGACAAAAGCACAATAATATTTTCGGGCGACTTCAGTTCCTCTGGAAATCGCCTGGGGTGCTGGCATGCGAGCAGGCTCCTGAACCTTGTAGAGGATTCTGTCGGTAAGAAAAAGGATTCTCTACAATCAAACGACGTTGCTTTGAAACATTAATTTTAATATACAAACTGTAATCCAATAATTGGAAAAGATTTAAAAGTGTTTGAAATTTAAAAAATCTTTTACGAGTGTAATGCATTTTCATATGACTCTTCTCTGACATTAATTCAGATTTTCTTTCTGTGAAGAAACGCGAACTTTAACAAGTTCAGAACCAGCTTAACTAGTTCCCTGAGAAAAGTACATTTGCGCTTGAAAAGTGAACATGAATTGCTTTTTAAAGTCATTTCCAGGACTATGAGTGCTGCCAGATTGTCAAAAAATAGGTTCGTTACTGAACGGAAGACGACGACACATACCGATGTAAAAAAAGAAGAATAAGAGATGAGGATAATTGAGGATTAAATGAAAGGAAACGTGATGTCACCGATTAAGAATTGAATGAAGAGGAACCAAAAAGAAGTGCCGGAGCAAGGCATTGCGATGTGGAGGTGTAAGGCATGAGAGCGAGGCATGCGATGTGAAGGTGTAAGAGCATGAGAGAGGGAGAGAGAGAAGAGCGCAGTACAATGTACTCAACGGACGGACACAAGGACAAAAGCAAGGATGTGTATGGCGCATCGGAATTGCTTGTGCTGACTCAACCGGGCCGCAGCGTCATGTGTGCAGTCAAAATCAAGCCGAGCCCACCGAGCGCGAGGGGGCGTGGCATGACAATGCCGAGGGGGCGGGCGTGCATGGGCGGATGTCGGCCGGCAAGGCACGCCTACACTAACACAGCAGGTGCACCTAGCTCCAGTGCACAGCGGAGATAACGCAATCCGCCCCGCAATCCACCTCCACATACACCCGCAGACCCCACGTCCCGCACCCCTGCGTTTCTTTCCGCAAGCTGTTTGGCGTTGGGCTTTGCGCGGCCGGGTGCACGCGCATACTCCCCACCTGGGGATTAGCCGCCAAAATAAAGCCCGGATCCCCTGGGACGGATTTCGTCTCCGGCTTGGGCGGCGTCGGACAACGAAGCGACGGCAAGAGGACGGTGGACGGTGGGGGATTATACGCCGTCCAGGTCGCCTCCACCGCCACCACTGCCTCTGCCGCGGGCGCCGTCACACGATCTGATTTGCATTTAAATGAAGATGTAATGAGAAATTTTAAACGCTCTAGGTTTTTCTTCCAAAATTTTAACAATATATAATTACGCGCTTGTTTGAATATTAAATTGTTTCGTCCTCTAGCCTGAGTGAAGAGGGAGAGTAATGTTGCCTTTGAAAAAGTGAATTTCGGCAACTGTGGAAGAGAAGATGTAGGAGAAATGCAATTATTACGGAGTTTGCGAGAGAGCTGACTTCGCTTTTCCTGTAATGATATTTCCATTCCATTGTTGGTAGCATGCAGTTTCTTTTTATTTCTTCTTCTTCTTTTTTACGTGCGTTCATGATCTTACTCTGTGACTTCGTCGTAAATACAATATATAGCTAATTACGAGATTAACTACATGTAGAAATGACCCAGATGAAGAAATTGGCCATGGCAGCAACTACACTACTCGAAATTATATATTTATCTTTCAAGATTGCAATGTATACACATGATCCATTCCCAATTAACTTTTCAGACAACTGCTCCTTGCAAAGCTTTTATTCATGTTTACTCACTTCTCGGTTAGGGTGTCATATATTTAATTTAAATTACCCGAAAAACAAGTACAACACGTCTTTTCCATATTCTTTGAGTAGCAGCTTTGAGTACAGCTGTTATTATTCGAAAATAATAAATGTAGCGGTATCAATCAGATATCAAAATAGTGACACTTTTGGTAAGGTTCTAACTTTATAATTATCAATGTTCAATTGTACCCTAAGGTAGAAATGTATTTTAAATGGAGTTACATTTGTTTCAGTTGTTCCTATCATTTTCGGTGACGCAAATTGAAATTTTATGCGACGTGTTTTCATTTGCCAAAATTAACTGTAATCAGTATACACACGTAGCGAAAACAGAAATTACAATAAATATAAATCATGACAGAAATTAAGTGTGACAATGAAATAAAACGCATTTATGAACAATAAAAATCAGCGTATTTAAATCAATTTGCAATTAAAAACTTATGTAGGTGGTCAGCAACATCCGTATTATTTCTTTCATTGCTATGAATTTGCGTAATAAAATATTTTGAAAAAATTGTTTAAATATAGATTTAAACTTTCTGAGATAATTAGAAAAAGAAATAATAACAAATGTTTCTATTGTTCTTAATATTTGAATAATTTTTTTCCAAAATTTTTTTAAAAAAATTTTTTTTTTTTTTTTTTTTTTTTTTGAGTATGCAAGATTTTACACTAGCTTTTCAGCTAGGTCGAATTCAGTCGCTGTCTGGAGGAGAATTCTAGCGGTCGGTTGCTCTGATCGGTAGTTTTCCATGGTTTCTCTGATCAACACCAGCGAATGCCGGAGCAGTACCCTACCAAACGACACACACTTACACTAACATGCACTACACTACCACATATTCAGGGAGATCGGTAGGGACCTTAGAGCTTGTCCCGACTGGGGCGGTGCCCCGCTGGTGGGAGAGTCCTGGTTAGGGGGAAACCCTACTAGTCGACGGTAGGTCGGCACCGGATCTCGCCATCCGGCGGGGGAAGATCACCGCCATCTCCCGAGAAAAAAACATGCACTACACTAACGGGACTAATGACCGAAGCAGTTGACGCGCCCGGAAACAGGAAAAAATCAATCAATATTCTCGTTTCTGAGGTTCTCAAAAGAAATCTACTAACATTTTAAGATTTAGACTCTAGATTTTTTTATATTTTTTCATTCGTGCTTAAGATCTGTGCCTGTCATTAAAGAAAAGTTAAGAGAAGATAAAACACCCAACACACGGAAGCTATCACGAATAGTTAAACTTGTCAAAAGAAAATTACATATTATCAAATCGTTATAATACTTATTTTTTTAAATCGTCACCTCAGTAAAGGAGATTTTCTTTACCAGAAATTGAATACAAATGTTATAGCCTAGCGTACAAATTAGATTAACGTTCCCATGCAAATCAAGTAATCTGCAGCCGCGAACCCTCGTTTAACGAAACCCGAATCACGTTGATCGACCAGCTACAGTAATTAAACTGCCGCCTTCATTATCTGTTAATGTGCGAATCGCTCCCAATATCGCAGCTTATCCGTCAGCGCGCCCTCGCGGCGCGGACGTAAATCTCGGCCCATGAACCTTTTCGGCCCTTCGCTCCTCAGCGGAGGGCGGCGCCGATCGCAGGGCATGGGGGCCTTATCCGACCGCCCGTTGCCTGCGGATGGCGCCTGGATGGCGCTCCCAACGATGCTGTGCTTGCCTTCATAAACGACCTCTCGCAATAAAGCCTATTAATGTGGAGTCGGGTCGAGTGCTAACGACGCGTGTTCGAGGAGCCGGGAGACGATAATGCATCGCCCTTTCCCATCATATTCCCCTTTTCCCTCACCCTCTCCCAATCCCACTCGCCCGGACTCTTTCTCCAACTGGCGTCCTCTCCCTTCTCCTTCTCCCCCCACCACTCCTCATCCGTCCTTCTCGTTATCACCAGCGTAACCGCTTTAGTCCCATCCCATGCTTTCCCATTTCCAGAGTCCGCTGAACTACACTGTAGGGCTTGGGCAAAGCAGTGTAATGAGTTCCTGAAACATATTGACAGTAAAAATGCTGAAGGATGGATACTTCTAAATATTTATAACACGAGTCTACATGTAATTTTTTTCAAAATTATCATTATGACAAATTGATTACCTACACAATAAGAAAGTTATAAAAGTGTAGTAACAAAAGATTTAAACGATAAAATTCAGATCTGGTTTTATGACAAATTTTAAAACTGCGTATGACGTGCTATGGGGAAAAGTGAATTGTGTGCACATTTTCAAAATTCTGTGATCGCTACACTAAGTCATATACTACTTAAATTTTGAATTTTTGAAAGGAGAAAAGAAAAAACTCCATGAAATAAAATATATTTTCAAGGATAAACAAGCAATGATTATTGAATGGAAACCTTTATGCCATTCTCATTTTCTTAGATACCTTAATTGAAGTAATTGCCCATACAAATGGGCAAAATCCGCTGAAACGCTGTCGTCTCATTGCACAAACTCGACGACGGCCGAAGGGGGATCCACTCTGCGCACCGCTGTCCACCGCCGCGTGCGTCGTGTGTCGCCGCGCGAAACGGGCGCCATCAAAGGCACGCGGCGCCGCGGGTCGTCGACGCGCCGGGCGACCGCCGGTGGCGCCACCTGCATCGCTCCTTCGGCGGCGCGTGCTCTCAAACGACGGGGCGAGCGCCGCGTACACGATGGCTCCTCGTAACTTCTAGGCCGTGGAGGGGGATCAAAAATAATATTGTCCTAATGAACATTTAGTGGGAAATTGTTTTCAACGATGTTACGTATGTTATATTTTCCCCCTAATTGATAGGCAGCCCATCTGGCGTTTTTTTTTTACTTATTTAAGATCGTTTTTTTAACTACGCTTTCATATTGCGTTATTTATTTAAGATCGATTTTCGTATATCGGCCACTGTAGGTGATATTGGGTATAACGGTGACGAAACACAGACACACCCAAGCATCTATTCCCCGGGCGGGATTCGTACCTCCGACCCTTCAGGTACGAGACAGCTACGGTTCTTCAGCCTTAGCTATGCAGACCAGGTACGCATTTGGATTTGTAAGTAATTTTCTAACCCAAGCTGTTTTGTAGACCCGAAAACACAGATTCGGTTGAACACCAATTCGGAGTAAAATATCACGTGTGTGATTTTGTTATATGAAATTTTCGACAGCACGTTCATTAGGAAAACCTTTATTATTTTGAGCTCTGAAAGTTTCTAACATTTATTCTGGGACACGGCGCTCGTCTTCTATTCATTGCGGTGCCGGTTGGAGAGCTCGCGCCTTCTGCATTCAGGGAATTCAATAGAAAAGTCACGTTGAAATAGAAGTCAGAGTTGGTAACAAGGAATTTCTGCATAAATAACGTCTTCCGTGCTCGAAGTCGATGTTCTCTTGGCAGCGTCTTAGAAAGTGTTGCCAACATTTCTGTCGCCATCGCTTACTGTAACTTTCTTTTGGGTGACGTATGACGCCTGAAATGCTGAAAACATTGCTTACGATGCAGCATCTCCCCAACAGGTATGTGAAGGAAAACTGTGATTTTAAAAATAATATTTCAGTTCCTTTTTTTCGTAAATGATGCGCAATGGTGCGGTTAAAGATAAACATACAGAGGTTAACTTGTATAGAATAACATCCAGCTTACTTTTGATATCGTTGACTTAAGCTAAATTGCTAATACAGCTAACTGTTCTTATATGTGGAGTAAGATCACTCCATTCTGTGCCTGAAAAACCACTATTTGTAAAAAATGTCTTTAAGCCATTTTCTTTCACGTTTTCAGATTATTTTATCTCTGAGGCGGAGTCACCGACAATTAACATTTTTTTTAATCTGTCACATTTACCAATTTCTATCCCTTCTTCTAGCGAATGCGGAAACTTCACTTGTAATGCAGCCTAAATATCTGAAAAATTATGCCCTGATCCAGAAGTTTCACTTGTAAGGTTTCGTTATGAAAAATAAATAACAATTTGATATTGACGATTGGGACCAAAAGATGTTAGGATATATTATCAATTGTTACTTGATATTTCGATTTTGTTTCATCAGTTTTGAATTAAATTCTAACATCTTCAATTATAACTGCTCCTCGCCCATGCGTATCACGCAGTAGTGGTCGTTAATTGAGGTGGCTGCTTAATTATGGTGGCCAATTGTTGAGGTCGGTGCACTTCTTTTTGATTTTTTTAAATTTTCGTGAGGGCTCGAATTTGTTACTGCAGTCACATTCTACGCATTTATAGCGAATGTTCCACACTTTTTTATGTGATGCAAAGCAATGAAAGAATGTGTGTCATAATGTATGATAAAGAACCTGTTGATTTGTTGAAAGGTTGATTGCTTAACACACGCGCAGAGAACCTCGCAAAAATGAAGAAAAATAATGTTTTTATTTTGTGATATAAGTGTTGTATGTTACCAAATCAGCGCGTATGTATTTTAATGGAAGTGAAAATAATGTTATCTGGAAACAATTTGTTATCTTTACTTTATAATACGAAGTGTGAAAATAGAACAATGTAAAACTCACAATCTCTTATCTAGTTTTTACTTGCATCTAAAGCACTTTCTCTTCTAAATCAGCAACAAGATGACAACGCAGCATTTTTGGTTCATTTGTCGTGACCCAAAACGTGAGTTTGAATGGTTGCCAGGGCCACTGCAGTGAGAGAAAAAGGCTATATTTAGCTATCTACGTAGAGGGCATGCGGTTGCGTTCAAAAGGCCGTGAATATCGTCGAAGGCGATCCGTCCCTCTCCCCTGCTCCACTCCGTTCTCGCGTCCTGCAGTGCAGTGTGTAGCAGTCCCTATAGACTGGTCAAAACCTTGAATAATGAAACTTTATCTAATTGGATAGGCAAACAGAAGTAATCATTTATAATTGGATAGGCAAACAGAAGTAATCATTTACAAATAATTATTGCATTTTACAAAATTACATTGGAATATTACAGTCTACTATGAACGTGTTTTGAGGTATTTTCCTCGTGATCAGTGCTTCCCAAATAACGTTGTCAACACGGTTTGGAAGTTATCCATGCACATACATATTTTCAATTTCAGAGTGTAAAATTTCAAAAAAATTTTTTTGGTTTTTAAATTTTGTGTGTTTACAACCACGGATAGGTATAAAAAATAATAACTAAAATCCCGCAGTAATATTTAAGTGTCAGTGTGTTAAAAAAAATCACATACAAGTTTTCATCAAGTCTTACAGTTTCTCAATCATAGGGATAAAATTAATTAGACTAAACAGATCTGATTCAGCGACCTCCAATTTTTTATCAACACATTTTGATCAACAACGTATTTTTAGAACATCATGTACTTTTGTTACTTCGTTTCACTGTGCGTACGTTTCACTTTCCACGGCCAATGTAGACCAAATCTGCGCCCTTGCGTTATAGATATCTGCAGCCCAGGCATGAGCGCGGGTTGTGAAAATAAATACCGAGACGGACGAGAAATATTCGCCGGCCCTGCGGCTTGTCCTCGCCGTCTTGGTCCTCCGTCCTTCGTCCTCGCATGAACCTCAAAAGGCGGGAAAGAGGGCGCTTTTTATTGGCAAGTCGATTTATGCTCGCGAGCCCCACAATATCGGACGGGAGTCGTCTGCAGACGGCGTGGGATTGGCCCGCCCGACGGCGATGGGAAATCGAGACGAGCTGCACCCTGACAGTTTGGGAGAAATAGAAGCCGGGAAAAAATTGATAGGTTTTGTCAGATCCACGAACCGCAGGTTTCAGACGTGAATACGGGTCTGATGTTGGTTCGGGAATGAAGAAAGTGGACAGAGTATTTGAAAGATTGTACTGTGATGACTACGTGGGTTCGTAGACCTATTGGCATCGTCCACACCTATACTATATAGCGTAAGTAATACTTGCCGCGTTCAGTCGTAAGAAACAAAGCTATGGAGTTTGCGTTCGACACCCCGAGAAGTGAAGCTATGCCTAGAAATAATAAAGTGGGAAGTTTTTTTTATACTTTTCCGACATAATATTTCTCTTGCAAATGTTGTGAAATATTTTTGAATATTTCCTCGATAAAGTACATTTTAAAGTATCACAATATATTTTGCCCTATTTTTTAAAATATTGTGATTTCTGAAAATCGCATGCCTTAAGAAGCAAGGTTTTCAAGGTTTTATATACAAACGTATGATCGCAGATTTCCATCGCCTTAGCATTCGCGTGAGGGAAGGGGCGGTCAACGACGGCAACCAGCGGAGGTAGTTTTCTCTTTGTTTAGGTAAGGCGTTTCCGTTTTTATTATTATTATTATTATTATTATTATTATTATTATTATTATTATTATTATTATTATTATTGGTTTGCACATTGCTAGTTCACAGGAAAACCTGGTCCTCAGATAACAACGGGCTTTTCGCCAAGTGTTATTTATTTAACAATCTCAATTTAGAAATTTCCGACAGTGCGGCAAGTATTTAAGATAACAGACTTCTGAATTAATTTGATATGCCAGATCGCTGTACTTTCTTGTTTTTTCGAGAATGTGTTTTGCATGTTCCTGTAGGAAGGGGCATCAATAACAAAAGTAGTTTTTGGCCTTGAGAGTTATCACAATATCTGGTATGTTATGTTCTAGTCGTGTGCGTCAAAATTGTGCGATAAAAATTAATTCTGACCTTTTCATTTTCCAACGCATGTTCAGGTTTGTATGTGTAGTAAGGGACATGCTGATTACTAAATTTATGGTTGGCTACAATTTGTTGGTATATAATGGAAGTGATCTGGCTGGTTATGGCGCATTGCATAATCTGTCTGTGCGAGGGTTGCACATCCTGAAATTATGTGATCTGTATTTTTAGCCCACGCGTTACATCTGCGGCATTTATCAGATTGGACCTTGAAATCTTTTTGAACTGGTTTTCCAAAGTTTCGGTGGGAATAACTTTATCTTGAATGGATAGCATGAAATTCTCGGTTTCAGCATATAAATCTCTATCGGCTAGCCATTTTACAGAGGCTGAGAAGTCTGTGCATGGATTGTAAAGGGCGTGAACGATTTTACTGTGAATTTGTTTTTGACCACTAGTTTTCCTTTTGTTTTTCTGTTTGAAAGGTAGTTTCTTGAAGAGTGAACTGGTGCAGACTTAGGAGGCACGATTTTTCTTCTAACACAATTTATTTGTAAATCAATGACAATTTTTATTTATTGAGGATGCATTCTCTGAGTGAAGTGATTAGTTTTGAGTGTTGTTCTTGGATGTCATGTCTCTCTCTCCCAGGCTTTTCTGCAACACAGATCTCACTATACAAGATTTTGGGTGATGCTTTTTATATTTTGTCATTGTTGTACGAATTAGTCTTCAAAGATTTTGGAGGTCAGTTGAGGACCATTTAATAATACTGAAGCCGTATGTAAGAACAGAGATTGCATAGTTATTTATGGCTTTTATAAGGTTTTTTCCTGTGGAATGACTTTTGATCAGTTGATGTAAAGGATTTTGAATTTCATCTGATAAGAATTTTTAACAAGAGGTTGTTGTTATTATTATTACTATTATTATTATTACTATTATTACTATTACTATTATTACTATTACTATTATTACTATTACTATTATTATTATTATTATTATTATTATTATTATTATTATTATTATTATGAGAACGTTGACCGAACCTAAGTGGTATTTTTTTCTGATAGTTACCTAAATAATTCTAAACAATCGCCGTTCCTAATCGCTTCGTAGAAATTCCAACGCTTGCTTGTTGCCAGTCCTGCTCATAATTCCTGAGAAAATATTATTTTTGTATCTGTCGATGTAGTTAGTTGTGCAGTCGAAGCAACGTAGTGAATGTTGAACGAGTTCTTCAAAAAAGAACGTGGTCATCTGTGTTTCAGCGGAAAGAACCGCAAATTCGAATAACGATTGTTGCCAGTCCTGCTCATATTTCTGAGAAAATATTATTTTTGTATTTGAAATGTATATATATATATATATATATATATATATATATAATAAATAAATAAATAAATAAATGAACATATTTTAATAAAGATCCGTAGAAAAATCCTGCAATATATGGCTAAATAAGGTGGAAATGATATTTAAATGTGTAAAATTGTCCTTAAATTAGCGCATTCCGGATCCCGCCTTCGACCCCTATTGATGTTCTCCGGGAATTGTAACAGCCTCACTGTGAAAGAAGTGCAAACAAATTCATAGCTGAATTGTACTGAATTGTAATCATTAGTTCACTGAAAAATTGCTTCTCTTGTAAAACAGAGCAGAAAAGTCTCAAACAACTACACTAATTGTTCACAAAAATCTATGAACTTAGTCACTTTGTTCATCTGTAAAATTAGTTTTCACATTTTTATAAAAAATATTCTGAAGTTTGTTAGCATTCAAATACATTTTCTTTAACAGCTCTTAATTACAAACCCAATGTTTTATGACTCAAAACACATCTTGAAGAGGAGAAATCAGTCGCATTTTTTACTACTCTCATTGGCAAAAGCATAGAAAATTGGTATGAAGGCCACTTAGGATGCAGAATTTCTTCCTCTGCTTCATTCTTATTGGCGAAATAGCATAGCTCTTTTTCATCGTTGTTGTCAGAAAATGAACTTTATATATCTTTCCTAATCTGATACTATTTTCAAAACTTATTTACTTAAAAAAATGGCGTTAGAAATGTAGTATTTGTATGTAGTCTTTTATATAGCTCAAAAGATCCTTTAATTGCTGCGTCATAGAAAGGGATACATATTTTTAAAAATTAAAAAAGACGCATAATATATTTTATAATGCATTATTTACACAATATTCCAAAATTGCGTTTTATTTCATTATTAAACCACAACAATTGACCAAGAGAATTTAAATGTCTAGGATAAACAATTTTTAACATAAAATCATAATTTACGGCCATTTCTATACCCTTTAAAATTTGTGAATCCTAGTTATTATTTGGTTTCTCTGATCAGTATCAGGCGAATCTAATTAACGAGTCAGTAACTCAGTAACTAACAGGGACCGTCCCGATCTTTGCTTCCTTCGTGGAAAACCCTGCAAGCTGACGCGTAGGTTGTACCGATCTCACCGCCATCGGGAGATGATCACCGATAGCTCATGATCACTGCATCACCTCTAACCGGGAGGTACTAGGTTCGAGTCCTGACGACGGCAAGATTTTCGACACTACCTTTTCAGCTGGGTTGAATTCAGTCGCTGTCTGAAGGAGAATTCTAGCGGCCGGCAGCTCTGATCGGTAGTTTTCCGTGGTTTCTCCGATCAATACCAGGCGAATGCCGGAGCAGTACCCTACCAAACGGGCCACAGACCGCGCGCGATCTGTCCTTCCTTTTCCTTGTCCTATCCTCTCCACTTACACACACACACTTACACTACACATGCAGTGCACTACCTCATATTCCGGGAGATCGGTCGGGAGCTAAGAGCTTTTCCCGGCTGAGGCGGTGCTGCGCTGATGGGAGAGTCCTGGGTAGGAAGAAACCTCACTAGCCGACGGTAGGTCGGCGCCGGATTTCGCCATTCAGCGGGGGATGATTACCGCCATCTCCCGAGAAATACATGCACTACACTTACGGGACTAATGACCAACTCCAGTTGACGCGCCCGGAAACAACAATCAATCAATCAAGGCAGCTCATCATAAAACATTCATTACACTTACGGGACTAATAAACATAGCAGTTGACGCTTCCGGACCACGAAATAATCAACGAAATAATTTTTATTTTATTTTATTTTAAATTTCTTCGCGGTCTACTAAGCATCCACGAAGGTCTTTTTAAACCATTCAATATTAAAAAGGATTCATTTTCTTGGTAGAACGCAGCACAAAACAAAAAGCGCCTTCTTCCTCTGATCAAAAGTTAAAACTTTTGTGTGGCGCTGGTGGAAGTAGTTGTAAAATGCTACGTGGGTCTATTTAAAGCAGTGCTTTGTGATATCCAACTAGTTCATTTTGTTTCAACTACTTTCATATTTGTACCTCATCGATCGCCGCCTTGCTTTCGCCCCGGCCCGAAACAGCATCGCTCCCGGATGGGACTGCTTTTCATGTCCCCCCCCCCCTGCGTGATTTGGCGACTGTGATGAAATTGGATACCGCGCTGCATACGCTACAGCGTTTGGAGAAGTGATACACATACATGCGCATTCATTTACATTATTGAAGGTGAAGTTGAAACCAATAAATAAATTAAAGCTCCGAGTAACAGAATTTGCCCCATCAGCTCTGTTGCTATTGCATGTGGGAACACGTTAAAAATATTTTGCAGAATTTTTTGTGATGGAATGTCGTTTTATTGCAAGATATACTAACTCTATTGCCGTGTCCATATTTGAAACAAGAAAAAATAGTAGTACTATGTTGAATAAAATGATAGATTCATTAAATTCTAGTATAATCTTAACATTTTTACTCAACATTGTAACATATTAATTCAAAATGCAACCTGAAAAATTTTGGAATAATAACCCTCTGAAGCAAAAATTGTAGAGATGGATTGCAATAACACTGGTTGGTTTTACATTTCGTTCGTGTTTCTCGGAACTCGATATGTCATGATTGCCATCGCATATCGGACTGGATTGGGACTGGGTTGAATTTCCATTCGTGTGAAGGTGTTTTAAATTATGTTGCGATCGATTTGATACAAAACATTACATATCCATGTATTTGCCTTAGAAATCTTAGATTTAGTTTGATGTCAAAGCTAACATTTCATACAATTTTAATCTTCTTTTTCAGTATACACTACGTTATGAAAATATTTAATACTAGTGTAGTTCTCTCTTGTGTAATAATAATTACAAAGTCCCTATCGTATACATTAGTTATAAAAATGTGCTTCCATTGTTATTTATAGGAGCTTAACAATTATATTACCAGAAACAAATAAATAATAAAAGTTGTTATCAGAGAATAAAATTTCATTCCTCGACACTTAAACATTATTAGAGGCAGGTTGCACTTTTTCTACTTCACCCACATCATCATACACAAACCTGTTAAAACTAGTGGTAAGGCGTGGTACCTAAACTTTTCCTCCTCGTTATGTTATTACTAAACAATGATTCAGACCGGGAGCGGTAGCTCAGTGCATCAACTGATGTCACTGCAGCACCTCTGACCGGGAGGTCTTTGGTTCGAGTCCCGACGGCGGCAGGATTTTCGATACTAGCGCTTCTGCTAGGTCGAATTCAGGCGCTTTCTGTAGGAGAATCCTAGCGGCCAGCTGCTGTGATCGGTAATTTTCCGTGGTTTCTCCGATCAACACCAGGTTCAACATCAAACAGGTCTCGGACCGCACGCGATCAGTCCTTCCTCTTCCTTGTCCTACACACACACTTACACTAACATGCACTACACTACCACATTCAGAGCTTGTCCCGGCTGGGGCGGTGCCCCGCTGGTGGGAGTGTCCTGGTTAGGGGGAAACCCCACTAGCTGACGGTAGGTCGGCGCCGGATCTCGCCATCCAGCGGGGAAGATCACCGCCAACTCCCGAGAAAAACATGCGCTACACTAACGGAACTAATGACCAAAGCAGTTGACGAGCCCGGAAACACGAAAAATCAATCAATCGAGGGGAAAACACGCTTTATGCTTAAGGGACCTATGATCTTAGCAGTTGACGCCCGGATTCACTAACAACCCACCAACCTAGAGAGGTAATTTCCCTCTTTTGTTCATCGGATCGTAACGGCGCTGGCTCCGCTGAGAGCAGAGCGCGCGAGGAGAGTCCGCCGCAAAAGTTAGAGGCAGTGCGGGAGCCAGCGAGCGGGAGCTGTGCCCATCCATCTGCCCGCCCCGCCCCCGGCCCCGCCCCCCGGCCATTCTGCCTGCTCGCTGCCCGTCTCGCGCCTCCGGCCGCCCTCGGCCCCTCTCCGCCATCCGTCTCCGCTGGGGGGAATTTGCCAACTGCCAGCGCACGCTCGCAGCGCGCCTCGCTCACAGCCACGCGCACAGCGATCGAGGGCGAAACAACTCGCCTCTCCCAGCACAGCCCACTCCCCACAAACAGCCCTCGTTCCATGTTCAGCGTACAATCCCTGTCCACAGACAGCACTCGCTCGGTAAGCAGCATACAGCCCCACTCCCACAAACAGCCATTGTTTCATGTACAGCGTACAGTCCCTGTCCACAGACAGCACTCGCCTCATGAACAGCTCACAGCCTCACTTCCCACAGACAGCACTTGTCCCACGCGCAGCCTACAGGGTCCATCCACAGACAGCACTCGCTCGGTGAGCTGCCCACAGTCCCACTCCCACAAACAGCCATTGTTTCATGTACAGCGTACAGTCCCTGTCCACAGACAGCACTCGCCCCATGAACAGCTCACAGCCTCACTTCCCACAGACAACACTTGTCCCATGCGCAGGCTACAGGTCCCATCCACAGACAGCACTCGCTCGGTAAGCAGCATACAGCCCCACTCCCACAAACAGCCATTGTTTCATGTACAGCGTACAGTCCCTGTCCACAGACAGCACTCGCCTCATGAACAGCCTCACAGCCTCACTTCCCACAGACAGCACTTGTCCCATGCGCAGGCTACAGGTCCCATCCACAGACAGCACTCGCTCGGTAAGCAGCATACAGCCCCACTCCCCACAAACAGCCATTGTTTCATGTACAGCAGTCCCTGTCCACAGACAGCACTCGCCCCATGAACAGCTCACAGCCTCACTTCCCACAGACAACACTTGTCCCATGCGCAGGCTACAGGTCCCATCCACAGACAGCACTCGCTCGGTAAGCAGCATACAGCCCCACTCCCACAAACAGCCATTGTTTCATGTACAGCGTACAGTCCCTGTCCACAGACAGCACTCGCTCCATGAACAGCCCGCAGCCTCACTTCCCACAGCCCTCGTTCCATGCATTGCCCAATACTTCCCGACCACAGATCGACCTTGTTCCATGCATACCTAACAGTCCCGGCCTACTGACACCGCGTCCCATGCTAGCTAACGTCCGTCCACAGATATTGCTCGTCCCACGCACAGCCAACTGCCCACTCCCTACGGACATCCATCGTTCCATACACAGCCAACACTCCCCGTCCGCAGATAGCGCTTGTCCCATGCACAGTCAATAGGCATTGCTCTAAGGGAGGTTCTCAACTTGTGGGGGAGTTACCGAATACTCGTTTAACGCACCGTCAATTAACATCGTTCATCGACAGTGTCTTTCATGTACAGTCACGTGGGCAGCCAACACTCCCCGTATCCATTCCTTCCATTCCCATTTCCCTTTCCTCTTTTCCATTCCCATTTCCCATTCCCCATCCATTGTTTACAGTTGTTGCTCATCAGACAGGTCATGTTCCATGTACAATCAACAGATCGCATCCCAACTACATCAGGGCACTCTAGCAGACGCGCGCCGTCATCTCCTGTATGGTAATTACTAACGATAATACAGTAGATACTATCAACACTGTTGTTTTGACTCTTGTGATCGTCACGATATCCACATTGAACACACTGTATTAAAAAAAACTGTCAAAAAGACTATTTGAAACAAAATATTAAAAAATGAACTTATGACAGTGGCAACTGGACACACAATGGCTTCGCCGTTGTAGAGTAGACATTTCCAAACACTCTCTGCCTGGAGTCAAAGATGAATGGAGACAGAGACTGCAGCCAGAGAGTTGCTCTCACCCACTGGGTACGCACCCTCTCTCTCAAATTTGCGATCTGTCAATTCAAACACGACCTTTTGTATTCCATGACTCGTTTCTTATATTTCTCTGTGCACTCTGCTACCCTGCATTGCCTCCGCGAATCCTAAACACCCAAGTGCTCGTGCCTCAATAGCCACCCATCAGCCAGTATCAGTGTGTCACTTCAACGAGCGTAAGTAACGTAAATACAAAGGTGGTTGTTACAAGAATGGAATAGGAATTGTGCCTGCATCGCGTTTTAACTGATTGATGTTTCCGAGAATATCAACTACTACATTGAAGAGCCTCGTTATTGATATTTTTTATTATTTAATCTTTCTTTACAAGTACGCTGCAAGCTGCGGTAGGGCAGGGTGAGGGTCGAAAGCTTTCAGACAGTGCCGCTATCTTTTCCCCCACCTTAACAAGCGCAAGTAATGTAAATACAAAGGTTGTTGATACAATAATAGAATTGTATAGATTTATATCCCCTCCTCGCTTGGACGGCGAGATTGAGTATTACTAATTTTCTATAAAATTACTTTTGGGTAACTAATGACAAAATTCAATTTTTAAAATGAGTAGGTGATAGTGATTAAAATTGCCTACTCGATTTTCTCATGATATTTAAAATTGTAAGCTAATTTAATAATTCTAATAAGACAAAAATGAAACAAATTGTTATACAGAATGTAAGTTAAAATAAAATGAGAAATTAAATTAACAATACAAAATTAAGCAAAATAAGGGATTCCGCAATTCCGCAATATAAGGAACTTTACAATACAAGTTTGTTAAGCAACCCACTAGACTAACATAATGAAGAAACACGAACTGTTGAAAGTAATATATACGAATGTCACAAGGGTTTTCAATGTAAACCTAAGTTCTGTTGTTATATCTGAAATCAATCTGATTTCTTTCTACAAGAAGGGAGGGAGCCCTTAGGGAGTGAATTAGCCTCGTTTGTGCAGTGGCGATCTCGTCCGGGTAGCCAAGATTGCTAAAGGAGTAGTGCCGTGGCGATCTCGAACCGAAGGATCGTGGGTTCGAATCCTGGCTCGGGCATGATTGAGTGTTTGGTATTTGTGTGTGTTGTCTATGTGTGAAGTGCTTGTGTGTCTCCTGAGGTTGGCGTCAGGAAGATCATCTGGCCATAAAATCGTCGCCAAATCAGAATCAAAATAGAGTGTGCGAAAAAAAAGCTCGCTCATTAGGCCGAACTCGTAGAAACGGGAAAAAACAAGGATGGGAAAAAAGTGCCGTGATTGTTTTATCCCGGAGGAGGTGGACTTCCACCATGTTGGATGGTAAGATCTGGCGGCGAGATCCTGGTGGGCGTGGCCATTTTCCTCCTTCAGATAACTTCCCATCAGGCATTGCCCCAGACGGGAAGAGAGCTACGCTCCCGACCGGTCTCCCGGCATGTGTGGTAGTGTAGTGGATGAGAGTGAGCATGAGAGTGCATGAAAGTGTGTGTGTAAGGGGAGAGCATACGACAAGGAAGATGAAGGAAAGATCGCGCGCGGTCCGTGGTCCGTTTGTTACGGCACTGCTCCCAACATTCGCCTGATACTGATCGAAGGCACCTCGAAAAACTACCAATCGGAGCATCCGGCCCCGGAACTTCTCCTCCAGACAACGGCTCAATTCAACCTACAAGTAGCTAGTGTCGAAAATCCACCATCGCCTGCACTAGAAGCGTAGAATCTCTTGTTCTAAGTGGCTGCAGAGACAACAGCAACGCAGGCTCCGAGCTAATTCGAACGGTCACGGCGTTGTGCGGAGCGCGCGCGCCGCCCTTGTGTCCGCGGGCGTCAGCGCCGCCCATTGGCGCGTCCGCGCGAATAGCCTTCTCCGGCCCTTTGTCCGTCGCCGCCCCCGCCCGCGGCGCCGTGTCGCTTTCGCCTGCCACCCTGCGGCCGCCGCTGTCGCCGGCGCTCTGCTGCCCCGCAACGATGGGCCGTGCTCCTCTCCAACGCAGACAATTCCCCCTTGGAATGAACTGTGTGCGAGGAAACACGAGTCGCCTTCGTGTTCACTGATATTTCGTTTGCTGGCCCACTCCTGCAATGTGTTTCCCTTGGTTGAATGCGTTTGCATATACATTTCCCGTGGGTAGGTTGTTTCCAAACCTAACGTTTCAAAATTTTCTCCGTATTTTTCTTGGTGCGTTTATTTTCATAGGGTGGTTCACTCAGGTGTGGTTAGTTTTTATTACGAGAGAATCATCTTCTTTCTTTCGATTTTTGTTGTTTTCGTCAGGTATTTTTTTGAATATACATTGTTCTGCATAATCAATATGGTATTTAAATTGCATTGGTAGTAAATTCAGAAATGAAACATTTTAGTAATAAATGTATTTAAATTACTTTATGTTATAATTCCCCACAACACCTTTCGTTATTTTCTCATGCCATTCTATCCTCCCTGTCTAACATTACAGACGCGTGGTTAGCACAAACGATTAACTCGGAGTCATTAGATATATGCGTGGATGTTTCTGCCAGTCTTTGAAATGCCGTGCAAAGCGAACCTCGCTCTTCAGTGGAGGCAGTTAATATTTGGGAAGATCCCTGACAATCCGGAACCGTCTTCCAATCTATTATTTTTGTTAAAGTTGGTAAAATTGAAAACATTTTTGTGGTTGAGCTAGTTTTAAGAAAATATTTTGTCACAGAACTAACAATACTTTACTATTTACTTTTATTATGTCAAAACATATGTATATAACCACATCACTTCATCACCTTAATAAATAATAATTCATGACTTTTTTTGTTAATTTAAAATTTTTTTTTTACGCTTAACACATTTACCCTTAATTCCTTGGTTTAAAATAATTTTTTGTACCTTTTTTTCGAAGTACGTGCGAAACTGTACCTAATTAGAAATTAAGCTGCTCTCTATTTTACATTCTCAGTCATCCCAACGTAAACATTTTCGTCCTTCGGAACAAAGTGATATCTGATTACAGAGAGAAATAATAAGTTTATCTTAGCTCTTGTTCTAAGCGTAGCTGGGGACCTGAACTTCTTTGTGTGACGGACGTTCTTCATTTCATCTACTAAGAACGGTTGTATAGAGCGATTTTCCTAAGGATGAGCCAAAGTGACAGCTAGTTGTGGCAACATAACTGAAGGTTCTGTGGTTGTTTTACCCTCGAGCTCATTAGACTCCCTTCCTGCTTTCTTTCGTTTGCAGTTGGCTAACTTGTAAATGGCTTCGACACTTCCTTCTGTGGTGTCCTTGTCTGAAAAAAACATAATGCGCCGCGAGAAATAATTGATATTAGGAAGTGCAGTGTAATGTGCTCTTCTGTAAAAATTATTTTTTCTTTGTATATTACATTGAATTTACTTTTTGTGTGATAAATATTATGTTTATTTTAGAACCGAGACTTGAATGCAAGGTGCGTACCCGAGCACATGTTTGAGGCTTAAAATCTTTTTTTTTTCTATTTATATTCGTGGCAGTTTTCTTTTACTGATTGTGAGAGCATGTTAAGAGATTGCACATACGTAATTAAATTTAAATATTTCCCAGACTCACGTACGTGCATATACCTAAGCGAAACTCTTAGACTTCTGCATAGTGATGTCTTTGCAGGAGCCACAACCAAACACTTTACGAAGAGGCGTGGCTGAACAGCTGTCGTGGCGGAGGGATACTTCTCTGAAATACATTTGATGTTCACTTGTTTTCGCGAACTGTCACTTAGGCTCATCCTTAGGAAAATCGTTCTATATAACGTACTGACAGTAAAGGTATTTGCAGAGATTCTTTGCACACTGATTTTGAAATGTGTAAACGCTTTTACGCTTTATTTTGATGTTGTATTAACGCTTTCATTTGATCGCTGAATCTCATACGACGCCTCAAAATATTATGGATCGGCACACGACTGCGAGGAAGTCGGAATAAGAGTACTACTTGCGCAACTTTTCTTGAACGCTGAATTAAGGAAATGCGAGTATTGTAAGTGGGAAAGTGGGAGTATTAGTTACAAAGTTGGCCCTAAGAGTATTTACTGTAACGCCAACCTCTGAAAAATCAAAGTCAACCTGCTACGTGTGCGTCCATCGCTCTGGGTAGGCAACAGCAGGGACACTATATAGGAGTTTTAGGTGCCTCCCTTGGAGAACCTGGACCTGCCTCAGCCATTTCTTTACATATTGATAATAAACCTGAACAGAAGTTCTTGACTATGAAAGCATCTAGCTTTGACTTGCTTCTGTTTCGCGCCAACGAAGTTTTAATGTTTGGAATGTTGTCATCAGTGATCGCTGCGAGCTTTTGATTTCAACTGTTTATTTCTGAAGGGAAAGGGAAGCAAGGTCATCGTTCAAGAAAAGTTGCGCGAGTATACATTGTACGCAGGAAAGTGGGAGTAACGTGGTTCCAATGTGCACGCATTCTCGAAGAAGAGGAAAATATTTTGGAGGCAAGAAGCAATAGAACATCGAAAAAGTTTTAACATAAATATATTAAGGAAAGTGATCTCCAAAGCCTAACTCCTGTGAAACCTATCCAGATAAACTTCTTTGAGCTAGGTAAAGTATTTGCTCTTTCCGCAATTCCTAGTCCTATTTTGTTTGTTCTCTGAATGCCGTGCAGCGACTTCGCTTTGGAAACCTCGTGTGTTTATCCTCTTACTGTGGCCGGCGCCAATGTCCGTGTCGATGACCTCGGCCGACTCTTGACCGCCTGCTCCGCCGTCCATCGACCGACCTGCCTCTCGCTCGCGCCTTGCTTTCCACGTTCCTCGCTGCTGCCCCTCCTCTCCCCCCCCAAGGCTCCCGGATTCGATTTCCACTGCCTTACGCGCTCACGATCCATTGTTTTTGTGATAAACGCATTTCCTTCTTGTGGGTTCACCAGAATTCTACCAGGCCGCTGTTAGGATTGCTTATAAGTATGTAAACAGGTTCCTTTAATGCACGAGAGTAAGTTCGTATTGCCACTTCTTGCTCTCCACACAAAAACCCAAGTCAGTCCTTTCAGTCAACTTCACAGTAACATCTTTACTACAACTAGAGAATCGTTTATATATTTTTTAAAAAAATAAAATGCACATCTTTGCGTTTTTGCATGAATTCTCTTGCAGAGCATGAACCAGCATTATGCGTCTTTTTATAGAATTGTTAGCAACTGTTGTGAACTTGTAAATAAAACTTAGTTGAAATTTTATATTTTAGATTTAGTTGTATATTTCATTAGATAATTCGTAGGAATATGTGCCATAAATGCTGCAGTGAATTTCGTATACCTAACATGTAAATTCTTTTGCCACGTGTCTTCCGGAAGAGAAAACAACACACACGTCGTGTGTATATTCTCGTCCCGTGTTGACACACCGCCTGGGCGTCGAATACATTCGCCCATTAGCAGGTGCTAGGGCCATACAATATTTGCGTTCCGTGGCGTGTCCCCGCCGCGCTGGAGCTGCTCGTTCCTCTTGTCTGGAGCCACGCCGGCGCCTGCGCGCGCTCTATCGCCGTCCGCTCGAACCGGCGCCGTCCGCGACTCATCCATTACGCACGCGGCCGCCCCGCGCGGAGCAGGCGATGGGAGGGCGGGGAGAGTGCGTGGGAGGTGGCGGGGTGGGGGTGACGAGGGCGGTGGTCGCTGCTGCGAGGGAGTGGGCTGTGCGGTCATTGTGGGGACGTACGGGCAGACAGAGGTGGATTGGCTAGTAGGGCAAGGGCAGGCCACAAACAGGCAGAAGAATAGGGTGGTGATGATTTTGGAGAACGGAACGAGGGTGTATTGGTGGAATGGGGACAGGAGGACACGTGCATACGATGCGGGGCCAATCGTGTTAGAAGAGGGTGGATTGGCGAAGGGCAGTACAGTGTGATGCATGGGGATAAGTATCGCTTCAGGAATTCGAGCGTATTTTCGGTTAGCCGGGCGGGAGTGGGAGAGGGAATGCTGGTGAGTGTAGGGGAAGGGGAAGTAAGATAAGAGGGACACCGAGCATGGAGTATGGCGTACTTCCGTACGCCATACGCCATACTCCCGTACGCCGAGAGGAATGCTGGTGAGTGTAGGGAAGGGAAGTAAGATAAGAGGACACCGAGCAATGGAGTATGGAGTACTTCCGTCCACGCTTTGGCTGAGTACACATCGTCCGGAGAAGCTCTCTCGCCTACCAGTTCACAGATTAGAAAAAGAGCTATAAAGAGCAAAACTTTCTGTGTTTACTGGCTTGGCGGTGCTGAGCATCAACGGGCGCTAACTCGTCAAGGTGCGAGTGAAGGAGACCCCGCGCCGGCGCGATCACGCGGCCGCCCTCGTCGCCGTCGGCCGACCACGCGGTTGTGCGTCGCGAAGGCGCCTAGCTGGAACCTCCGCTGCTTCACCCATCATTGGTGAGATTCGCCGTCGGATGCGCTCTGCAGTGGTGCAGTCTAGGCTCCTCTCTTGCGACAAAGCTATCTCTTCTCCCGCTGGCGCCCACCCAAACCCTGCTACAACCTCTAATATCGCTGTAACCAGCACTATGCTGCCTTCAGCCGACCCAGTTGTTCGCCAAGAACACGTCATGGCGAACGTCACAATAATTGAACGAATAGACGACATGCAGTCGGACACAGAACCGGAATCAGCCCAAAATGCCTTAAATCAACAGGTAGAGGAGCCTTTCTCCCTACCTAAGAAATTCTTTCGAGCTCCAAAGCACCCGGAGGTGGGAGAGCCCGCGCTCAAGCTCGCAAACCGCTTCGCGTCGCTGCCGGTAGATCCTCCCGTCATCTCTATCGCGAAGGAAACTGCCGCTAGCTCTGACAGCGCCGCGGTCACCTCACCTACCGATGTAGCCGCTCCCCAGCAGAGCAGTAATAAAAACAAAGTCAATGTAGCACAAAACGCGCCGCGCCAACCGAAAACATCAATAGGTTGCTTTTATATCGACAAGGCCGCACTCAGTGATGCAGTAGGGCTCACAACTCATCTGCGAGCCTACTGCAAAAAGAACCTATACGCCCAAATCAATGCTCAATCGCTCATCCTCCGCCCGGGTAGCGTCGAAGACCACCAGACAATCGACCGGCTGTTGAAAGAGGCAAAATCGGATACTGAGCTCAATTACTATTTTCACCGTGCTACAACCGAGAAGAGGAAGCGGATGATCATTCGCGGCCTCGACTCTAACATGTCCTGCGAGGATATCAAAAACGATTTCCAACAGCAGGGCATCGTTGTGCACCACTTAAGCGAACTAAAAAGGAAAATAGGCCCCAACAAATTTGAGGGACTAGGATTGTATATCATTGAGATCAACCATTTACAACTAGGTGATCTGAAAAAAATCAGACACGTAAACTACATAAAAATCAACTTCGAAGAGCCCAAGGACAAGGATAGGATCCCGCTCTGCCTCAATTGCTGCGCCTGGGGCCACACCAAAAATGGGTGCCGCCGGCAGGCAAGGTGCATGGGATGCGCAGGGTTGCACAACTCCTCTCACTGCCCAGTGCAGGATAGGGTCAATTCGCTGCCGAAATGCGCTAACTGTGCAGGACCGCACCCTGCCAACTACAGGGAATGCTCCTTCCATCAGGAGGCCCTCCGCGTACGCCAGCAACAACTAGCTAGGCTCCGCGCCGCCCGCGACCAACGCTCAGGCCACGTCCGCTCCCGCCGCAGCGCAGACGCTCACTGGGTTCCCAGTGCTGCAAACTCCCGGCGCTAGCGCCCCGGCGTGGTGGGGACGATCCACCCAATCTCAAGCCGCCCAGAACGAGCAGCCAATAGGGGCCCAACAGACCACTGGCGCCTTCTCCGAAATTAAAGAACTCCTAGAATTAATCAAAGGGGTAAATTTAACTAAAATTCTCACCGCTGCAAAAACAGCAATTGCAATTTTTAAAGGCGATGGCGACATCATCACAAAATCCTTCGCAGCAATAGAAGCCGTAGCCAAACTGTTTTAATGGCGCACATTGCAAATCGCCTTTACAACTTTGCGTCGTGGAATGCGAACGGCACGTTAACAAAATCCAAGGCCTTAATTGAAAAATTTTGCGAAGACTATGCCATCGCTATCCTATTAATACAGGAAACTCACCTTCAAAATCACAAATCCTTCAAACTCCGCGGCTACCATGTCTACCGAGACGATAGACAAAACAAGAAAGGAGGCGGGACGGCAATAGCACTCAGGCGAACTCTTCCGCACACCAAAATAGCCACACCGCCACTCGCGAACCTCGAGGCAACTATAGTCGAAGTAGGAACGGCCACCGGTCCGATAAACTTCATCTCCGCTTACAGAAGCCCGGCGCAACCCCTTCTATTAGCAGATCTGCAAAAAATTACTACTAGCGGCGCTGCGGTAGTAATTGGTGGCGACCTTAACGCCAAGAGAATAGAATGGGGTTGCAACACTAACACTCCAGCCGGCAATGCCCTTAAATCTTTTCTAGATACTCACCCTTCATTAATTCTTCACCCGCCCTCTGGTCCCACCCACCTCATAAACCACCTCCCACATGATATCTTAGATATCATAATCCACTCTTCCAATCTTCAACCTACTGTCCCGCACCCGCTAAACGAACTAACTTCAGACCACCTTCCTATCATTTCAGCTATCTTTCTTGGAGCTTTTCCCTATTCCCTTCATTCTAAAGTCAACTTTATCACTGACTGGAGAAAATATCGCGACCGTGTGGCCCATAAGGTTCATGCTTCGACTCATGCGCCTAAAACCCCCGAGGAAATCGATGCAGCGGTAGATAATTTCGAACAAAAACTACGCTATGCGTTCTACAAAAACTCCAGGAAAATAAAACCCCAAGATCGACGCGATGCTCTTCCCGCGCATATCATCTCCCTCATTCAAGAGCGAAGGAAAGCGCAAAGGCGCTACTACGCCACGCGCGATCCCTTCGACAAGGCAAAATTTCAAATTACGCGCAGAACAGTTTCTAAGCTGCTCCAAGCGCATAGAGAGGCTGAGTGGGAGAAATTCCTCACCTCCGCCGACGTAAAAGACCGTCGCGATATTTGGAAACTCCAAAAAACCCTCAAAAATCCGGTAGCGCCCATCTCAGCACTCAGAGACGGTAACATCACAACATACGACCCAGCTCGCAAATCGGAAATATTCGCTTTAATTTTAGAAAAACGCTTTCGGCCTAACCCAACAAATTCATACCAGAAATTCAATAACCAGTACATCCCAGTGCCAGACGTTCTCCCAAAAAATTATGAAGACTGCCACTTTGGCAACATTGGCAGCAGAATGGACGATAACTACTTCCAAATTACAGAGGAGCAACTTCAAGCATCAATAAAAAATTTAAGCGACCGTAAAGCGAGCGGCCCTGATCAAATCAGTGGCAAAATGTTAAAGAATTTACCAAAGAGCGCCGTCCTTGCCCTCCTACAAATCATGAATGCCGCTATTATCACAGGCTATTTTCCATCGAATTGGAAAAAAGCAAAAATTATTTTAATCAAGAAACCAAACAAGAGCGCAACTGATCCAGAAAATTACCGTCCAATAAGCATCCTCTCGCAAATCTCCAAATTATTCGAACGTCTTCTTCTCCCGGCCGTCACCTCAAAACTCGACTCTGAAAATGCAATTAGATCCACGCAATTCGGATTTCGTAAAGGTCACTCGTCGGCAATGCAAACTTTTCGTCTTGCAATGGAAATTGCCTCCACTCTCTCTCTACACTGTGCCATCCCCGCTATATTCTTTGACTTCTCCTATGCATTTGATAAAGTTAACCACCAAATCCTTCTACAAAAATGCCACAAATTTCTTCCTGATTATTTTTGCCGACTAATATTCAGCTATCTTCAAAACCGAACTTTCCATATCAACTTCCAATCTCACAAATCTTCTACTAAATCTATTCTCGCCGGCGTCCCACAAGGGGCCGTGCTCTCTCCCATACTTTTCACCTTATACATTCACGACCTCCCCCTATCACCTCATGTCAAAGAATACCTTTATGCCGACGACGTGGCCTTCACGACCAAATTTGCCAGAACTGAAAGCGCCGCTCGAAGACTTCAAGAAGCTACTAACAACCTCACAGACTGGTGCAAGCTCAACGGAATCACATTAAACCCGGGCAAATGTCAAGCGATTATCTTTAGCTGGCGAAGAGAAGAAGCTCCAACTCCCATAGCAATAAACGGCGTTCGCATTCCATGGCAAAAGCAAGTGAAATATTTAGGCATCACATTCGATAAGAAATTATTATGGCAAGCGCAATGCAAGGATTCAGCAAAAAAGATGGGCCAACGCATCGCGAGCCTATCTCCTATCTTACGGGCAAATCCATATCATTAAAAACAAAAGCTCTACTTTACAAAACCTGTGTTCGCAGCGCGGGCATACGCATGCGTCACATGGGCCACTGCAGCAGCCGACAATATCCGAAACATAATCCGGGCAGAAAACAGATTTGTTCGTACAGCATGTCGTCCAGTCCCAGGCCAACCATTCAGCTATTATTTGCAACAGATTAACATCACTCCTATCAACAAATTCATTTCGGAAACCGCAAAAAAACAAATTGAGGACCTCTTCTCCAATCCGGCGTTAAGCGCACTATTCCACCAGTACTTCCAATATTATAGCAAACTGCCAGCAGCAGGGCGCAAACATTTCCCGTCCGATGCCCGCTGTCTACAACCTCCATAAATCCAAAATTGTGAAATTTAATTATTTAATTGATAACTACAACATGCGGAATAGCCGCTATGCTACAACTCGATGCTTTCTCTTAAAACTCCAAAATCCAACTCCTTTTACTATACTTCTACCACATACTCTCATTTCTTTTATTAAATGCACCGCTCAGAGCAACTCCGTCGCGTCTCTCGACGCCAAATATAATACAAAATTGTAACAGAGTTTTTTCCAAGGCCTCGTACGCTTGCGTACGCGGCAGGGCTCTGATTGGTCCCTAGCACCCCCAACAAAAATCACCCCGGCGGAGGAGCGCCAATCACGGCGTAGGCCGCCCTGTAACTAAAGAAACCACCACGTTCGGAGTATGGCGGTGACGGCGGGGTGACACGGATGCCTTAGAGATGGAGCAGTTATAGAGTGTAGTGGGAGCGGCTCGGAGCCCGTAGAGGTGCAACAGTGTGGAGCAGTTAGGAAGCGTGGCGGGAACGGCATGGAGGCTACAGAGATGGAGCAGTTAGGAGTGTGGCGGGGAACGGAGTGGAGGCTAGGGATGGAGCAGTTAGCAGTTAGGGAGTGTGGCGGGGGCAACGTGAAGGTTGTAGAGATGGAGCAGTTAGGGAGTTTGGCAGGGGCAGCGTGGATGCTGTAGAGATGGAGAAGTTAGGGGTGTGGGGGGTGTTAGGGGTGTGGCGGGGACGGAGTGGGGGGGTTGAGTTAGGGGGTGGGAGGGGGGTGATCTGGAGATGCTGGATAGTGGGGCGGGGCTGTGCATGAAGTCGCGGGGCGCTGTGCGAGCGGCTCCAGAAGCAGAGAAGTGCCCAGGGCGGTCAACCCGTCCGTCTGCTCTCCGGCCATCGCCTTTCGTCCTCGCGCTACTCCTCCGTCGCTCGCCCCACCGCTCTTCCCCGCCCCCGTTCCTCCTCCGAGCGTCGCTCACCCCCGCTGCCCGTGGCCCTCCGACTCGTCGCCCGAAGGCATCCATCACTAATCCTACATTGACGCGAGGGCACGCCACGCGTTTCCGCGGGAGATTTATGCGCGAGACTAGACTGACTTGCAGCTGCATCTAATAGTGATGAGCGTATGATTAATGATAAATATATCACGATAACATCTTAGCTTTTCTAGTTTACATACTGAGTCAACGGATTATTATTTTACTTTTAGATTTCGTACACATCCAAATATGAATTCAAGAACATTTGTAGAGTAACGTATACTCATATATTTAGAATATGTTTTGGCCTCAGTGTATTCCTGGTCCGAAAACAATGTTTTCAAATTAATTTATATATTACTACGCAGTTGCAGTATAAAATATTAAAAACTATTAGGGTTTGACTCTTGATTTCTCAGAAATAGTACTTAGGCAACACTTACAAAGACAGTAAACACATACACAACTTAGTTTCCATCAGAATTATGGAAGTCATCATTTTCCATTGTGTTGAGCTATAAATGAAATTCAGATAAATAATTTGATAGTGAGGTAACTAAAACACGGGTATTAATTTGGTGTTGTATAGTATTGTCTGAATTACATGCATAATCTCAATGGTGTCAATGTATATCAAAACCTTGGGCATGATTTGTCTATTTTTCACGATTATTTGAATTGATGACCCACTTTCATCTGCGTCTCAACATACCTTTCCGCAATCGAGTGTTGTCTTGACCTCATCACTTCCTAAAACTGCCCTGTATCTTATTTACAAGAATGTCATTAGTGAGTAATATTATTGTTATTGACAGTGTTTATCACTCTAACTTCATATAGAGATAATTTTTTGTTCCCAGACAGCGATCCGAAAATGTTGTCTAAGCTGTCAAAAGATGGTAATCAATGGAACAAAAAGGTTGATAAAGACAATGGTTTATTTATACTAACTTGAACTCGACAATCGTTCTGCCTATCACATTGGCTTTTCTATAGTTCATACTTCCTTTCCAGAACTCGACGGTTTACTGAAAATTAGGCATCATGCGCCTTACCGATTCAACTTTTACCAGGTCCCGATGTTATCATCTCTTGACCTCTTTTGTCTCAGTATTCCTTCAGTAGCCTATGGATGGCAATCCCTGGTTTATTTTAGTCCTCAGTTCAGGCGTGTTCAACTCTTTCCCATTCTTTCGACACGAAGAATATTGCTGGATCAAATTCAGCCACATTGTCTGAAAGAGAAGTCTATCGACTGGCTGCTCTATTCGGTCGTGTTACGCTGTTTCTTCGATCGACATTGTCGAGATTTTCGAAGCAATATCCTAACAAATGGGCCACGGACCGCGTGCAATCTTTCCTTCATCGTTCTTGTACGCGTATCCTGCTCCCTCGTTGCACACACATTCATGCACTACACTTCTACTTATGCTAGGAGACCGTTCGGGAGCGTAGAGTTTATTCACTGGGCAAGGCACTAGGACGGGGAATCACGTAACTGTAGGTTGGCAGCAGATCTCACGTTCCATTGATTTGATTTGATTTTTTCGCGTTTCCGGGTACGTCAACTGTTTTGGTCATTAGTCCCGTTAGTGTAGTGCATGATTTTTTTCGCGGGAGATGGCGGTGATCTTCCCCATCTGGATGGCGAGATCGAGCGCCGACCTACCATTGGCTAATGGGGTTTCACCCTAAACAGGACTCTCCCAGCAGCGGGGCAGCGGGGAAAGTGCGTGTATGTGTGAGGGTGAGGATAGGACAAGGAAGAGGACGGAAAGATCGCGCGGTCCGTGGCCCGTTTGTTAGGGTACTGCTCCGGAATTCGCCTGGTGTTGATCGGAGAAACCACGGAAAACTACCGATCAGAGCACCCGGCCGCTAGAATTCTCCTCCAGACAGCGACTGAATTCGATCTAGCTGAAAAGCTAGTGTCGAAAATCCTGCCGCCATCAGGACTCGAACCTAGGACCTCCCGGTCAGAGGTGCTGCAGTGACATCAGTTGATGCACTGAGCTACCGCTCTCGGTCTCACGTTCCAAGCGGGCTTCGAACAAGTAACACCGCCACCCCACGACTATAGTATGTACTGCACTCATTGAACCAACGAAAAAAATTTGACGAGATCGGAAACAGGAAATACTCTCTTCCTCGCTCTGTCACTCACTCTTGCTCTCGTTCGCGTCTCTGCGTCTGCCTCTGCCTCGGGCGTGGTTGCCCCACTGCCCGCAGCGCCGGCGTCGCCGCTGCCACCCGTCATCCCGGCCGCTTCTGCCGCCTGCTTTATTGGATTTTTACTCCATCATATACTCGCAGTCGCGGGCGCGGGTGGGGGTTGGGGCTGCAGCGGGGACGTCGAGGAGGCAACGTCGGGGGCAGCAGCGCTGCAGTCGCAGGCGGAGCGCGAGGTCGCGTCTCGGGCGGCGAGTGGGGGGAGTTCGGGAGCGGCGTGACGGCGGGATGGGGGGGGAGGGTGAAGGAAGGGCAGGAAGGAAGGGGGGGCGGGAGGGGATGGTGGGGGGTGGGGGGGATGAAATTATGGGTAGCGGGGTGGGGTGGGGGCGTGTTGAGAACTCCGGGAGAGCGATGAAGGGGGTTTTGGGAGCGGTGGGTGGGGCGTGGTGAGGGTGGGCGAGGGGATGATGGAGGCAGTGAAGCGGGGAGGGAGAGGGCGGGAGCGGCCGAGGTCGAAGGCAAAAAGACCTCCGGGTCTTCCGGCTGAGTGAATCGGACGCACGCCTCTGCGATTTTTCGCCCGCCGTCGCTTCCGCGTGTCAGGGTGGGGTGCCTGCCCGTTGGCCTTCATACAGCCGTGTGCTGAGCGACGGACGGAAAATTAACTTCGTGTTACGACGATGAAAGCAAGCGCTTCAAAGGTTCCACAATGACGGGTGACTGGCTTTTTTTTGCTGGTCGGTCGTTTCAACAGGAGCGGATGCTCAGCTTAATGGTGAAGATAGTGCCTCTGTGCTTGTTAATTAACGTGTGAAGGTATTAAGCGTTAATTCTATATTAATCTGGTTTGACCTTTTGATATGAAGGTATTTTGGCGGAATTGTAGTGAAACAATCTATTTTTGCCAAAAATATTCTGTATGATGTGCGATTCTCAGGTATAGTACACAACGTTCTGTGTATTTTCTTATATAAAATTAAATAAATCCAATTATGTAAGGTTGATCGTCGCTATATTTGTAAAAGAAAACTATTTATGACAATATAATTTATTATGATCTAAATTATGACAAATGCTGAATCTTCTGAGTAATTTAACTAAACTTTCTCTCAGATTCTGTCCTTAAAAAAAGTATTTACATTTCTACATTTTGAGCTAAATATGTTTAGAATTTTTTAATATTTGCTACTAAGGCAAAGAAGAATTTTGCTACAAAATTTAGAGCGTTTTAGTATGAAATTTGTTTCGTGTTTCTCTTTATATTATCATTTCCAAAAGGGTACTGAGCATCTGGCAGCTACAGCACAAAGCGTAAAATTACACAGCAATTCAGCCGTAAGTCGTTTTCTCTCATTTCGTCTGAAAATGTAAGCCTTTGCAGAGAAATTGAAACCAGTAAAGATTTGCAAGCCTGATTGCGTACCGAGTCGCACATGACGTTCTTCTCTTAACGACAAGTGGCCTTTTTTATTCGTTCCCAACCCTTGGAGTTCGTTACCTTATGGATGAACGGTCACAGCTTTATATCCTTCCGGCGAATGATATAGTTCTCCTGCAGGCGAGGGGTCAGCCGTCAAAGCCTTGAGATACGCCACAATGAGTTACAGCTCAGTGAGGCGCCGCGGAACGCGAAACAATGCTGGACGGGCCATTAACTGCGAACCGCTCGCGCAGCCGTCTTTTACGGCGAGGCGAGGCGAGGGGAGGTGCGTCAATGGCGGCGAGCGAGAGGGGGTGCGGGGCAGAGGCGCAGCGGAACGGAGAGAGGACGCGGCGGGGCGAGGATAGAACGGGTAGTGGCGGACGAGACGAAGTGTGGTTGGTACACAACCACCGATGGGGGGCGAGTCGGAATTGAGTGGTGGAATGTGACGAGGATAGAACGGGTGGTGCATGATCTTTGCTAGAGTGACTGGAATGTAACGGGTAATGTCGGTCGTTGGCGGGAGGCGAGAGTGGCACTATGAGCAAAGGCAGACACCGAGCGTCGGAGGAGGGAACTGGGGTACGCGAGGGCTTAGGTACAGCGTAGGCGAGGGCGTGGAAGAGAGCGAGGGCGACAGCGTAAGTGATGGCGTGGGACAGAGTGAGGGCGAGGGCGCGGGCGATGGGGTAGGCGAGTGCGTGGGTGTAGGCGAGTGCGTGGGTGAGGGCGTAGGTGAGTGCGTGGATGTGGACGAGTGCCTGAGCGAGTGCGTATGCGACTGCGTGGGCGAAGGCGTGGGGCGGGGGCGGGCGGAGGGCGCTGCGTCGCTCCGGGGCGGAGGGGCGCGCGGGCGTTGCCGACCGATCGATGGCGATCGCCCGCACCGGAACCTGCGCCCGAACGCCCCACGCCGCCAAGGCGCGCACCCCTGCTCTGCTCTCCAGGAGCAGTCTTGCATTCTGGCCTTTGAAAACGGATTCGCTCTACGGGATATAGCTCTGTGACAGTGCCGCACGCTCAGATCAGGGCAACAAGTAACATCAGATGAACGGAAATCGCAGGGCAGTGATCCCAATAATTGCTTCCTGACGGTAGCAGCACGCCCGGGCCTCCGTGACATACGGTAATAAGCTTATCAGCGCATTTCGTGTGGTGAAAGGAAACGATCGGCACGCTCCGTCAAGTTTCTGCCGACACGTACCAGCAGCATTCTCGTCAAATGATACGACAAATTCCGGACCGATTCAGTTACGCGCAGAGCCACATCATCATCATTGCCTTTGTCTCTTCTCATTCTGATCGGGAAGTCCTAGGGTTCGAGTCCCCATGGAGGGGATTCTCGTTAGTAGCTAGAAAGCTAGGTCGTATTCAGCCGCTGTCTGGAGGTGAATCTTCGCGCTCGACTCTCTAATAGGAAGTTTTCAGTTCTTTCTTCGATCAATACCAGGTAAATGTCACAGCAGTATTCAAACAATGGGTCACGGACCGCACACATCTTTACTTTCTCTTCCTTCAGTATCCTCCCTCTTCCACACACATCAACATGTTACAATGCCACATATGTCGCGAGCTTGGAAATTGTCCAAGGCGTTGCCTTCCTGGGGGTGATAACTGAATCAAGAAATTCCTGCAAACGGACGAGTAGGTTGACGCCGGATTCAGCGGGGAAACACAACCAAGTCCACTAACACTACACACAACCATGTCAGTTGACGTGCCCACATCATCATCATTAAACATCAATTAATTAATCGATATGAAATATTTTGAACCTGTTAAAAGTATGCCAACACAAATAGTATGAATGAATTAAAATGTGCGTAAACATAACAACAAATGTATTTTATTTGATTCTTCTAGCCCTGTAATCTTATCTCGCGTGCACGTTGCAAGTCACTTTCTCTAGCGCTCTCTTGTGGGGAGAGATTCAAATGAACCACTCGAGACCTTCCTCAAGGGCTGTCATTAGAACTGCACGCCTTCCCGGTTAC
Organism: Teleogryllus oceanicus; assembly: GCA_964035755.1. Lineage (NCBI taxonomy): Eukaryota > Metazoa > Arthropoda > Insecta > Orthoptera > Gryllidae > Teleogryllus > Teleogryllus oceanicus. The sequence continues at coordinate 114,116,199 of CAXIVR010000005.1, read as the reverse complement.
ATTTTTAGAACAGCCGTTAACGTGTTACATTTTATGGCAAATGACGGGATCGAAGTAGTACCCTTAGCAATATCATAATAATAATAATAATAATAATAATAATAATAATAATTAATAATAATAATAATAATAATAATAATAATAATAATAATAATAATAATAATAATAATAATAATAATAAAACGTCTCAGAGATTCACCTATGATTGTTAATCTCTTTAGGAAGCTGAGAACAATTATTATTATGTGCTTGTTGTTCAAAATTTGATGCAGCTTTTCTCAAGTGCTTTTTAATTTGAATTATTATACTCTTTTTGGCTTGAGTAAGAAAATCGGTACTAGTTTTTTAAAGTGTTAAGTATTTTTAAAGTGTATATATATATATATATATATATATTATATATATATATATATATATTCATCACACATGTTTTCTGCAAATCCCTTGGACTGGAATGGCAATGCCCTGGCTTGCTAGATTTTAGAAAGTTATTTTTGTTAGAGACATCATTTATTACCATTACATTCAGAACGTTTTACAACAGCCAGAAGATCAATGACATTAAAAATGTAATCGGATATCTAATAATGATCTTAACAAGTCTGATCTCCTTTTGCTTGATTTAAAAGTAACCCAAGCGTTTTCCTGATTTGTGAGAAGCGGCATCGACAGATAACCATCGATTACAGCACGCGCGATGCATTAGAGCTGTGATGCTGCGCTGCTCACCTCAATTTCGAGCGGAAGGCGGAAGTGCTGATTGAGATCTGGAGGCGCCAGGGCGGGCCGGGGGCCGGGGCCGGGGCGGGGACGGAACCAGGCGAGGCCGGCGTTAATGACTTGGCTCCAGCTGTCGCCGGAGGGGGCTTGTCACCCTATCGCAGGCTGCAGGCGGAGCTGCTCCGGCGGATTTCCGAGAACCTCACCCAATTGCGCCCCTGATAAATCTCTCTCTGTTCCACTTGCGAACTTGATACGTCGCTTGGGCAGGAGGCGAAGGGAAACTTGACTCGGAAGTTTCCGGCTGACCTCGGAGCCACGTCCTGCATTCTTCAAAGAATTCGGGCTCTCTTTGCAGCCCTGATGTTATCATTTCGAAAGAAGAGCTTTAGAGGGAAAGAGGATGATTGAAAAACGGAGGATTTGATTATATTGCAAATACCGAACTTGTATCTTGCTACAAAGTTTTCTTATTGGGTTTGAGGCCACGGAATAGTTAAAAGCACAGTGAAAATTCAACAGATGCTTTTTGCAGTGTATCAGAAAGTTTCCAATATATTATTACAGTGAATAAATATACCATAAATAAGAAATCCTCCATTAAACTTTTCTAACATCTTCATATCGTTTACTTTTTAGAATTCCAGACATATACTCTTGTATCTTCCTTTACTAAACTTTCTTTGCCAATCTTAATAAAGATACGCTGTCTGTCTAGTGAAATCTATTATTTGTTACGTTCCTGTATATGTAGTATAGAGAAATTATTGTAATTTCAAGGAAAAGTGCTGATTTCTCGTCAAAAAACTTCATTTTGTTGATCGCTGATAAGAAAAAAATGTTTATTTTTCTTTTCAATATCAAAAAATACTTCTTTGAATACTTAGTGTAGTCAAAATCCACTTTCTTGTCAAAATCCGTCCATGTTAAAATATAGTTCTTCAGCAATGCCTCTATGCTGGACAGCATTGCCTCTCAAAGATTTTATAAAAGAATGAATTTAAAATAGATGTTTAAATTTTGAGGGGTACACTTAACACTACGAAATTTTGGAAAATTTATCAAAAATGGCTAAAAAGATTTTCAAAATACTTTTAGATTTATTATAAAAATGGGACTGTTTGATCTTGGGAAACCTTTAATTTAAAATTTAAAATTAAAAATGTATTCGTACAAATACATTATTGAAGATAAATATTTTTAATGAAGTTAGTTAATGCCAAGATGTCTAGTGGATACGTCCATTGCTTACGAATCTATGTGTCTGGGTACAAATCACAGACCGGGCAAATATGTTTGTTGGTCGGAAATACTTTTACGGGTTCAACTAGTATTATAATGTTGCGTAACTTTTACAAATAATATGCGAAAGAATGTGCTGTTATATACCAGTTTGCTTGAATTAAGAATGATATTATTCACAGGCAATTAATTGAAAAACGTAGAAATCCTGATTTATTTCCTGATTTAGAAGCAGTCTGTGTTCATCTGAAAGTGGGGTTTAAAACTATTACAATGAGAAATCTCCATCGTCTGTTATTCCCACATAAAAAATTCTGGGCTTCATCTTGGTGGATTAGGTTGTCCAAACGTGTAGCCCTTCCTTCCGCACCGCTCGATTCTCCTCCAAATTATTCTTCTGCACTCTCGTGATCTCCATCCCCTCCACGAGGGTCCCTACGCTACCATGCCATCCCGTCCCTGGAACCTTCCGCAGGCTTGCCACCACCCCGCCTCACCCTCACTTTCTCTCGGACCCTCACCCCCTAACAATTCCTCAACCCCAACCTTAACCCTAACTTCACACCTATCTCACCCTCACACCCCACCCCACCCCCTCACACCCACCCTCACGCCCACCCTCACTCCCCACCGTCACCCTCACCCCTACCCCTACCCTCACCTCCCTCCTCACCTCAACCCTCACCCTCACCCCAACACTAACCCTCACCCTCACCACAACCCTCACCCTCACCCCAACACAACCTCACCCCATCCCAACCTCACCCCATCTTCACCCCCACCCTCACCACCACCCCACAACTCACCCCTCTCTACCCAGGTCCTAACTCGCGCTCTTCCCCATGCCCTGAGCCCGTCGTTCCTGCACGCGCCGGAGCCGTCTGCCTCTAATCCCCTCCCCTGGTCCCGGAGCAATCCGTACCCGAACCGCCCGCCCTAATGCCCGGCCTTCTCAGGCAGCGCGAAGGAGGAGCGGCGAGGCGGCGCCGTCCGTCGTGGTGCGCCCTCCCCGTCCCTGCGACCACGTGTCGTGGCACGTGCGGGCAGCGCCCTTGAACCGGATCGCGGCCGCATCGATATTCGATAGGCGAGGGCGCCGTGCTTGTCGTCGACCGGCATTCGGCGGCGCGAGACAACGGGCGCGCCGCGGGCGCAAACGCAATGCGAGGAACGGAGGCCTCGCTGGTAAATCTCTGTTGGCTTCTTATTTTTTTTTATTTATTTTACGTCAAAAAACAGTTAAAAACTGCGTATGATATGCTATGAGGAAAAGTGAATTGTGTTCACATAATCAAAATTCTGTGATCCCACACTAAGTCATATGCTACTTAAATTTTGATACAATTTTAAACAATGATATTACATTATATATTATAATATAATACATTGTATATTACTGTTGATGTGCCTCTGATTACAAGATAACATAAGTAATGCAAGTAACAAAGGCTATATTACCAGTGACATTGACGCCCTTCGTTGACTGTAGCCTAATAAATGACTGTACTGAGATGTACCAAAATTTTCCTTTCTCTACATTTATATCTGCCAAAGATCTTAACGTCCGGCTTCTGGGTCAATGGGTCACGATATATTATAATCCTTATTACCTCTGTAATGGATTATAGGATCCGCGACTATACAGCGCAGCTGGGAATCTGAAATAGAATGATTCTATTCCTAGTTCATTTCTTTTTGGATTGACTAAATGAAAAATCACTTTCTTTTCTATAGAACAAAATTTAACAAAGTTTATTTTTACTTTTTTGTCAAACAATTTAATGAATTTAAGTTAGGCCTTTGATCATGATCTCTTTCAATTTACAATTTTACACCGCGGTTAACTTATCTTTTCTTCGTTGATGTCCTCGTAGACTTCTCAGTCGAAATATCTTGCGATCTTGCCGTAGTCCAAAATTCCAACGAAATCCTCTTCTTCCCTACCCAAGCTGTTCTCAAACTATCAAAATTACCAGTCCCGATTACGTCCTATGACATAGTCCGAACTTGATTACCACTCCCGACAAAGTTCCAATTTATACTTCAATATTGCTTCCACATGAAAATATCTACGAACAGTTCAGAAGCGCGTTTCAGAGCAGAATGAAATCTTTCTGCATGATTCATCCCTCGAAGACTTCGTATTAAACTACCTTCATTTTTTTCATAACATTTGACCGTCTAAACTTCTCCGCCCAATCCCAAAGTTTCTACTTTCGGCATCAACCCATCTCTTAATGCATTTAGAAAAACAAAAACTACATTGTTTATTCACGGTCGTTGCTATGCTCTAGCTCTCGTGATATTTCGTAATGCATGTTCCACCATATTGTCTCCAAATAAATGTTAATTTATTTTAACGTGACATATCGGTATGTCACAGCTTCCCTCTCAAGCGTCATTTGGTTTGCTACAACCTAACTAAATGACAAGACTAAATTGAACACTTTCTTCTTGCTTCTTCACACTAAACGACATTAACACTTTACACTTTGCACTGCACTAGGTCTTGTTACTTGCTGCCTTAAAACTATTTACATTTTCCTTTCGGAATGTGCCAACAATAACCATTTCATCAGGTATTCTAATAGCCGTATCTGCCTAATATTTGCTCCCATTAACTTAATTGAATACACATACACATTAAATTAAACTCCCTACACAAACTGACAAAATACACATAATAACAAAACAATAACAAAGAAAAACTATTACACCTAATATTTACAACTATTTACAAATCTCTGTTATGACCAGTATATTTAATCATGCGTGTCGTCCCTCATATACGGCTTCATGTTCCTGTAGTTATATGTTCCCATTTGCCGTCCATTTTCATCATTCAAAATCGCGGCATTCTTGCTTAATACTTTACAAATTCGGTACGGTCCTTTATACAACGGGAAAAATTTATAAAATAGCTTCTTATCCACTGACGACACTTGAGGTACTCTAATTAACACTTCATCACCCTCCTTATACTCGCCTCGAAAGTATTGCTTCTGTTTTAGCTTTCTTTTGGCTGCTGCCTCCCTCAAATTGTCATAAATTATTTGCGTATCTTTCACATCATCTGGGTGTAGTCCAATTTGCCTGTACGACGCAGTAAAATCCAGTCCCGTGAATATCCGAGCTCCTTTTACCTTCCACATCATTTCATCTAATTTCGGCGGTTTTTCATGACGAGCGATGGTCTTGCTGTTGAGTTTCCTAGCATCAACACAAAATCTGATCTTATTGTCTTTCTTACGAACTATCACTATTGGGCTTACATACGGTGTCATCGATTTTTTTATTATACCATCCTCAAGCATCGTGTTTATTTGTTTACGTACTTCGCTTTTATATACATGGGGGATCGGATATTGTTTCAGATTAAAGGTTCCTCATCCATCAATTCAATTTTAAATTGATATCCCTTTACCGGCTCCTTGAACTTCCAAAAATATCTCTATATTCATTGACTAACATTTCAATAAGCTTCACTAGCATCTATTCCGTTTTCGTCGACCGCGCCCTCCGCTGCCGTGTGGATCTGGTCCCTGGTCTCTTCAATTTGTTCCGCAATATCGCAAATACACATATCTTCGCCCTCCTGGTCTTTGACCCTAAACAATGTTGTTGCCCTTTGTGGCCTCGTAACGATACACTCCTGTTAGCTATGTCGACCTTGGCGTCACACATTTTAGGCCATCAATCCCAAAATAATTGGACGAATCAAATTCTTCACTACAATTGCCGGAAACTGAATTGTGATCCTTGAACTTCCACTTCCACCCAAATTTGCCGACTTCTCGTTTCGATGCGCCTTCCATTAGCTGTCGAATATCAAACTCCTGGTGGGTAGCTCATCAATTTTATTTCCCTTTTTCTTTAACTGCTCATACAATTTTTCCGACATTGCACAAACATTAGCACCTGTGTCAATTAAAATGTCTACAGGTATATTCCGAAATACCCCCTTCAAAATTAAACACGTGCTATTCTCCGCCCGTTCGTCCGTATCTTCCCTTAATAAATCTTCCGCCGATACTTCAATGCTATTCAACTCCTTAAGAACCATCACGCCCTCATTATCATCGTTCGAAGTATCCGCCCATTTACTTCGAACACTGGGAGTTTTCCTGTTCAATCGCATTAATTTCTACATGTTCCGTTTATTGTCCTCTTTGAACCTCCGCGGATACCCGTTTTCGGTCTTTTTATTTCCCATTTTAGTACTTTTTCCCCTGTCATCCTTTCTTTCTGAGCTATAATTTCCTTGGCGGTTGTAATTATTCATTGTTTTTCCCGTTCCATTGTTATTCTCGTTCCTGCTTTCATTATATTGATACCGTTACTACGATCATAATCACTATTCAATGTCTGGTCAATCGGCTTAAACGTTCGACCAGATCCTCAGAATCAATAGGCAAGGAGTTCCACAAAAAATTTTTGGATATTTACAGGCAACTGACGAATAATAATTCTAATTAGTTCATTGCTGTCCATTCTGTCTTCGCATGCCTTGAATGCTGTTATTTTACGTGTTGCGAAGTCCACATATTCTCGCTCCACCCTTCTTATACCTTTCACTCATTAATTTGTATTTTAGATCGAACTTGTGGCTTTCGTTTCCAATATTTTTTTAAGAATTTATCCTTCCATTCCTTATAATTAGTCGGTTCCGGTACTAAAGAGGTCAACCAATGACGTGCTTTGGACGACATGAGCTTGTTCTACTATATGCAATTTCAATCTTTCAGGGATATTATTTATCTTAAAATAATTCTCTAATTTTGAAATAAACGACCACGGTTGTTCTTTCACATCACCATGAAATTTTAGGTGGCTTGGTATTACAAGCGCTGATGCATGCATTGGTATTTTTCCCCTGTGAACGCATCATGAATTCGTTTCTAACTGTTCAATCTTGTCCTTAATGTCCGACATATATTTCCCAGATTCAGATTCTTGCACTATTTTAATGTTTCTAAGTCCCTCCTGTATTCTTTTTTCTAATTTACAATCCGAATTAACTAATTTAGATTCTCTGTTTTCAATTGTTTCGCCATGTTGAAGCGACATTGCATTTAAATTATCTACACGCGATTCGACGATTGTCAAACTTTTCGCATTGTTGGTCATGTAAATGTCCTACTGTCACAATGTTTTCCTGTAAATGATTAACTTTGGAATTAATTTTGTTGCCAGATTCTTTTAATTCCACTGTCACAATGTTTTCCTGTTAATGTTTTACTTGATTATTAAAGACTCAATTTTTGCGTTCATTTCAGCTAACATCTTAGAATTAAATTATTAGGGTCCATATTTCCTAACGGTGCAGCCATTATTTCCTTTTCTTGTGGTTCAATTTCAATAATTTCACGCAAAATTTCTCCCTCGGAGTTAGTATTAGCAGACGCCATATCATCTACATTAACATTCTCCATACGCAATTTTTTTGCTCCTAGTATTCATTTTGAATTCTAATACAAATTAAAATCTATCTGTTAAATTATTTTAAAATCACACCAATGAAATGGTCTTGGCCCTTTCTTATAATTAACAATTAATTTCAAATGTCAATCCATAAATTTCAGATTCCCTTTGGATCACTATATTATAATTTATAAGACTAATTTTATCCGTGTCACCAATTGTTATAAATTATAACAAATTATGCATCACGTTGAGCGCCATTTTGAGATATACCAAATTTTCCTCCCTCTCTACATCTATATCTGCTAAAGATCTTAACGTCCGGCTTGCTGGGTCAATGGGTCACGATATATTATAATCCTTATTACCTCTGTAATGGATTATAGGATCCGCCGACTATACAGCGCAGCTGGGAATCTGAAATAGAATGATTCTATTCCTAGTTCATTTCTGTTTGGATTGACTAAATGAAAAATCACTTTCTTTTCTATAGAACAAAATTTAACAAAGTTTATTTTTACTTTTTGTCAAACAATTTAATGAATTTAAGTTAGGCCTTTGATCATGCTCTCTTTCAATTTACAATTTTACACCGGTTAACTTATCTTTTCTTCGTTGATGTCCCTCGTAGACTTCTCAGTCGAAATATCTTGCGATCTTGCCGTAGTCAAAGTTCCAACGAAATCCTCTTCTTCCCCCATCCCAAACTGTTCTCAAACTATCAAAATTACCAGTCCCGATTACGTCCTATGACATAGTCCCGAACTTGATTACCACTCCCGACAAAGTTCCATTTATACTTCAATATTGCTTCCACATGAAAATATCTACGAACAGTTCAGAAGCGCGTTTCAGAGCAGAATGAAATCTTTCTGCATGATTCATCCCCCGAAGACTTCGTATTAAACTACCTTCATTTTTTCATAACATTTGACCGTCTAAACTTCTCACTAATCCCAAAGTTTCTACTTTCAGCATCAACCCATCTCTTAATGCATTTAGAAAAACAAAAACTACATTGTTTTTTCACGGTCGTTGCTATGCTCTAGCTCTCGTGATATTTCGTTATGCATGTTCCACCATATTGTCTCGATATAAATGTTAATTTATTTTACCGTGACATGTCAGTATGTCACAAATACTATCAATAATTGAAACACTGATAAACGAGAAGAAATAAGAAGAAAGGTAACGTAGAAAGTGAAACGATTTTGATGAATTTTGAACAATTTTACGAACTCGTTGATACGAATGAAAAATGGAATGTAACATTAAAAATATCGGAAGGAAAAGGCTGTAGTGGAAATATAGACTTTATTTCACATATGAATGTTAATAATTGAAAGAAAATTGGTATATCGAATTTTTATTAAAATTTTTAAAAATTTTTAACGCATTTCCCGGGAAGGTTTTTGAGGTATGTTTAAAAACAAAAATTTAATACAATTTGAAGAAATAAAACATCACAAATTTTTTTCTCTCAAATTGGAGCTAAGGGGAACTCATCCTGGGGGCGCGGATTAAAACAGACCCAGCGGCGGGCAAAATTTTGGGGGAGGGGTGCGGGCGCGATTTGGGAGGGACCTCAGCCGGCGCCGCCTGCGGCGAGGGGCTTGGGCCCAGGGGGAGAGCGGCCTTTCTATCCTCCCCTTTTGCCCCATCCTCACCCTTTTACCACCCTCACAGGGGCACTACCCCACCCACGCCCGGGGGACCATCAAAAACTTAGATTTTGACCGGCTGAAGCGATGCCTCGCTGGTGGGGGGTCCTGTTTGGTGAAACTACTTTAGCCGGGGTAGGTCGGCCCCGGACCCACCACCCAGGGGGGAAGACCCACCGCCACCGCTTGGGGAAAACTTTTAACTTCACTTACAGGACTCGATCGGGGGTTGACGCTCCCGGAATCATCAATAAAACCAAAGAACCGGCGCCGACTCAAATTTTTTAAGTTTTCCCCCTCCAGGTATCGTTTCCATCAAGGAAACCCTTCCCGTGGATCACCTAACCTTTTGATTCTCCCAACGTGTGTAGTAGGTAGTGTGGTACCTGTATCTGTGTGGTTATCAAAGAAAAAAAATTTCCCCTTTTTTTGGGGCAAAACTTCCCATTTTCTAAAAATTGGTGAAAAAACCGGGGAAAAACCCAACCCCACCCAAAACCCCGGGCCCCTAAAATTTTTTTCCCCCAATCGGTGGTCATTGCGACCTCCTATAAACTGGTGTCAAAAACCTTCGAACCGTAGGATCTCTGCCAAAGCCGCGGGGAGGCGGGCTGGCTGGCTCTGGCTCCAGCCGGGTGGCGCCGGGGGCCGGGACGGCGGGGACGGATGGGGGGGGCGGGTCTCCCCCTGCTGAATGGGCGAGGGGGGGGCGGGAGGGGGCCCGGGAGGGAGGGCTTTCCCCGGGGTTGGAAAGTTGGGGGCCCCCGGGGGCATATTGGGGACGACGTGGCATGTGGGGGGACCCTAAACGGGAAGCTCGTAATAAATACCCCTCCCCTGGGGAAACTGGGAAAAGACAGAAGCCCGAGGTTGGGAAACTGGCGAGGGTTCTGGAATAGAACCTTACCCCTGTTTTCCTTTATTAGTTATTGTTTGTTAGAACAGTCTTTTTAAAAAATTTAAATTTAAAATTTTAGCTAGTAAAAAAAAAATTATTTTTGTTTTTTTTTGATTTTTAACGTGTTTTCATGTTCATGAAGTATCCCAAATTTTTTAATTGAAATTAAAAGGGGGAAGATTATTAATTGGTTTTTATTTTTAAATCTGCATGAGGGCCATGGTTTAGGGAAGGTACCGTAATTATTGAACAAAGTTGTGGAATGTTATTAAAAGGGGAAATTTAAAATAATTTCCCGAAGTTATGACTCAAAAAAGTTTGGATCCTTCAGAGTTAACCTCATTTGATAAGCAAAAGAAAAAATAAATAATTTGGAAATTAAAACTAAATTTTTAAAATTTATTTCATTTCTCCATAAAATAACCAAATACTAATAATATATTCGTAATGTTTTTTTTTTCGGAAAAAAGGGGCCAATTAATTTATTGAAAAAGAAGATCGTAACGTTCCCTTTTAAAAAGGAATCCTTTATGAATGGGGAGAGGATTTTTTCCCCTAAAAAATTTTGAAATACGTTTAAAAAATATGCATTTATGGCCTAAATTTTGCAATTAACACTCCTTCACTTGCGCTTTGGAGTCGGTGTTTTAGTTAAAAAAGGGAATTCCCTTTTACTAAAAAAATTGGTTTTCTTTTCCCTCTAAGGGTATTGGGAAGGTGTCGATAAACCCCTTTTTATCTCTTTATGCACATGTCCCCATACCCTAAGAAAAATTTTTGGTGCCTGTTTAAAAAAAATTTCCAACAAGGGTACTGGCGGAAGGGTGTTCTTTATACTTGATAAAAATTAATTTTTTTATAAAATAAAATTTTTAAATATTTAAAATTTTGGGTTTTATGCGTTTCTCTTGTTAGTGGCCAAAACATAAATATTAGAAATAAAAAACAAAAAATGCACCTTTGGGACGTAGCCCAATCCCTTAGTCTCGTGGCAAATGGTCGCGCGAATACAATAAAGGCCCAATATGGTTTGTAATTAAATAATTACATCTCTTTTCTATGGTGTATTCAATTTTTTTTTAAGCCAGATAAATAAAAAAAAATGCATTAATGATTTTAAAAAAGTAAAATAAACGTTAAGTTCAAAAAGTTTCACTTTCCATGAGTGGGAAAAATTTAAGTATCAGGAAAAATGGATGGAAATAAAATTTAGGGAATGAAACAAGCAAGTATATGTATCGGGGGGGGAAAAAGACCGTAAGCGAAAAGAATCACAAAAAATGTTTTGTCAGCATTTTCCCAAGTCAGGACATGTACACGTATAAAAAAAATATAAATTGTACCTTGTGTCCCTTTGCTTGAAAAGAAATGAATGTATTCTGGGGAAAGCTTAAATAAATTTTCGATTCTACATTAAAGAGGGCCAACGAAGACGCGATCTCAAAAACCCCTAAAAATGTGCCCCAAAAACCCAAAAAATTGGCCAAAAAAAGTAAAAATGTCAAAAACATATGAAACCACCCCAAGAAAATTTTAATTTGGGGGTACCTCAAAAACCCAAACCAAATTTTTTTTTAAAAAAATACTATTTTAAAAAATTGAAAATCGGTTCCAAAAAGATGATATATTAATTGCTTTTTTTTTTTTACCCCCGCCCCAGGGGTCAGGAATCCGCCTACAAAAGATCTCACGGGGAAAAAAAAGGGGAAAAAGGTGGAGATTTTTCCCCCCGATCAAAAAAGGCAGCATCGCACCGACTTTCCCTCGATTCCCAACCTCAGCCACGGTGAAAAAAAGGCGCGGAGTGCCTCCCATCAAAAAGAAGTGAATGGGCGGCGGGGTGATGGGGGATGGGGGAAAAGGGGATGTAGGGGCGATGCGAAACCCCGATAGACTTGATGACGCCATCCCCGGGGCTTTTTATGGCCCCTTTTAACTTTTTTACGACACTCGCGTATGAAAAATTAGACCCCTGTGAAGTGATATGAAAAATTTTTTTGAATTTAACGCGAAGGCCTTCTTGCGGGGTTGTGATCGGTTCTTTCCAAGCGGCGTTATAATTCATCATAAAAAGTCATCGTATATTTGTGTTTACGGTTTTAAATTAAAATGACTCAAATTTCTAATGACCTGTGTCACGGGGTAAAAACTTTTCTCATCAAATTTCAGCCCCTAAACTGATATTAATTTCTTGTAGTTTTCGAGGCAATAAAAAAATAAATGCAAAATTTTCCCGATGTATTAATTTTTAAACATTAATACAAATTCATAAAAATTTAAATGATTTTTTGATGCCACGTGTTTATTGACATAAATATGACATCAAAAAAAAATTCAGCCCAAAGGGTTAAAAATATTTTGTGAGAAAAAGAAAAATGAGCTGGGACATTCAGACAAAAAATTAAGTTATTTCTACTGTTGGACTTGATTCCATCTTAATGTAAAAAACTAAATTTCTGTTGATTTCGACATGATTTTAGTCGAAAATAAAACTAGAAAGATAATTTTAAAAATTTTTCCCCCTAAAAAAAATTTTCTTAAAATTTCGGTGTTTCCCGGTTTTTTGAATCGGTGGTCGAGATTTGCCTCCAGGCTCGTAAAAATTGGCGGGCGGGGGCAAAAAATTTCTCCTTTTTGGGGGGCCAAGGGTTTCCCAAGCCCTTTTTTTTGGTGGATAATTTAATTCTTTCAGGACTGCTTTCGGCTGTTGTTGGGTACCTAAAATTAAAGAAGGGAAACCCAAAAGCAAGTAATTTACATTTAAAAAGGAATGGCGCACTTTCCATTGATTTTTTATTTTCCTTTTTTCCCCTTTCTAGATGTTTTTTTTCCCCTTTTCTCTGTTTTTTTAAAATTTCCCTTTTTTAAATTTGGCAAAACAAGTGATGTTGAAATGTTGAGAAAAAATTTTTCGACTAACGAACATTATTTGGAAAGATGGTTTCGTCTGGCCGGTAAACCTCGTTCTTTAATTTTCCCACCTGTCTGATGCAAGTTTTTTTAACTTTGGACTTAAACTCCCCCCGTTCCTCCCACCTCCATGCAATCGCATTTAAATTTTATTGAGAGATGATCAATGGGGGAATGAAAAGTCAGGGGTTTTGGACAGATTGCATTTATCATTAATAATACCACGGGGCAAGGGGAATTTTTGAAAATTTCCAAAACAAGTGGTAAAAAAAAGACTTTTTCCCGGAATGAAATTCCTTTCAAAAATAATTAAAATTTCCAAATCAATATTAATTACTTTGGTTGCGCTGTTCAGCATTTTCCTATGTTTGATACAACGCACTTTGTGATTGATAAAGCAGGGGGGAAAGGTGGTGAAAAAAAAGGTTTTTTTTTTTAATGCATGTCTCCATCGTACATATCAGATGTATTCAACGCTATTGATTTTAAATTTTTACGAGTGTAAAAAAGTCACAATGATATTCAGGTTACTAAAGAAAAACTTCCACCCCAAAATTTTATAAACGGTTAAAGAAAATGAAATAAAATTTTCACCAAACGACCAACTTGGGGCTCACCATTTTTTACTTAAAGTTCTTTGATATCATTTTTTATTTTAAAAATTTTGGGTTTTTAACTTCGTTTTCAAATTAGACAATCCCTTTTTATGTAAAATTTGATAAGTCTTGAGAAAAAGTTTTTCGCAAAAATCATATGTTGGTATTTGATAAATAATTAAAAACTTTAATGTGTTTAAAAAGGGGGTTTTAAAATGGTCGAAAGAAGGGGGCGCGGCTGTTTTTCTAAAAGGTTTCACCCCTTTTTATTGACATTGTAAAACGCCGCGGATTAAGAGGGCCCCAAATTTCCCAGGACCTCTAAGCGAACGACGACACTGCGGTACCCCAATACAAATGAACTTTCCAGAAATCACAAAAGGTAAATTCGTCACATCAAAAAGGGGGATAGGCTAAAAAACCCCCAGAAGATAAATTTTTTGCCCTATGGACTGTTGACCAGGAATTGTAAAAATTTTCACCCATTTTTTTATTTCAACTACTAATTTCAGAAAAAATTATTTCGTTTTATTAATTTTTAAAGGGGAAAGTAAAACTGAAAAAAATTTTTTAACCGAAAAAAATTGGGATAGTTTGGGTTTTAAAAAAATATTTAGTTTTAAATGCCCCTTATTACGGGAAAAGTGCAAACTAATTTGGGAATGCACCTTTGCCTGGGAAAAAACCAAATTTTTGAAAGAAGCAGAGAAAAAAATTTTTGTTTTTTTTCTGCCTTTCAAATATTAGTAAGTTTTAAAAGCAGAGCCCGGGGGTTCACCTTCCGATTTAAAAAAATAGAAACTAAACTTTACTGGGGAGTATATTTCAAGACTTAGGCAATACACATGATGCAAGTGTCCCCCTTTTCAAATTAAAAATTTTAATCAAAGGGGATTAATGATTTTATTAAAGGGGGGTTTTTCCGTGATTTTTTTCAGTTCGATTTCTTTTGGCCTTAAAATAAAACCCCTTGTTGGTTGGGCGTGGGGAAGGTTGGGGTGGGAAGGTTTGAAAAAAGGGAAATTCCCCGATGGTCAAAAAAGGTCGCAGTTCTGACGGGCGATTGGCGGTTTGAAAACCCCGCCCCCTACAAACGTCTGTGTACCTGTTTTTTGGCGGTCGCCAGAATAAATCCCCTTTTTGTTTAATTATGAATAAAAACCAAAAAACGGGGCTTTTGAATTTGTCTTCTAAAGGACCTTTTTTTCTTGTTAAAAATGGTTGAAAAAAATAAACAAAGTATCTTTAATAAAAAATCCATAAAAAAATTAAATTCCAAAACTAAAATTCCCTGTGTACTAAATCTTTTTGGGGAAAATTTCCCCTTTTGGATTTTGGACGGTTTGGAAGAATTTTCGACAGGGAAATTTTTTTGAAAACCCGGGTTAAAACCCTCCCCTCGGTCTTTTTCCCGGGCTAAACAGAATCCCTTGGGGCCCGGGGGGCTTTCGGTCGTTAACCCAGTAAATGTGGGTCATTTGTTCGGGGGAAGAAAGGGGTTCCTCCTCCACTCCCGTGAATCCGACTCTCAACTACATGGCAACACACTTTTTTTCCCCCTTCTATTCTCCCCCAGGAACCGCCCCCAGCCTGACGAACCCCCCCTCCTGCCGCCTGATTGTTTAAATTAATTTGATTAATTGGGTTCAACCTCCTCCCGGTTTGTTGGCCCCTTAAGTGTTGCGTGTTGTTGCTCGGGGTGGCGGTGGTCTTCCGCCGCTAGGGTGGGGATCCGGCCAACCTCCCGCCGAAAAACGGGGTCTTAAACCAGGTATTTTCCACCAGGGGGGGCCCCCGCACCCAAAGAACAATTTCGCCCCCGCCCGGGTTTCCCCCCGGCATGTGTTTTGGTCTATGAAGTAGTGAAAGGGGAGGAAAAGGACAAGGAAGGAAAAAAATGCGCCGGTCCGTGGCCTTTTTGTTGGGGTTACTGCTCCCTTCGTCTTGTATGGATTGAGAAACCAGGGGAAACTACCAATCAGTGCGCCGGCCCCCGGGAATTCCCACCAGCGGATTAATTCGCCCGGGGGAGACAAGCTACGTCAAAACTTTCCTTCCCCCCTTCGGGACTCAAACCCCTTTGGACCTCCGGTCAAAAGGCACGGGGTCCGTTTGTAAATTTTTAATTGTGGGGGGGCGGGAAGGGGGAAAAGGATGAAGAAGGGGAGATCGTGCGGGCCCAATCCCCTTTTTTTGGGGTTCTGCCAAGGCATTGGCGGATGGGAATAAACCAGGAAAAAACCGGCAATCAGAGAAACGGCCGTTAGAATTCTTTTTAGCCCAGTGGTCGAATGCAATACCCAAACTGGTGCAAAACCCGCCCCATAAACAAAAGTTCCCCCCCTTGCGGGGGGGGACCCAAGGGTTTGGGAGGCCGTACCGGCGGGGCCCCCCGATTTTTCCTAGGGGGGCAAAACTTTTTAGGGGCCAAACTTTTTCCTGGGGGTTTTGGGGGGCCTCAGAGTTCCCCCTTAAAAGCCCGACGGGGCCCAGATCCCCTCTGATCCGGTTGTATAGGTTCTGGAAGAAAACCCGTAATAGCCCCGGGGGAGGCAGTGGGGAAAAAGGGAAGGGGCCCGGGGGGGCCGCCCGGACCCTATTTCCCAAGGCCCCCTGTTGGTTTCCGGGGTCGGCAGTGGCCGCCTCCGGAAAAAAGAAAAAAGAGTGGGGGGCCCATATGAGGGGGCCGGCCATTGTTTTGACCCCGGTACTACCCTAACAGCTACGGGGAAAACCCGGGCCCGGCCCAGTCATTGAATGGAAATTGCCGCGAGGAAAAAACTGCGTTCTGGGGGGTTTCCAGGTACCGGGGTTAGGCGTGCATATGCGCCGACGAGAGTTGAGGAAAAAAGGAAAGCAAGGTCCCTCCTGGGGTTTAAAAGCTCTGGCAGAAGAAAATTTGACTGGAATGGTACACCCCCGGTTTCCCTTACTGGGTTTTCCCCGTTCAGTCCCCTTCAACCCCCTTTTTTCCCAAAACTACGTCAGCCTTTCCCCCGGTCACCGATCCCAGGTGAAATTGTTTTAAAATTCCAAATAACCAAAAGGTAAATGAAATCAACGATGTCCTGCAGTCCTCGACCGGGGGTCCTAGGTTAAAAATCCCTTTTTAGACGGGATTTTTCGAGCACTGGCTTTTCCCCAGGTCAAAATTAAGCCTGTCGGGGGCGAATTCTGGGCGGCTCCTTTGATGGTAGTTTTCCGTGGTTTCTCTGATCAACACCACGAGAACGCTGGGTGGTATCTCCAAACCCAGGACCCGATGTTTTTTCCCTTTTCCTTGTCCTATCCCCCTTCCCACACCCCCGGCATCCCGCCCTTTCCCATACCCGGGGACCCGGGTGGGTTTTTCAGGCTGCCCGGGGGGGGGTTGCCCCGCTGGTAGGAATACCGGGTTGAAAAAACCCGTTTGGACGGTAGGTCGGCGCCGATCTGGCCACCCAGCATGGGAAGATCATCGTCACCATCGAAAAAAACATGCACTACACTTGGGAAAACTGCCTGTTTTCCCCCCCAATCAGAGGGACGAGTCAGGTTACGCTCCGCTAGGAAAGGGCACAGCCCCTCCCCCCCCCCTTCCCCGAGCGGGGGAAATATGTGTAAGGCCGGGGAGCAAAACCCTCTTAAAATTAAAAAAAACCCGGAAAGAATTTTAATGGGTTTTTTTTCCCCCATGGGCCCCAAAATTGGCGGCCCTTTTAATAGCTTGCGGCGCGGCCAAAAGGGGCCTCCCGGGGCCTGTTGCCCCCCCGGGCCCCCATTTGGCCCCCCTACACCGCCACGGCCAAGTCGTTGGGGGTATCCGTTGGGGGCCCCGGGTTTACGGCAAGAACGCCGTTAGGAAATTTGTACAGTTATTTGTTCTTAATTCTGTGTATTTGTTGGGGTGAAAGTAAATGGCTTTAAACTTGAAATGTTTAATTTACCCTCACCCTTGCAGATACAAACTGACCTCAGTAGTTGGCGCCCCCGGAATCACAAACAATAAACCCAAAATCATTGAGTTTAATGAGGGGTACATCTCGTGTAACTGTTTTTTGAACCGCGAAAAGGGTTGCACTGTGGAGGGCGACGGCTCTCACGCCGCCCGGCGCCGGGGCCTCAGCGCAAATTCCCGGACGACCACCCCCCTGCCGGGGGTTTTTGAAGTTCCGTCGCCCTTTGCGCCCAACCCTCCACCCGGCCGTTCCCGGTTACCCAAGCCCCCTTTCCCCCCCCCTTCCCCCCGGACTCCCCCGAAAAGGGCAAAAAACCAAACCCCGGGAGCGGAGCGCTGCGAAAACCACCCTGGAAAAACTCATTTTAAAAAATTTTCCCGAGCGACTTTTTGGAAACTTTCGCCTCAAATAAAAAGGCAAAATTCACCCGCCTTTTTTTGGGATTCCCCATTGGACGGGAGATTTTTCGGGAAAGGGGGACAAGGGGAAGAGAGAAAAAAACTTCGTTTCATTTTTGCGGAATGATGTACACTATTTCATTCAGACTTCAATTTTAAAAACAATTTCTCCATGTAAAAAACCCGTTTTAATTGACGTTTTAAAAAAATACTAAATATTTTTTTCGGAATTGCTGGGGTTTTTTTTGTTTTGTTTTTTAAAATACTGCTAGGGAAAAAAGTATTTTCCTCTGAAAGGTTTTAATTTTCCGTTTTTCTTTGCCCAACATCGGGAAAAGCTGGAGTTTATTTTCTTACCCCTTTTCCCAGGCGGGTATTAAAAAAATTTATTTCTTTTCCCGAATTTTTGTAGGGTCACTTTCAAGGTTTGGAATAAAGCCCATTTAAACATTCAAATACATTCAGGTGTTTGGGAATTTGCAGCATTTACAAAAATAATTTTAAAACAATTTTGTGAAAAACCCCAAAAAACGGGGAATTTAAATTTTTTAATGATAAAATAAAAATTTTCTTTTGAATCCCGGCTTTGTTTTTAGTCAAAGAAGACCGATGTTAGGACAACCATCAAAAGGGGTTAATATTCCTGCATGACTTATAAAAGGGGGGACAGGGCCCCCGGAAAAAACATGATGTGCAAAAAAGTGAAGGGGGCTTTGGGATGGTCGTGATCGTCGGGAAGGGGACAATGAGTTTACTCTCAAGAAAATTTTGGGGTAAAATTGGGGGGAAATCGAGTTTTCAACGTAGGCTGGGTTTTATGTAGATTATAGAACCCCGGGGAAATTGTTTAGTTGGAATTTTGAAAAACTTGGTTTTGTGGGGTTGTAATATTAAATGGAAATTTGGGGAATTTTGATTAATATAATGGTAGAAGTTGAAATTGATTTTAATAATAGTTTAAAATTTATAATAAAAAAATTTAGATAGAAAATTTTTCAAACGAAACACAATAAAAAAAAACCCTGACAGCGTGTTGATTTAGAATATTAAATCAAATTTTAATTAAGAAACCTTGGAATAATTCTGAAACCAATTTTTAAATTTGGAAAAGGGCAAGAAAATTTTTCACCAAGGGATTTTGGGGGAACTTCAAATTGGCGGGTTTTAAAAAAAAAGCCAAAAAAAAGATACCCCCAGTTTGGTTTTTTTAAAATTTTTCAAATATTTTTTTTTAAGGGTTTAAAAACAAATTTACTTTTTTTGAAAAATTACTTTTTTTGAATTTTTTGTTTCCGGGGAAAAATTTTTTCCCTTGTTTTTTCAAAAAAAGGGTTTTTAAAAATTTGGCCCAAAAAAAGTTTCCGGGCGGCAAAGGAGACCTCATCCGCATTGGGGAATTTTCCTTCCCCCCAAAAAAATTCCCTCCCCGGCGGATTGGCGGCCGGGGCCCCCAATGGGGTTTTCCCAAAAACCCCCCGGTTGGTCCTCCCTGGGTTTGAAAGGAAGTGGATGTAAATGGGGGAAAGTAAGGTTTGGGAGAAGGAAAAGGAAATGGGGAAAGGGAAGTGCGCACAGTCCGTAACCGTTTTGGGGAATTTGCCCAATTTTTCCCGGGTGTTTATTCGGAAACCCCCCGGGGAAAACCCACAAAAAACCCACCCCTTTCTTGTTTTCTCCCTCGCGATTAAAATTCCAAACCAAACTATCTAGCTAAATTTTAACCCCTGTCCACCTAAGTCGGAAGAAATTCCGTCCTTTGGTTTTTAACAAAACAGTACATTAAAAAACCCAATTTAAATTTTTTCATTTTTAAATTTAGGGCCTTAAAAAAAGGGGATGAATTTTGGGATTGGTCAATTAAAAAGGAAAATTAAAAATTTTTAGTTTATTTGAAAGTAAACAAGTTTTAATTTTAACAATAAAAAATTTTTGAATTTCCTTTTGTTTTCCTTTAAAAACAACCAAAGTGAACCACCAAAAATATAATAGAATAAATTAAGTAGATCACAATCTAAGAAAGTATCTGGGACCTTTGAAAGTTTTAAAATACCCAAGGGAAACTTTTAGGGTTTTCGACCGATAAAACGTGTGAAAGCAATGTCTTTTTATTGCGGTTTTCGTTTTTTATTTTTATATTATAATCATCAAAATTCTAATTTTTTTCTATATCTGTGTTGAACCAAGAAGAAAAAAATTTTCTTTTTTAGGGTTTTCCTTTTCTTTTTTTTGTTCCCTTTAAAAATTTAAGAAGGGGCAAATTTTTGATGGTTTTTTATAAAAAAGGCCAAATTCCCCCAAAGGTGCTATCTTTCAGAAAAAAAAATTAATTTGATTAATGTTTTTTATTCATTTGGCCCCATTTAAGTCTTCAATTGGGCTAGTTGGTTTTTTCCTCCTGCTGGGGTCAAGTCCCATTTTTTTCCTTTAAAATTCATCCTGACAAGAAGCTTTTGGGGCTTGACAAATGGGTCCGGGCGTCTGCTTTTGGGCCGGGGCCACATCCGGGGCGGGGGGAGG
The DNA here is from genome assembly GCA_964035755.1 of Teleogryllus oceanicus. Classification (NCBI taxonomy): domain Eukaryota; kingdom Metazoa; phylum Arthropoda; class Insecta; order Orthoptera; family Gryllidae; genus Teleogryllus; species Teleogryllus oceanicus. The sequence continues at coordinate 114,095,898 of CAXIVR010000005.1, read as the reverse complement.
GAACAAGGGGGAAATTTGGGAGAGAGCCGGTCTCGGGAAACCAAGGAAGGGGCCCCCGCACCGCCCCCCCCGCCCCCCCCACCCCCGATCCCCCGGGGGTCCGGCTCTTTTCACTGTTTGCCCTGCCGGGGTCCCCGGTCCAAGCCCCCCACCATCAGAACCCCCCCAGGAACCCGCTCAACGAAAATCCCCCCGCCACCAACGTCACCGCCCTCGTCACCCCTTCCCCTTCCCCCCGGTCCCCCCGCCCCCGCTACCGCCCCCCCGCCTCCGCCCCCGCCCTTGACCCTGCCCCTTCCCCCGCCCCTGCCCTGCCCCTGCCCCCCCCCGCCCGCCCTTCCCCCCCCTTTTCCCTGCCCCTTTTTCCCCGGCCCAAACCCCCCCCCAGACCCTAATCCCCGCCCCCCCCTCCCCGCCCCCAACCCCCAACCCCCCCCTAAACCCCAAACCCCCGGGCCCCCGCCCCCCCCCCCCCCGCCCCCCGCCCCTCCACCGCCACCGCCACCGCCACCGCCACCCCCCCCCACCGCCACCCCCACCGCCACCGCCACCCCTCGCCACCGCCACCGCCGCCTCACCGCCACTCCCACCCCTCCCCACCGCCACCCCCCACTGCCACCCCCACACCAAAACCCCACCACCACCCCTTTGGGGTCCGGTCCCGTTCCCTCTCACTGAATGGAGCGGCCGTGATAAGCGACGCCCGGTGCGGAATCGGAGCGGAGCCGGGGGCGGCGGAGGGACAAGTGGGCAGACTCGGCCGGCGCGGAGCCCCATTCGCCCGCGGCCGACACCCGCGCGGCCCCCCCCCCCCCCCCGGCCCCCTCTTCCCCTTTCCCAAAACACGCCAGTGTCAATTTAAACCCAAAAACACTAATTCTGGAAAAACCCTTTCGGGTATATTCATTCCAAAACGAAGATGTGTCATCGGCCGGATGAGGGGAAAGGGTGAATTCCCCGATGGCCCTACGTCCGGGAACCATTTCAACCCAAAACCGGACATCATTCTAACCCTAATTAAAAACAAGAATTGGGGCAAAAATTTTTTTTTTGGGGGGGGGTTCCGGGGGAAAAATTTTTTTATGAAGGGGAAAGGGCGGGAGAAAAAACAGGCGAAATGGGAATTCTTATTTGCTTAAAGAAAACAATCATGTTATTAATTTTATATAGCTCAGTTCAATCTCGAAAATAGATAATATTTCTTCGTGCAAATCTCTCATGGAATGACTTTGGTACTTTATTAAGTATATTTCTTTCAGCGTTTACTTCATTCAGAGATCGAATATTGTTCATAATAATCGCGGCTGATCTAAAAAGCAAGCTTGTACCGTGGAATAGAAGAAGAAAAATTCAGAATGTGCAATGTGCCCACATCTTTCCATCAGCATGCACAATCACATTCACTTTCGCAACCCCAGCCAAAAAACCCCGTCGCCTGGGGAAATTCACTGGGGCGGGGGGCGCGACCTTTCCCAACCTTTTTCGCAAACGGACCCCTGGTAGGAGGGGCCCCCAGGGTCCCGCCAGCGACGCAGAGTCGGGTTTCCACTCAATTGACCCACCTCGTCCCCGCTCCGCCCCGCCCCACCCCGCCCTCTCCCCGGCGCATGGAGGTCGTGGCTGCGGCGGGGCGGCGGGGCGCGAGGGGCCCGGGGGCGGCCCCAAGTTTCCCCCGCGAGGCCCCTGGGGGGGAGGGGTGCGACCAAGGGGCCCCCGGGGAAGCCCCAAGCCCGCTGCTCGGTTTCACATTCTTTGAAAATATCCAGATGAAGGGGCGTTATAAATATAACGAGATGTAAGTTTATAAAGATATTACTATATATTGAACAATGCCCACACAGAAACTGCTTATAAAATTATTGGGCGTTTCGATGTGACCCGTTCCGGGAAATTTTTTGTTTTTTAAAAATTTGGGGGCCAGGAAAAAAGGGTTTCGTTAATATTATTAAATTAATGCTTTAACCGTTATCTAAATAAAATCAAATCCCCCTAGGTGGGTCGATGGGTTTGTTAGGGAAAAAACGCCATTACTTACTAATGGGCCCATTATTTGATCTGTTTATCTATACCCCGGTGGCGAGGAATCCGAAAAAAAATATATACTGTCTAGCTCTTATTGGGTGGGAATTGGGCCAAAAAAGTCGTTTTTACTATTTCAAAAAAATTTTTTTATTCTCAATCCAAACAAAAAAATAAATTAAAAATTTTAACAAAAAAGAATGTTTTTTTGGGCATGAGCTTTTTTCAACCTTAAACCCGCAGTCTTCGCGCGCACTTGAACAAAAAGGGGGCCACGAAAACCATTTTCCTCTTCTTCTCTTTACGAAAATTCCCAAATCCCAAAAACCCGATTCTTCTCCCCCGATTTTTGGGACCAAAAAGTCTTTCATATCCTCCCCCCCCAAATACTTGTAGTTCTAATTTAATTTATTTAAAGTTCCCCGTTCTTTCTGACATTACTCCCATTTCATTCTCTCATGGCCCGTACTTTACTACCGCATTTGCTTTCCTTATTAATGGTTTTTTGTTCATTTACGCTCCCGGGAACCTTTAAAACCTTTTTGTTTTTTGCTTTTTTTCCCAAAGGTCCGGGGTGGCAATCAACATATCAACACTTCCACCACCTTCACCCCTGATGTTGCCCGATTTACTCTTTTCCCCCTCCCGCGCCCACGGCCCCCTGCGCGTTCCTCATGTTCCTTTTTGTTTTCCCCCCGAACCGCCTGCCTTTTTTTCCTCCGGCCCTGATTCGTTCCCCGGGAAACGTTCCTTTTAAAAATCGGTTTTCGGTCTCTTTTTACGCGCCAGAGGGAAATTGGGGAAAACCCGTTTTCCCTTTTTGTTTACCGGGCCCAAAAAACCGTTAAGGGCATAATGGTGGGGTTTTAAAAAGGGCAAAAGTATGGAGGGCGACATAAAATAAATTGGGGTTCAAAGATGGTTTCAAAATTTCCCAATGTTATTATATTCTTTTTCTTTTATTGTCGAATTATTATCAAAATGGCGAAAGTAATAAAATAAACTGAAACGAAGTAGGTAAGTTGATGTCGCTGTGATAGTGATAATTTACAAGGTAATATTTTTTATGTTGGGAAAAAAAGGCCCCGTAAAAATGGTAAAAAGGGGGAATTGGGGAAGAAACAATATTTCGAACGTTTCGGAAAATTTTGACGCTTAGTCTGGGAAAGTTTTAGGTAACGAAATAGGGTTTTCAATGTAGAAGTAGGATTAACACCAACCTGAATGACTGTTAGGAAGTTTGGTTGTATGGAGACACATTGGGTGAGTAATAAATTAAAAAAATAGAAAGTTGGCCGTACGAATTCAGAGATAGTACAACGTTTCTTATAAAAACCAAAAATAAAATTTAAATTCTACAAAAACTCTTTTTTTTCCCCCACAAAATAAAATGGGTTTAAAAATTTATAAAACTTTTTGGAAAAAAATTTTTGTAATTTACACCCTGGCTTTGTTTGAAAAATACATTTTAAAAATTCAAAGATTCATCCTGTCCTCTTTTATGAAATTTTCTTCAATGCATTTATCCCTCTCCGTTAAAGAAAGTCTGAAATAAAAATTTGAGATTTTTTTTTAAGAAAAAATCTTGTTTTTAATTTTTTGCCTTTTTTACAGAAAAATTTCTATATCTTGAATAGAAAAAATCATTTTAAAAAAACCAACGGCGGGGTTTCCCAAAAATGTCCTTTAAAATTTTTTCCGTCGTTGGGAAACGGATCTTTAAGACTATTTGGGCCTTTTAAAGGGGTTTTCCAAAAGTAACATTTAACGAACCATTTACTAATCTTTAAAAAGAAATACATGAAATGGACTATAGATTTGAAGGTTTGAGGAAGTTCTTTGACGAAGTCCAAATCCTCTTTCTCCGTCCACACGACTGTCTTTGACTACAAACTGCTATGAACGTCTTTCAAACGCTCTCGTCTCGTCAGGTTATTTTCTTGGGTTTTTCTGTCTTTTGGGAAACCTCGCGTGTTAGATTCTAGATTATAGATTTTTAAATCTATGGAATTGCGTCCACAATGGAGAAATTAAACGAATTAAAGGTAGAAATTTTTCGAAAAGAGAGAAAATGATTCTTTTTTGTTTTCCTTTAAACCCCATTTTGGGGATAATTGAGGAAAGCCCCGGGAGTGGGAAAATAGCAAAAAACCCGGGTTTCTAGAAAAAAAACCATAATTTTGTGAAGTCAGTTTCTCAATGCGAGGCACTATTATTTCCAAGACAGCCACGACTATACCTTTCGACAACCTAAATGTACACTTAAAGTCAACTTCTTGGGAAAACTTCCCCTTTTAATGACCAGAAATCAAATCAACACTTTTTTTCAATACCAGCCCCAATTTTCATTGCTAAATATTTTTTAATTAATATAAATATTTACTTCCAAACGACATTTTTAAAAAGACGAGATAAAATGGGGGCGTTTTTTTGGAACGGCTTACTGCAAAACGCGGTTTATGGGGGTAGTATTGATTTTTTCTGGGAAGGGGGGAAAAGTTTTTTAAACCCTTTTTTCCGTTAAAACAACAATTTTTAGGACCAATGGGGTTAAAAAACCCTTTTAAAAAGGTTCATCAAAACCCCGGAGGGAAAAGATTTTTAAATTAAAGAGGGCAAGTATCTGCAATAGTGTAATTGTTAGAAAACGCCGAAGAAATTTAAACTTTTTCAATTTAAAAAGGTAGTGTGATAAGCCAAAAATCCTGCGTTTAGTTGAATGATAAAACCGGCATCCAACTTTAGGAATAATAACATTGCATGCAAATTCGAAGTCAAAGAATACGAGATGTTGAGATAACCGATCAACAAAATGTAATATTCTATGATTGGTGTCAGTATAATTCGACTAAAATCGGCCCGACGCTATTTTTATAAACATAGTTTGCTTGAGCTATTTGATAAAAAAAATACAGAAAAAATCTGGATTTTTTTAAATATCAAAATATCGTTGGGGCTTTATGTAAACTATCACCAAAATCAAATAGTAGTTTTTGCAATTAGTTTATAATGTTAAGTTTTTTTCTAGTCATGTTTTCAAACGAGCGATGTTGGGCACGTTTTCAATTTGTGGGAAAGCAATAAAAAACAGCATTTCAATTATTTTTTTATAAAAGCATTATTAATTTAGGGGAAAAATTTTTAAACCAATTTTTTAAAAAAACTTTCTTTGACTCTCGGGGTATAAACATCCCAAAATCCCTGAAAGCCAAAATTAAAATTGCATTGGTTAGAAACTGTGCGAGAAAAAAGGGGCCTCCTTTTCCTTTCCCCCCACGGGCTCCCCCGTTTCATTTCTCAAAATATAATACTCAAAACCTTTCCAAAAAAACTAATACGGGCATCATTTGTCCCAAAATTTTAGAAAGATTTCCTTCAAGGGAAAAGGGTTTGTTTTAAGGTTGGTTTCTTTTTATAAGTTTTGATCTATCGGAGAATATCAATTTTGGTGAAAATTTGACGCATAATTTAGCCGCTAGCGTTCAAAATAGGACAGACATTTGCTGTAAACTAATTCTTCTGTATAAGTACCCACAAAACGTAGAGTTTGACTACACAGTGTATTCGAGGAAGTAATCTGCTACCTATTGAAGGCTTTCAGCAACAAAAATTTTGCTAAACAAAAAAATTAGACATTTGCTGTAAACTAATTCTTCTGTATAAGTACCCACAAAACGTAGAGTTTGAGTTGGTGGTGTTTTTTAAAAAAAAGGAATAAAAATTGAGGGAGGGGTCCTTTTTCCTTTAACCCCTGTGAAGCATTAATGGGGAATTCAGTTGGTGCGCGTGGTATGAAAATAGGGGGGATAACATTTTGCAGACAAAATCGAAACTTTAACTTTTGTATTTTTCTTAGGACCCTGCGGGATCTTTTAAAAAACAAAAACTCTCACTTTACAAAATCTGGGTAGTTTATTTTAGTTTCTTTGCGAATCAGTAATTAGTTATATAAATAGGATCAAAATTATCCACCGGGGCCCAAAGGGAAAAAAATACTTTTTTTTGTCAAAAAATTTTTAAAAATTATCTTTCTGAATGCTGGGGAAATAGTTGGGGTAAAATAAAAAATTTAATAAATGGCCTTTAAAATATCATAAAAAAGAGAAAATTTAAAAAAAAAATCCCAAGTATTGGAATACCTTCCAAAGAAAAATTAAAAAAAAGACATCGAAATAATCCAAGAAGAGATAATAATTAATCCAAGAAGAATAAGCAATATGACTTATATTTATGGGAAAAAATGTGGATTCAACACCACACTTACTTTTAATAATTTTTATCCGATTTTTATTTCATGTTCAATGTCTCTTAAAATTTCAGAAGTTTAAAGAAAGGCATAAATTATAGAAGAAAATTGTCAATAATTCGTCACATCGTTCCATTCCATAATACATTTGATGGGAAATTCAAATAAAAAAAACATTTTCTTATTATTTTTTATATTACAAACCCCTTTCCCTTTGTGCCCTCCCAAATTTCCCTGTTTCATATTCTTTTAAATTTTTTTTATGTTTTTTAAAGTCCCAAGTATGACATCGGGCATCCCTTTTTTCTTCAATATAAAATGAATCAAACGCCGGTGTGTCCTCTGAAAGCACATTATTTTTGTCAATGGGACACATTCTGCAAGTTAACGAGGTAGCGCCAAGTGAGTCCATTAATCTCGTTCACGCATGAGGTTTCCTGATTAAGTCTGCTCTGTTGCCACTGGGATCCTTCTCAGCAGCCGGGGTTTGTTTCCCCCCCCCCCTTTTGCTCCTCTGCCGGGATGGGGGAAATTGGGCCCCCCCCCCTTTACCCAAAATATCCTCCTGCTCAGCCATCCTTCCCCCGTTCCCCCCCACCCGGGGGCCCAAAACCCCCCCTGCCCCTTCCCCCCTTTCCCTTTCCTAAACCCCCAGGGCCCCCAAGCCGCCCCCTTTCATTGCCCCCCCAGCCCCCCGCCCCCGCCCCGCCCCACCGCCCCTGCCCCCCTCCCCCGCCCCCCGCCCCCCCTCACCCCCCCCCCCACCACCCCGCCAGCCATTTTTTTATAGCCCGTTCCAAATTTTAAAATGCCTGGGTGGCCGCCTGCCTCACCACAAAACTGTCGTCCCCCTCCCGTTCCCCGCCCATCGCCCCACTGCCGTCCCCCCTCTCCAACGCCCACGCCCCCCCATCGCCGTCGCAACCTTGCCCGAACACCACCGACACTTTCTTCCCCCCACTTTTCCCCCTGCGACTGTGTCTCCCCCGCCCCTCCCTTTTTTTCTCCCTAGCAGCCTTTCCTCCCCCCGCCGCCTTCCTTTACCAAGCATTCCCTGCACAGCCAACGGCCGGAAACCCCCCCCTCCTTTCTCTTGCGAGGGCCGAGGCGCTTTCACCCTCGTCACTCGCAGCTATTTGAGCCCTTCGTCGTAGATGGCTGAACTCTCGAGCCTCCAACGACCGGTGCGGGAAACTCAGCCATCAACTTTGCAGCGCCTCTGACCAGGTCCCGGTTCAATCCCCCGGGGCAGGATTTTAACCCGTTTCCCGCCAGGTCGAATTTAGTCGCTGCCTTCCCCGGGCCCCGCCTGCTTTCCCTTTTTTTCCCCCTTCCCCCCCTCCGGGGTAAACCCCCGGTTTTTTTTGGTTCCCCCTCCCCCAAACTGGCCCCTTCCTTTTTCCCTTTTTTTCCCCTGGTCCCCGGGGGGAAATCCCTTTCCCCCAAATTTTCGGGCCTTTTATCCCCGGGGGGAAAACCCCCCCTCCCAAAAAAGTAAAAATAATTGGGGTTCCCGAGGGAAAAAAAAAATCAATCCCCCCCGCCCCCCGCCCCCCTTTTTTTTAATTTTCAAGGTTGGAAAATTTGCCCCCACTTTTAACAGGGGAAATTTCGGAATTCAAAAATAATCTTTTCCTTAAAACTTCCCCGGGCGGAAATTTAAAAACTTTTTTGGGTTAAGTTGCGAAAGTTCGCCCGTTTTGGGGGTGGAAAAACTTAGCATTATTTTGGTTTTAAAGTACAGATATCCGATAAATTTTTTTTTTGTTGTAACTTATTTTGGGCAATCACCAAAAAATGGGGCGTTTCCGTAAAAAAAAATTCTGAGGTTTGTCGCCGATTAGGGTGTGGGGATCTCCCCAAAACGGTGTCCCACTAGGGGTGAGATACCAAAAGAAACCCGCAAGCGATTGGGAGGCGGCGCCAAAAACACGTCCAAACGAAAGGGAAAACCCCCACCTCCGGTCAACATCCCCCACCCCCACGGGAAATAATTTTCCTGTTGTTGGCCGCCAAAACACCAAGGGGGTTTACTAAATTTATGGAAACTATTGGGACATGGGCGGGCCGTTTAAGCCTTCCGTGTTTTTGGCCAAATGAAGGGTTTGCCGTATTTTTGGGTCCCAAAAAAAGTTTGAACAAATAAATTTTTTAAAGGAGGCCAAAAAGGCCATTAGCTGCTTGTGACGTAAAAAGATTTTACCACTGGGCCAATTTGACAGAAAACCACAAAAATAAAGAAAGCAAACGATAAAAAAGTTCTATCCAAAAACGTGTTTTTGGGGAAAAAACCAACAAACCGTGAAATTTGGCTGCCCCCGTTTTTCGGTTTTGTTCTAAAAGAAAGTTGCTTTGGATCTGCGGGGAATATTTAAAAAGGAAGTACTAAATATTTAAGAAAAATTCACTAAAATTTAAAGAATAACCAAAATTACAAATAACCAAAATTTCACAGGTAAATTTTTTATTTGTGGAAAATAATTTTCCCGCCCACCGTTTGCGGGTTGGGAACACAAGGACTATTATTATTAAAAAAGCTGGGTATTCTGGAAAAAATTAAATTTTTAAAAACGGGTGCCAAAAAAAAAAAAACTGAACACAGCACAGAAAACCACAGAGCAATTTCCAGGGAGTTTGTCACCTACAAACTTTTTGGACTCACCAATATGGGGATGACTTGGTTTAAGGGGTAACCATCTTCCTTTTTTATTCCCAATGCACTGATTCCTCGCTTGAAAAAAGTGCCCTTTTTTTGACCCAAACAAAAACGTGCCCCCACCTCCTTTTTTCCCAAAAGGGGGGGTTTTTCCCGGGCCCCCAAAAGGGTAAAAAACTGGGGAATTTTTTTAAAAACTGTTGGGACGTACTTAGGTAAAAAGTCCAAAAGTTGTTAAAAAAATGTTTCCCCTTTAAAACTTTGGAAAAAGGTGGTGTTTCCCATACATTTTTAAAGGGTTTTAAATTATTTTTAATTAAAGAGAGCCCCCAACCAGGGGTTTTTAAAGAGGCCCCCCGGGGGATTTAAAATATTCCTCTTGGGGGAAATTAAAAATTTTTTTTAAAAAAACCCAAAAACCCACCAAATTTAGGCTTGGTTTTCTTTGCAAGGGGGGAATTTTTACTTCTTGGTAAAAGGGACCGAATAAATTTCCCCAAAATGTTAAAAACCCCATTTCCCGAAAAGCTCAATAGTGGAAATATTTTTCTTGTTTGCCCCAAAGGGGGTTCTTCCCCAAAAGCCGGGCCCAAAAAAAACCCGCCCCAACGGAGGGGGGCAGGGCAATCGATGCCCCAAAATTTGGAAAAAAACAAACGTCCCAAATATGTGGGGAAGGGCACCAGTGCTTAACAGCCGAATACTATGAGAGGGTCAGCGACGGTACAGCGGCTTTGGCCCGGGGACAAGGGGGAGTTTTTGTTTAAACGTTTGGGGGCATTAATAGGATTTCCTTTAAATTTAAAAAACCAAAAATTTTGTCTTTTCAAAAGCGGATTCCGGGATGGTTTCAAAATTGGATGCCCCTTTAACCAAGTCTTTTCCATAAAAACCCCAAAAAAAACTTTAAGGGGAATACTTTTTATTTTATTAATGTATGAGGTTTTAAAAGGAAAAACCCTTTGTATTAAAGGGGGAAAAAAGTAAAAATTTAAATTCAAAAGGGGAAATAGTAAAAACTTAAAAAATTTGTTTTATTTTACCTTTTTGGAAAAAAAAGTCCCAAAAAAAGGGGGAGTGCATTAAAAAAAATTTAAAAAAATGCTACGCTTTAAACAAGAATTTATTACACTAAAAAGTAAAAAAAGTATTTATTATAATTTCTTCGGGTGTTTTTTTTCGTCCGGTGGTTCTGTTTTAACTTTTAGACATCGAATTATGTTCTTCGGCTGATGATCATTGTTTAAACGTATCCATGGTGTTTCAATCCTTTCAACTAGTGAAAAAATAAATTGATTACTGTAAGTCTAAAACCTCTCGCTGGCCGGTTAGTGTTAAATTATACTAAACAGTAATAAGATTAACTCTGCTATTTGCTAAAAATTAAATTGAATGTTTGAAAATACATGGATTACAACAGTTTTTCTGCAAGATACACTTCAGCGTAAGAAACTGAAAAATTACATGCGATCAATCAGTTAGTTTCCAGTATATTAACATTTATTAAAATGTTTTTCTTGAAAAATTTCAATTGAAGAGTAAAGCATAGCTACTCCCTGGATCGATCTGTGGTCAAAAATAATTTGTAAAACATGGAGTAGAGGAATAGTTGGCTAATGGGTGCACGCTACGTTGAAGTCCGTGCTCTCGACGATGGGCCTTTTTTCGCATTTCCAGCTGCGGCGATGCGTGACAGGGTGGGAGGGGAAGAGGGGAGGGACGGGAGCATCCCGGGCGCAGGGAGTGGTCCGGAGGCCTCGCGCCGAGTGGACGGTGACGTCATCAATTAGTGGCGGGGCGCATGGCGTCCGTCGCCTGTCAGCCGCAGGCGCAATCTCCCCGCCCTGCCCCGCACCACCTCACTCCCCCACACTCGACCTCTCTTGGCCCCCCTCCCTGCCTCGCCTCGCCTCGGCCCGCCCCGCAGCTTCCAGACCGTTGCCACCGCCCCATTTCTCCCTCCACACCATGCGAGGAGGGCAGTGTGTTTGTGTCTCGTGTTTGTTAGTTCGGCGTTTCCCTCCTAACTACTGAGCCAGTGGCAATTACAGAAATGTTATAATATTTTTTTATATTTAACCGGCTTTGATGGTATAGTAGTAATCATGCTAGGCTAAGTTGCAGGCAGTAGTTGTCATCCCAAGTTCGCGGGTTCAAACCCGGTTAAAGTCACGGTATGTTTGAAGTGCCAAAAATCGACGACATGCATGCGGACGGCTGTCCATATGTAAAACAGATCCCAGGAGAGGCACGTGACCGATCCTGGCAAAATTAAATCCTCTAGCAATTTAAAGCGGTCTGTCTAAAGTGTAAAGGTGTAAAGGAAAGGCTTTCGATTCCTTTACTTATATTTGTATGTTGGCATAGCGAAAATGAGGTTATAGTATTTGTGACCGGCGCAATAATAATGAAAACTTATAATAGGTTTGAAAATACAAATTCAGCTTGATGTAACGAGTTAAAATCCCAATTGGGTTTGAAGTTTGTTGAGATACATTCTCACCACAGCATCTGTAAATTTGTGGCACCATCTATTCAGATGCCACATCAACGGGCCTGCTTCCGACGATAGCGTTCCTCAGGCTTTTTACATTGAATGCTGTATTAACGCAGCTATTAATGATTCTCTACGACTCCGGTTAACATTCCTAGACCAACCCTTCGACATTTCAGCACAGAAATTTGCGTGTTTTGAAATTTCAGTATTCAAAGGTCATAATATTTCATGTATATAATGCTGCAAAAATTCACGCAAGATATCTAATTGCAAATACTCGTTCCAGAAAGCGCTGCTGTCGCTGCCGCGCCCACGTTAGACACAGCGTGAAAGCCAAGGAGATTCACGTAACGAAATTGCTGGAACGAACGTGCTTTCTGGTGTGTATCAAAGCAGATCTCGTGGAATGAAACCTTTGTCTCTGCGTCTGTATTTAAATAAAGGTGAAGTGTAGGCAACTGTGAAGAACAGACAGTTCGTAACATCTCGATATTCTCGCGTTCTTAAGTATTTCACTTTTGTAAGTTGTTGAATGTTTCAGAGAAATAATACAATTCTACTTGTACTCCTAATTAGTTAAATTAATTTCACAATTATTTATATTTCCATTACCTGGCGATATTCTGTTGTTGCATAAGTCAGATAGCTTAACATATACTTCCCCAATTTAGTTTTATTCATTTGCTGTTTATGTTATTGTAGGTACGTAATATGTGATATACTTTTTTCTTCATGTTTCATGGCCGACTGCAAATATCTTTGCTACGTTTGTGTTATAGTTTCTTTATTACACGATTTGGCTCACGTATTGCTACCTTTGTGTTATAGTTTCTTTATTACACGATTTGGCTCACACGATTTAATTGCACGCGTGCAATTAACATAGAGATAATTAACGATTTTTCATGGAATTAATGAGCATATTTAGTTAACTAAACGAAAAAACACGACTTTTTAATTACACTGCACTTCACTTCATTTCACTTCACTTCACAACACGTCACCACACTTCAATACTGTTTGAATATTATTTATTTTTAAATAGCAGCTTTGCTTAGCATCATCATCTTTTGGTACAAGAAAATATAAAATTAAAATTTAAAATATAGTTACCAAATTTTAAAAAATTTTAAAAAATTTTAAAAAATTTTAAAAAAACACATCTTAAGAAATGAAAGAGAAGAATTAACGAAAGAAAAGACAGAATGAAAGAAAGAAGGGGCGTGAGAGTTAGATCTTTAAAATATAAGTAATTTATATAATTTAAAACATCTTAAGAAATGGAAAGAAGAAGAATTAAAGAAAGGAAAGAAAAAGAGATATCTTATAAATATAGTAGTTTTTAATTTTAAGCAAGAAATAAATGAAAATATAGTAATGTACAATTTTGAGAGGAGAACATCCGGGAGGAGTTGAGCCTGGGGGGGTTCTCTACCGCTGGTCCGGGAGCCACAAGCGACTGCCGGCCCCTCCCGCGTCCCTCGACTTTGGCCCTCCTGCTGCTGCCGGGGTTCCAGGCCGTGCCTTGCTGTTTTCCCACCCCGAAGAGTGTGGTGCTGGGGTGATTCAAAAAGTAATTTTAGCAGAGGAGGCTGTATTATATTTATATTGCTAAGGTTATTATTGAGCTGAAGTGAAGGTTTTCCAATGTTATCTGGTTTATAGATATTGATTTTCAAATCCGTGATGGAATGCTGTGTGATTGAAACCTGTCCAAGTAGATGATTGGCAAAGTGAAATTTTGGGCAGTTTGCGGTTGTCCAAGGTGTATATGTTCTTTCTATTCTTGTGTTGGAAAGGTATTTTCTGCCTGTTTGACTAATGTAAATTTTGCTTTGCAATAACAGTGGTTAAGTTTTTGGGTAGAACATTCTACGCTTTCAGAATTTGTGTCATTTTTAGGACCGATAAGATTTTTCTCTTGAGAGAATTTTAATGTTTTGAATGGCAACTCTTTCATACCAGAAAATTTGTGTTTTGAATTTGTACAGTCGAATTTTTCTGAAAATGTTTCCAAAGATATGTAAGCAAATATTTTACTGTGTCTGATGTTAGTACGTAAGAAGTGAGTGTACATTTTCAGTCTTTTGTTGTCTAGAATTCGTGGAATAATTTGTTGTTGATTAATGGGCTGTGTTGGGTAAACTGTTTTCCCTTTAAAGTATACTTTTGAATATGTTGATTGTTCTGAGAAAATGAATTTAGTGGAGCCTTTAAATTTAATCTATGTAAAATTTATTATGAACCTGGCGTATTTGTTGTTGCATAGTGTTGTGAAGCGTTGGGGAAATGACAGAGTTCATGATATGTCAGGTTTTCTGAAAATATTGAAGTTTTTGTCTTGTTTCTCAGATATGTAATTGAGGCCCTCTCAGGAACCTTGATGACGCACTCTTCTGTAGCGTTCTGTGAATTTATAGGGTAGGACATGATGTTGCCGTGAGTGTGGTCCGCACACTGGCCCAATTTGTCAGTCGCACTGGCCCCAGGACAAGGATTTTCTCTTATATAGTACCGTGCCAATATGTAATATATTTGAGCATGTGGTTTTGATTTGAGAGGAAAAATGGCTGTCCGATTGAAGTCCATTTAAAATTTTTATCCTGCAAGGGAGAGGGAGATAAGGTTACATGGACTTCCTGACATTTGCTGTTTAATTTATTGTAGACAAAGTGAATACTTTTTGGTCCATGCATAAGTTGTTAATAGATTTTGATTAAAATGACGAACGGTCAATTACATGAGATTTAACGTTTAGGAATTACGAGCATATTTAGTTAACAAATCGAAAAACTATTAAAGAGATTCTTTTATACGTCAAATCAAACGACTTTTGTATAATTGACAATAAAACAACACACTGTAGAATATGTCAATTATGTAGATGTCAACTACATTACCACTAGAATCAAAAATACATTATTACTTTATTTTTAAAATTTTGAAACACTAGAGGAAATGGTTCCTAAGACTATTTACAGCAAATTTACAATCTGTTATTGTTCTTTTTAATAGAGGAAATTTCCAACTATCTGGTTTTCCCTGTTAGTCTTTTTAAGAATTTCAGCTTGTACTCTGTGGTCTAAACGGAATTTTGTGCTGTACTAAAGTACAAGGGTTTACAGAGGCGGATGTAGGATCTTTCCAAGCTGGATAATCGGCATACGTTTTGTACAGGACACAGTGTCTTGCCTTAACCCTCCTGATTACTAGAGACTCCCATTCTACATTCTTCGTATTGCTTCGGAAAGAAAATTTATGCGCTCTTCTCTGTACTCTATTCAAATATTCCTTTTGTGAATTTCTATAAAGGTCTCAACAAACCGCCCCGTATTCCATTAATAGACGAACGAGAGATAAGTAAGCTAATTTTCTCGCTTTCGCAGAAACTCTTTTTTAGTATTCGCATAGTAAAATGCAAGGATCTCCGAGCCTTCCCTACGACACACTTTACTTGATTTTCCCATTTCAGTTTGCTATCAAAAATGATTTCTAAGTACTTACAAGACAAAACTCTTGGAATATTTTCGATGCCTAAACGATATTGAGTTTCATTATACTTGCGGACCCTGCCAAACGTGACGGTTTTGCTTTCCGATGTCATGTTATTTTTATCCACCCATTAATGTAATCTAACTAGATCATCCTGCAAAATATCCTCGTCTTCTTTTGATTGAATAACTCAATATATTATACAGTCACCTTCAAATAGCCTTACCTTTGAATATAAATTGCCTGGCAGGTTATTCACGAACGCAAGTAACAGGAGAGGTCCAATAACGCTTCCTTGAGGTATTCCTGAAGTTATCTTGGCTAGAGTTGAACATTTTTGTCTAACTCGGACTTTCTGTTTCATATCTCGAAAAAGCTCATCAATCCACGCCACAACTCTGGTGTCAATACCCGATTGCATTAATTTATGAACCAGTTTATCGTGTGGGACAACGATATCGTTTATCGTGTGGGACAATATATTTGTATACATCCATAAAATCGTTCTCTAGCTCGCTTACACTGATCTAGTTCCATCCAACATAACCAATATTCAGTTTCTCAATCACCTTAAACGCTCTTCGTTTACATGTTTACTTACCACCACGCCTAGCAAATGTGCAAACTTGCTCTGAGGATGTTTCAGTTGTTCGCTCCCACACTCTCACCATTTGCGGTCGACGCGTAATTACGAAGCAATCGGTTTTAGCTGCTTTCAAACAAAATCTAACTTCAAATAACCTCAACCAATAACTAATCAGAGCCTGAATGGGATATATGTTGTATTTTTCAACTCAATAATATTACAAAATAAGGCATAGCTGTTATCGTTTTCCACAAGACACTTTTATAAAAATGTGTCTGTAAATATTATGCTCAGAAATTCTAAAATGCTGACAATACTTCCTAGAAACTTGCAAATGTAAGAAACACTTGTTTAACAACTTAATGTTTGTAAACATGAGCACGACGGAACTAATTGTTTCTAATCAGAATCTTCGTCCGGCACTCGAATGTTGATTCAATATGATCCACTTTACTTTTCCAATCAGCTTCAAAATCCGATTACTCGAGGGAGAATTTATAGTTTTTAACCACGCTTTTCAATTCACTTCTTACTGCGAACTTAGTAAAGAGAATGTTTTGTAATAGTGCGGAAGAAATCGACGATTTTTCGTCAGAAAAATTCTAATCGTGCAATGGTAACTAAAAAGTGGTTAAATCTTGTACCTACATGTAGTAAATTACTTCCTCTATCACGGTCAGATTTCAAGTTTTGTAGACCCTTGATTACGAAAAATCGATTGAGAACAAAATGTCTGTCTGTCTGTAGTCAACTCTACTGCCTAAACCCTCCCCACATTTTTCTCCAAAATACATATTTCTCAATCGACGTGAAGAAACTACAGGTCTTGCGAGTTTAAAACATTTTTGGCGGTTTTTTACACGAAGGCTCGAAATTTTCTCAAAAACTGCTCCAAACCTTTCGTTCAAATTTTTTCCACGGATAAAATAATGTTCGCTTACAAATGGAGCAGGTCTCATTTTCGTTGAACTCTGAATATTTGAAAAGTGCTTAAGTTAGAAATAGCGGGGAAGACCATTAGGTTTTTAAGCGTCGACAAAAGTGAGTGCAGATGAACGACTGAGTGATGTAGCGATAAAGCGAGATTCTCTGTATTATCCGAATAATATTTCTGTGTCTTGACAGCTAGCCTCTGACAGGAGAGAGTGTGTTCCATTATCCAAACAGAGATTTCAAATTATGATGATGTCACTACAGCATTGCCGCTGCTTACTCAAAAAACAAACACATCATACAGCGCGAAGTAACTGAAAATTGAAGAGAGCCATTTGGCATCAATACTTCTTTAGTTATGTTTCGTGTGTGCCGTTCTGTATCACCTACTGTTGCTATTGTGATCTTATGCAAGAACGTGTCTGTCGCCCGAGTGTGAGGCAACATCTTCCTGCCCCACCCCTACTTGTCGAGTGGACAGAAATATATTAAGACAATAGACCTGAGTTCGAATCTTGGAGCTGAGAAAAAAATGTACTGGTTGGAAATACTTTTTCAGGATCGAGTAGTATAAAGCCTAGCCGTACAAAATGTGAGAAAGTATGTGCCAGTATTTTTAATAATCATTCAACAAAATAGATGTCGCGATTTTGGAGGTGAAGAACACGTGCGTCGATTAGACGTCGTACAGCTTTACGTTAGTTTTGAGGAAAAATCAAAATCCACAGATCTTACCTTTACACATCGTGACGCGTGTTGCGCACCTGGCCCTGCTCGCGCGGTCGGCGCGCGCACAGCCCACCTGCCGACGCGTCGGCACGAGAGTGTGAAGCCGTGTCGGCATTTAAGCGCCGCATTACCTCTCGCGAACTCCGCGGGCGGCGCTGGCGTGCGCGGACCGCGCATATTTCACGCCGGCGATGGCTCTTTCCCGCGCGAAAGTTAGCTGCAATTAGCGGAAAGGCCTCCGCGTGTTTCCAGTTTAAGTACTTCTTTCGCAGGAGGTGGAGTGTGCAATTTAATTTCGTTTTAAAGCGACGTGTTGGAAACGAAAATTTTCGAAACAACGAGTGCTTAAATAATTTTGTTTCCTCGTTAGGTGTGTGAATAATCGATCTTGATGCTCAAGAAATATTATATTACCCAAGTAGTTTAATATGTTTCACGTAATTCTAAGAGTGAATGCAAACAAACGCGCATTTCACCTCGAAATTAACGTTATGTGTCTGTTGATTTCTGTATGAGATTATTCTTGGTAATATTTTAAATGGTTTGTATTAAAACTATTTTTCCTTGCCGCTTTTTTAGAGCATCTGATTCTTATATTTTCGAATTAAAAATCCATGGTTTGGAGTATATTCCCTTTTGAAGCTTTCAGTCATAAAGTTTGAACGGAGATTTCTGTATAATATGCAGTTAGAATTCATTGAAATTAAAATTTTGGACCCCAGAAAAAATATCTAAAAAAGTATTGACATTTGTAATTCGAGGTTGACCACTACATGACTCTCCTTGATTAGAAAAATGCTAAATAAAATGAGAGTTCTTCTTGAGCAACTTTTCGTGTGTTTCCGGGGTTTTTTGTGACATCCTAAAAATAAATTGATACTATCATTGGAGTTACTTCATTATTTTATATATTTTGAGTCTGAAAAGATTTTCTGCTTGAAATTTTTAGAACGTTAAATATTAAATTTATGGAATTTAAAAATCATTTGAAAATCTTCATCGAATATTCATCTCTTGTAGATCACCAGAAAACACGTAAAAGCATAAGAAGAACTTCAAGGATACATTTCATTGTTAAATCGGATTATTTTTTTCTTCATTGTTTTAATATGTGTTGTAAAGGGTATGTAAACAATTTGACGTCTGTAAGAGCTTAAACATGTGAAATTTATTTTTTGATAATTAATTTTTTAACTAAAAAATAATATACGTTTTTAAAGACATTTATTTTCAAATATAATTCAAGTTATTTGTACAGTTGTTGGCTCAAAGAAACAAGCGTGAAGTAGCTGCAACCACTTGCAAGGAAACACAGTAATGTATGACAGGTTGCCTAAGAGCATTTATTGGCCAGGCGCAGACTTTCAGGAAAGTCACTTCAGGAAGCGCATTTTGCTCATTCGTTGTACTGCAATTGAATTGTTTTTTATTTGTTGTTACAATTCATTATTTTACTGTCGTCGAAAATGCTTTTGAATTAATCTAGAATTTAGGCATTAGGAATTTCTTCGCATTAAATGATAAACGTCATTATAGTCATTGTATGGTAAGTGTGAGAAACGAATGTGTGCATATTACATACCACAAAATCTTCTTACCGGTAAACTTTATATTCAGTCTCCCGTAATCCTGAATTATGCATAGTCGATGTGTTATTAAAATCTACATAATCTACTATTGATTATTCTGACCACTTCGATGGTTTATTTACGAATATATCTCTCCATGCAACTCTCTCTCTCCAAGCTTCCAACAACAAATACCAGAAACATTATTTTAGTTTAGACAGTGCCATAATTTTAACGTTCCACCTATTTGTTGCACACAAAGAAATAAAATAAAATGTATAATCAGAGGGCGGTCTGGTCAGCTTCTGTCACTAAATGTCAGCCTTTATGCAGGCGGACCGCGATGATTGTGCCTCGTAGCTCTGTGACGCAGGGGAGACTTCGGTGGAATTGCGGCTGTTGGGCGGCGCGTCGACCTCCGCCCTCGGAGCCCTGCGCGGCTTTCGCGGACGCGCAGCAGCTGCGCAGCGCCACGCGCGCGCAGAGGGCGCGGGGTGAAGTTGTGCCACCTTCACCCCTGCGTCTGCCACCGCAGCCACTCACTCCCCGGCACACACCACCCACACACACCGTACCGGGAGCGGAAGCTCAGTGCATCAACTGATGCTACTGCACCGGGAGGCCTTTGCCGAGAGGTCCTAGGTTCGAGTCCTGACGGCGGCAGGATTTTCGACACTAGCTTTTCATCTAGGTCGAATTCAGTCGCTGTCTGGAGGAGAATCTAGCGGACGGCTGCTGTGATCGGTAGTTTTCCGTGGTTTCTCCCATTAACACCAGGCGAATGCTGGAGCAGTACCCTAACAAACGGGCCACGGACCGCGCGCATCTGTCCTTCCGTTCCTTGTATCCTACCCTCCCTACACACACACACACACAAAACTGCACTATACTACCACATATTCCGGGGAGACCGGTCGGGAGCTTAGAGCTTGTCCCGACTAGGCGGGCCCCGCTGGTGGGAGAGTCCTGGTTAGGGGGAAACCCCACTAGCCGACGGTAGGTCGGCGCCGGATCTGGCTATCCAGCGGGGGAAGATCACGGTCATCTTACGAGAAAAAACATGCACTACACTGGCGGGACTAATGACCAAATCAGTTGGCGCGCCCGGAAACACGAAAAAATCAAACCAAACCACATGCACCTGTCAGCGTTGTCGTCACCGCTATCGACACTTATCGTTATCGACGGCGTTACCTTTATCCTTACTGCCACCACCGCCGTTATAGTCAGTTTTACATTTACCGTCACAATCACGGTCACCGATACTATCATCGTCACCTCACACAATCGTCGCCCTTCCACCGTATCTGACCCCCCAACTATCGCCATGCCTGCCTCGGCCATTAGAAAATCAATTCTTTCCACTAGCTCTTTCTCTTCCCGCCTTTTCCACCTCCATAATGCTCAACCGTCACCAACTATTCTCCGAAGATTTTTTCATTATTTTTGTCGTCTTCGTAATGGCATCCTCTTACTTATGCTTCTTCCATGTCCTTCGCCGAACCATTATATCCCTGTGTCAAGGGCCTCCGAACTGGTTTCTGGCATAGCTTTTGAGATTATCCTCAAATTTTATTTTCACATAAGCATTTTCGCCTCCATTGTATCGATAGAGTGGAAAAACGCTATCTCAGTATGTCCCAATACACGCCACTGTCATTTCTACCGCTTGCTCCATAACCTTCTCATCACTAGCATTGAATCACCTTCATTTCCTCTACCTCAAACACACTGACATAATAACAAAGAACACTATAGCAGCACCGCAGGGGCTGTATTATAATTCGAGTAAAGAAATATGCATCAGTGGCCATAAGTATATTCTTGGCTATCCGAAAGACGCCACAACCTAGGCATGGTTATCAATCGTTTGGTCGTCATACTGCAACCTTCCTCAAAAGAAAATGTCTACTAGACGTTGGAAACTGGACGGACTGTGACAACCAAACAGTGCCAACTGTGCCTAGTCGTCTCCGAGACAGGCAAGCATATTTTCCATAATATCGTACCCAAGTCATAAACGATTTCTTTTTAGTGCAGCTTAAAATCACTGATCTGTTACATTTTTCGATGTTTTATGTAAATAACTTTTCAACTCACAGTATTAATTTCAGATTACGTATTAAAATGTTGTGTGTTCATTAGTGCTGTTGATCCAAAATCCGATTATTGAGTTCTGCCACTTTACCCCATCATTCATACCATTACCTCATCGCCAGCAGAACCCAAGCTGTTCACAATGGACGACTGAGCGTCGCTGACAGCAGAAAGCGTCGCCACTACTGCGGAGGCCGCGCAGTTGACGGCCGAGGAGAGGCCGAGCGCGGGGCGGTGACCGCTGCTGCCCATGCATATGCAACGCCCGGCGCCGGCGCCGCCAGCAGATGCGGCAGTTGCGAAGGCCCCAAGCGGAACTCATGCTTTCATGTTTATGCACATCGCCACGGACTCGTCCCGGAATAAATAGATGCGGACAATGCGCGATGTCTTGGTCTTACCCTCGACCGTCGCCTTCTTCGCGGGCACATGTGCTTTACATCTGGTTGCTGCACAACAGATCAACATCCCTAGAAACCGAATTATAATTCACGAACCAGATGAGTTGGCTTAGGGTACCAACTGCTGACCCTGCAGTGATTTTGAATTGGAGGTCCCAGGGTTTGAAACTTGACGGCGCCGGGGTTTTCGGCGATAGTTAAATAATTAGGTTACATTCAGCCTCTGAATGGAAAAGAATTCTAGCGAACAGCTGCTCTGGTCGCTAGTTTTCGTGATTTTAATCATCAATATCAAGTAGAGCAGTATTTTAATAACGGGTCATGGACTCGCACTATTTTCATTACTTTCCTTAATCCTATCCTATCTTGCCTACTCACTCACACACACACACACACACTTACATGCACTACACTACCACACATAGCGGTTGGTCAGTCGGCAACTTAGAATTTGTGCACGAACACCCCGTCCTATCCTTGGTATTTGCATGTGGTTCTCATTTCCTAGTGTTGCTGATCACTGTTACCTACTTTATGATCTCTTTGGTTTTTAATTTTAACGAGTATTTCAGATGTTGTTCCGTGAATCGCTGGCCCTTTTATAGGTAATGACTCGTTTCAAGGAATTTTGCCCGAAACTGCTGACTTTCACCGATTGGGCCCTGAAAATCCTTCTATTTGGGAGGAACCTCTTCCTGCTGCAGCTGTCGGAAAACGTATTAGAGAATGATCGACGTTTTTTTGTTTGCATGGATATGTCTTAATAGAGGCAAGGTCGAAATATAGGCAAGAAAAGTGAGAGGAGGAAGAGGAAAACGAAATGGAAAAAAGTAGTAGAAGAAAACGAAAAAAAAGTTAGCGAGAAAGAGATAATAGGAAGAGACTTAAATGATGGCAAAAATCCGAGACAAAAGAAATGAAAACGAAGGTGCAATAATAGTAAATAGTAACATTAATAAAATAAAGTCTGAATGAATAAAGTTGATGAGAAAAAAGTTTCTTGAAAGAAAGAGAATCCCAGTAAGGATACAGAGAAGAGAGCAGTAAACGATGAAATCGGAAAAGGAGGTCCAGAAAAAAACTATGAGTGGATGAGAATAAGTGTAGTTTAGGTTAATGATAATAACACATGTTTCTAGATCTGTAGATCTTTTTATTGCTCTATGTACAAAGTAAAACAGGGTTTCAAAAAATCATTCTTGCAGGGCAGTGGGAAGAGTGGCAGGAGATGGTGCGAAGTGGTGTGTGTGTGTGTGTGTGTAGACGCGGGGGTGAAGGGGGGGGAGTGGTCTATTGGGCGACGTTGGGGCGGGGGGGAGCGTGGGGTGGGGGGCCGTGCGGGTAAAGCGGTTGGGTGGGGGGGGGGGGGGTATGGGAGGGGGGGGGGTTGGTGGGGGGCGGACACATTTAAAGGAGTCGCCGCCGAGTGACGTCATCGGGGCGTTACCGCCCCTGGCGAGAGAAGAAGGCAGCCGGCGCGAGCTGGTCTGGCCTGTCCACGCGCGGCCGTCACGCCCGAGCAAGCGGGTAGAGACTCGCCACCGCCCCTACTCCGCAGCTAGTCGGCGGGCCAATAGACCTAGCAGGCTATATGAGGGCTCCGAACAGACGCCACGGCAGACAGCGAGCGGCAGTGATAGAAATTGTGTCCTGGCGAGTGAATTGGCGAGAGAGGTATGGAGAGCAGCTACGACGACGACCTGTGCTACTGACGTGGAACACTCTTGTGGATATTCGACGACTTGTCTGATTTTGGGACTTTTGGATTACAACAACACGGCTTCGCTTTTGGTACATTCTTCTTGTGATTCGGCACTTCACCAATTGTACCTGGTCTTGAATAAAAATAATTTTACGAATTCTTGTCTTTGATTGGATACTACACGAACAGAAAGTGTGGGTAAAGTCAGCGAGAGGAGCGTTTCCAAGGGTGGATAGGACATATAGAAAGAGAGCGGTAGCGTAATGGTGCAGTTGTCGGGGATGGAGACGTAGGGGCGTATCGGGGTGTCAGGGGCGGTGGTGTGAGGGGGAAGTTGCGTGGCGGCGTATGGGGGTGATTAGGGACGGGGGCGTTGGTGCAGGGTTTTGAGGGGTGAATGTGGCAGGGGGAATCGGCCGCTGTGCCGCTCTGCGCCCCGAAGTTGCGTGGCGGCGTATAGGGGTAAGCTAATGCGTGCTGATTGCAACTTTATTTTCACTTGTTAATTTCATGCGATTAAAATGTTGTCAGGAATTAGATTCTAATAAAAACAAACAGAGTAAGTCGTTTTTGTTTAAAATTTTTCATAAATTTTCAATTTATAAAAGGCGAAACCATTATATAAAATTAATTAAATTTTCATGGTGCTGCCCTTGCAGAACTGTGATTTCTTCAATATATTTCGTCATTTTACTTTTGACGGAATCTTTATCTAATGTTCAATGCAGCCATGATGTGAATTACTACGCCTTTTTAGTGAAGAGGCGATCTCATCCCAAAATACGCAGTAGCTAAATTCGAATAATTGTTCAAAATTATAAACAAAAATTTACGGTAAGTTCTATAAACCCTGCCAACATTAATCTCAGTGAAATCAAGTCATTCATGTCAAAAATCATAAATTATTGTTAACTCACATCCAGATTTCAACCATGGGACGGTGACAAACAACAGAATACATTTTCAAAACTCTCTGACAAGCACAAAGTTGTTTATTTGCCATTAACTATGAAATTGTGAAAATATACACACTGACCAATTCAACATAAAAAAGTGAATATATGACAAGAAGTAAAAATGTGGTAAGATCTCCAGACTCATTCCATTGCCGTGTTCAGTGCAGCGAAAACACACTTCACCTCTTCTCATCGTATTCTTTTGTTGCTTCTAAACCGTCTATTTCTACCAAACTGCTTGCGTTTGCGGAACACAATTTCCTTTCTTTTCAAGAAGTACGGTCGTAGAACGGGGGCAAACGTAGCAGAGACATAAACAGAAAGAAATGTCCGCGAAGTGCTCTGGAGAGGGCCGGCCGGGCCGACGTTCGGCGCCGCCCTTAGAGCAGGACGAAGTGAGGAAATAACGAGAGCAGAAGGCGCTGGCCGCTGAGGGCGTGCGAGGGCGCGGCGCAACGGCGCGGCGCCGGTCGTTTGTATAAAGAGATGCGCTACTCTCTCAGGGCGTCTTAGAAGACGACGCCCTTTTCCTTCTGAAGGAATCGAGCAATTCTTCTTGCTAGAAAGACCAGTTCTACTTCAGCCGCTTTCTGAGTTCTAGTTTTCACAGCGAAACCCGGTGAATTTCTTGGGTGTTCGTTCGAGTATCACAGGATGATATGCACTTATGTGTTTAGTGAGAATGTTTAAATAAGTCACGAGTTTTCGTGCCCCGCGAAAGTAAGAGGTATTTAAAGAAAATAGGAAGAGCTAAAATTTACATAGGCGTGTGTGTATATATATATATATATATATATATATATATATATATATATATATATATATAAGTAAATTAATAAATAATAAAAACATAATAATAACATAAAATAATAAAAACATAAAAGTACAGAAAAATAACGTTAATACAATTGCCTACCCCTTAATGCATTTACTTATCATTTCTAAAATTAAACAACCTGCAACTTGACGTATTGTAAATACGTCAGCTGGGTAATACAACCCTCTGGCGAATTTAGGTGTTTTGTAGTTTCCTGATTTGAGCAAATGCTGAGATGGCCCTTGTTTACTTCTGACAAACTGGGACGATCATTCCTTCTCGTCTTTACCTATTCGTGGAAATACACATTATTAAATGATATGCTCTCCATAGTTGTCCAGCAGGCAGTCTTTATTCCACAAGGATAAACCTGCTACCAAAAGTCGGGGTTTTATCCTAGAAAATAGACTACGTCATGGAACTCTTCAAAAAAGTAGTTCACTATTACTAAGGGGCTAAGACTATGAAAAATGCACGGCAAATTACCAAAGAGTCTACAAGATTAGCTATTTTTGACTGTAAATTTACCATTTATATTATTTCGATAAATATAATGTGCCTTAATACCAATCTACTTAAAGTAAATAATAATATACATAACTCTAATCTTAATGCATATTTATAATTCGCTGAGTATCGAGGTATGCGAGGGAGATTATTTACCTCCCCCATTCGCATTTCGCTTACTTCTCGAGATTGAGATCTGCCTTGCGTAGCGCCGCAACCAGCTAGTCAGCTAGGTAGTATCAATCTGCTCTGGAGTTCGCCGTCGGGCCTGCTCTCAGTCAGCTAGTTTGTGTTTCCAATCGGTTCAAAATAAAGCCAAAGATTACGTCAAAGTCGACTCGACGTCATTCTTTCTTTGTTTTATTATTCGTTACTTAATGCAATGACAACATTTGATCTCTACTTTCCCAGATCGGTGCTCGCTGGGATTTACCACAAGGTAATCCTGCAACGAAGTAAATGTCGATTCCCCTAGGAAAAATTTTACCGCCACTGCTACCATCGAATGATTCATAAAACGTTCCTAAGGGGGTACAAAGAAGTTTGTAGTAGCCCTAATATTAATAAGGGAACAATGAAAAAAAGTATCTTGCACTCGCGAATTCACCCTTTTAACAGTTTAGGAAGATGTAAAAGTTCCTTCCTTTTAAAGTAAGCATTTTAGCGTTAGTTGGCATTGGCTGATTTTACTGAAATTTGCTATGGCGCATAACGAGGGCATAGTTGTAAGGAGATATTCAAAGGGGTGATCGGTTTGCCTACCTCGGATGCGAGATCAGAGGTACGTCGGGGTTCCCCAGGCCAGGCACCATATCTATTATAGTCATATGCCCAGCCGGACAAGCACAGGTCCGTTTGGCTCCGTCATTCGTGGTAGTGTATTGCATGCTAGTGTAAGTGTGTGGGAAGGGAGAGGAAGGACAAGAAGAGAAGGAAGATCGCGCGCGGTCCGTGGCCCGTTTGTTAGGATACTTTCTCCGGATTCTCCTGTGTTGATCGAGAAGCCACGGGACACGCGGATCAGATCTGCCGGCCTCTAGAATTCTCCTCCAGACAGCAACTGAATTCGACCTGGCTGACAAGCTAGTGTCGAAAATCTTAGCCTTGTCAGGACTCGACTCTAGGGCCTCCCGGTCAGAGTCGCTGCAATGATATCAGCTGTCTGCACTGAGCCACCTCTCCCGGTTTTAGCGTTCGAATATCTCTCGCGACATAAAGCACAAGCGCTCCGGCGCGTCCCTGTTCTTGCCGCCACGTCGTGGTGAGCCGCGCTGCCCGCAACTGGCGGAGAGCGGTGCTTGAACTCCGCCGACCCCTCGCCCAGTCCCTTCACGTCGCCCCGAGGCCCAGCGCCCTCGCGCGCGTGGCGCGATCGCACACAAACGGGCGGCTTTGATTCATTGATTGATTTTTTCATGTTTCCGGGCGCGTTAACTGCTCTGGTCTAATGACCAGTTAGTGCAGTGCATGTTTTTTCTCGGAGATGGCGTGATCTTTCCCGCTGCCGGCGCCGACCTACCGTCGGCTAGTGAGGTTTCCCCCTAACGTCCTTCTCCCACCAGCGGGGCACCGCCCCAGCCGGAACAAGCTCTAAGCACCTGACCGGTCTTCCGGAAAATGTTGTAGAGTAGTGCATGTTAGTGTAAGTGTGTGTGTAAGAGAAGAGGGCAAGGAATGGGAAGGACAGATCGCGCGCGGTCCATGGCCCGTTTGATAGGATACTGCTCCGGCATTCGCCAGGTGTTGATCGGAGAACCACGGAAAACAGATCAGAGCAGCGGCCGCTAGAATTCTCCTCAGACAGTGCGAATCGAGCTTAAAGCGTACGTCGAAAATCCTGCCGCCGTCAGGACTCGAACCTACCACCTCCTGGTGAGAGGCGCTGCAGCAAACGGGCGGCGATGCTTACTGTGCGGCGCTGTGCAATGAGCTCGCGCCTTCTCGCTGGAACAAACTCAGAAAGACAGCCTGTTGCCAACGTTGCTGAGATGGCGTGTGGACCGCAGGTGCGTGTGCTCGATGGAAAAGGCAACATTGATGTTCGTGTGTTATGTAGCCACGTTTCTTCCAGCACGCATGACTATTATAAATGCATGATCTCCGCGTATTTCATATTTCCCACATAAACGGGTCGGGGTGATGCTGTCGCACTGTGCGCTCGCGCCTTCTCCCAGGAACTACAGTACTGGCAGCGCATAAGCTACTAACAGTTCCCTCACCACGCACTGTGGTACGTCATCAGCCCTGATCTCAAACAAGAAGCTTACGATTTGTTTCCGTTCTTACAGCCAGGGTTCAGCGGCGCCGCTCATATGACTCACACGAAGTCGCGGACGCGAGAGTGTTTGGCTTTGACGAAAAATATGAACATGATATCAAAGACGTGTCTTAGCCTGTCAGTAAGCGTTAATGTTTAGAAATTTAATTTATCTGTGATGTAGGTGGTGTTATGTGCGTTGTAATGTATGTCAACAGCGCCCTGTACTGACAATCTATTATTTGTTGCCAGTACTGTAAAACTCAGAAAGGCAGACTGCTTCGAATGTCAATGAAATGTCGCATGGGAAAGGTGCGGGTACCCGATGGAAAAGGCAAAACTGATGTCCGTGTATAATACAGCCATAATTTATTCATGCACGTGTATTATAAATACATGATGTCGACGTTTTTCATATTTCCCACAAATGAGTGATTAACATGCTAAGTTGGCGAACAAGGAAGGCAGAGCCGGGAAACATCAGCGTACCCTGTGGTTTTCTTCGCTGTTCTAATTCACTTCTATTCTATGATGCCTTATTTTACGTGGCGAGACTCAGGTCATCAAGCTTGCTCTTCCGTCTGACAACGCAAATTTCGCTACAGTGTTTCCACATCAAGCGGAGGAAGAAGGTATAACTCGGGCGGCGAAACAGACGATTTGAATTTGAGTGTCTTTTATATGCAGTAAATCCACTAACATGGGTCAGGCGGCTTTACTTCCCCTCTGAAAGAAGGCGTACGAATGATATTTTCGCCCTTCAAAATCCACGGCTTTGATCGAGTTAGAACCCACAAACTTGAATAGAGCAATCCGGTCCGCTAACCATTACACCACCGAAAGCCACCGATGGGAGGTTGAAGGACCCTGGGCCCACCATTTTGGAACTGAAGTCAGCGCCGCAACGCCTGGGGGCGGCGGCGTTTCGGGAAACGCATCCCGGTGCTGGCCCGGCCGCCCGGCTCAGCTCCATTCAAACGAAACGGAATCGCCCCGGGAGAGCTCAAACAAGATCTCGCTGTTTGCTTTGCGCTTTCAGAGGAATTTAGTGGGAAAATTGAGACCGCGCATGGCTGCTAACCGCTTGTCTGCGAGGTCGCGTTTGTAACAGAAGAGATCGTGCTGGGTTGACGAGGAGCTAAGTTCTCAACAATGGATACAGGATAGACAAGCATACCATATGGAGTTGAATATTTAGCACGAAAGGGAATAATAAAACGAGGAATTTATTGAATATATGTAGAATGAAATATCCTCCTGAACGAAATATCTTATATTTCTCAAACGAGGAAAATTTGAATTAAAATGGTACAAAATTGTATACTATTTGTCTATACTGACTGTGGTAATATATGTGAATGCAACGGTCTTGCCGGACATTGTCATCTATTTGAATTGTATTACAGACAACGAGGCAAACTTATTTAATTTTTTTCATTCCAACATAACTATTAATTTTGAATTTTTTTAAAGATAAGTTTTAAGATATGCCTTAACAGGAGACATTGTCGTTCAAAAGGATATCTGAATATGTGTAGCATCGACTTTAAAGTTACAGTACTCTGAGGTATTAATATTTTGAATTTCTTGAATATTCTGTGTTCTGGAGAAACAATAACTAATGTACGAGAAACCTTCTGTTCTGAGCACTAAAACACAAAACACACAAATATATCAGAAAAATTAAAATATTAGCTGTCTAAATGAGTGACACAAGTTTGAAAAAGTACCAGATGAAACGCTGTAAAGGCAGGTGCACTTGTAATTTAATTATCGTTCATGAAGCACTTAACTACTTGTAACTATTTTCGTTTAACTAGTTCGTAGAAAGGGGATCGTGACAACGAAACGCAGTGATCTGCATCTGAAAACAACAGGAGGACGGTGAGGGAGGGTGAGGACGACGGTGGCGGACGCCGCGCCCTCCCAGCGAGGACAGCGTATTTAGTAAAATAAACAACAGAGGTGCTGAGCCATAAATTATCGAATGGTATTACGGTCGCCCCCACTTCAAATCCCGTGTAATATATGTCACATGGCAGAGCAGGGCGATACCGTATAATTATAATTTTTCATGCGCTTTGCTTTAAAGTAGGTATCCGAGCTAACATAGCTGTATTTGTTGAGGCAATGTAAATATGAACTTTGTTTGAATTTTGCGGAAACAAAGGAAAGAACAGAGAGAGGTCGGGTCTGTTTCGAATCTGTGTGTTCATAAAGCTTATAAAAACAGTCCGTTAATGATATAGAGGGATATTCGTTGGTTGAAGGACTGTAAATTCTCGGCAGTCAGCTATAAATTTGTTGTGTATCAAACACAGTATCATCTTTACGTTTTCTATAAAATTGTAAGAATTTTATTATTTTGGCATTTTATTTCAAATCTAAGTATACTATTTAATTGTGCCTCTTTTATGAAATTTAAATGTAAAAATTGAATACAAAAATTCAAGCGTTTGTTATCGCTAAAAGTCGTACTAAGGATGATCACTTATCTTAGATGTATTCTCATACACCAATAATTAATAAAACTCGCTAGATATTTTAAGCTTTATTTATTTTAAAAATATATAAAATATAACATTTAACAAATATTAAAAGTTCGGATGGAAAGCACAAGGCTTAAATGATATATAAAAACTTAAATAAATTAATAAAACCCTCTCCTTCTTGAGTTACTGAAAAAGACTGAAGATCATAGAAGATTGCAGAAAGAAAAAAAGTATTTGGTAAAAAAAGTAATTGAAGACGTCTATATTTCTACTTCCATTTGCATAAGGTCTTCGTTAGTCCCAAGAAGCGCTCTCTGTCTTTCCCTTAAAGTATCAGTGCATAAAATGGATGGTACTCTGAGATATTACTTATTTGAATTTCCTGGATTTTCTGGGTTCTGGAAAAATATTTTTCCATTGTAGTTGTCGATAACCCCATCAGCATGTTAAAAGTTTATTGATTTTATTTAGTTTAGCAAATCTTTCGTCAATGACAGCGCAAAAAGAGAAATGACCTGAAGATAACAATAAGATGTCGAATTGTGAAGTAAGACAGCAAGGTCAGACTTGAATTCTAAGGAAGTGACGAAACACGATCATTTGAAGAATATTACTTCAGAAAATATCTTCGTTAGTTTCGCATTCGGCATTTCAGCTATTGCACTACATACAGTTGTTTCAGGTTATCGATCTCGGAGAAGTTCTCGTCATTAGCGATATAAACATAGGAAAAATGCGTGAGACCTATGAAACCAACCTAAAAGCACGGGGGTAGGCAACACAGAGAAGACTCTCTTCGTTGCAGACAATTGTCCATCATGGCGACAATCAGCTGGACGTATTCTCGTTGGTACACTTCCATGTGTGTGTCAAGTCTGATGAATTCGTGCACGTTGCAGAAGTAACCATCAAACAGGCCAGTGCAATGAAACCCAAAAAGCAATTAAATATAAATTGTGTTGGATGCATTTAGGACCTCCGTATTCGAAACACGTCCCCTTCGTTTAAGGCTGCGCCATCGTAAGAGCAAGTTTCGGATTGCCGCCATAGAATCCCACCTCAAGACCGCCCTTGTGGCCCATAGACAGGTTGAGACAACTACTTGGGTCCCCATGTACTGGACTTCTCCTTGGCCTTGGGCTTGTCCTCCTCACTTGAGATCCCCTGTCTTGGGCTGTGGCCCGCTGCCTTTAAGGCTACCCCCGCGCACAAGGGTCTGCCGCTTTGGCTTGTCGTCCTCTTTGGACTTGGGCTTGTCCTTGATGGAGGTGAGTCGCTGTTTGATGGAGCGTCGCAGCTCCTTGCCCAGGCTGTCGCCTTCCCAGCCGGCCGGTGCCTCCGGCGCCACCTTGTCCATCACGTGGCTCATCACGTGCTTCGCCGCGGACGTCGCCGGATGCTCTTCGGGGGCGGGGGCGGGTCCGGGCAGCGGCAACGGCATTGGGAATGGGCCCCGAGGGGCTGCGCAGTGGGCTGCTGGAACAGCTTGTCCAGCAGGGTCTTGACGGCGGCGGGCGTGTCGGCGGGGTCGGGCAGTCCGAGAGCAGCCCGTCCAGCGGCCTTGGGTTGACGGTGACGTGCAGGAGCGCCTCGAGCGCGCCTTTCACGTCGCTGGGGGCCGCGCTCGCGTCACGTCGCTGTGGCGCGGGCACCTGCTCCACGGGCGGGCCCTGGAAGACGCGGTCGAAGCGACCGCGCAGCCGGTGCAGCGACTCGATGCTGCAACACGCAATTGGCCTTCATGTAAACTGCTGGGGGCCCTGGAGAATGTCTAACAAGCATCATTCACAAACAATAATGTGGAAAATAATGGGATACCCGAATGAAGAGGAAACAACAAAGAACTGCTCGGAGAAATGTGACGTAGTAGTAAACGAAGCGAAGAAAGACGAAGACCACTGGAATTCAACTTTGAACGTACACCGTCCATTTCCGCCTCAGGGAGGTCCCGACGGTGGCAGCTCTTTCGTCACAAGCCATTGACTTTGGATACATCCGACCGGTAGTACTCACATTTGCAGTTTTCGGTAGGATCTCCCATCAATACCACGCGAACACCGGAAGGGAATTCTTACAAAGGAGCCATGGACTGCAAGCAATCTTCCTACTCTCTCTCCTCCTCTCTCTCTTCTCTCTCTCTCTCTCTCTCTCTCTCTCTATCTACACACACACACACACACACTTATTCACACATACTAACATGCACACTGGTCGGGAGAGCAGTCGGGGGCTTAGAGGTTGTTCTGGCTGAGCGGAACCTCGCTGGAAGCTCTACCTGGACTGGAAATCTCATGCTGACGTTAGATTTCACGGTGTAGTGGGGGGCGAACACCATCAACTCACAGGAAATAACCTGCAAGACTCTTGCCGAGTGAAGAACCTGAATAGTTTATGCACCAAGAATACTTACAAACTCACGGGGTTAAGGAAGTAATCTTTCTGATTTTAGATTGTCGCGCATAGGGCATTGATGTTTGACTGTGTGGTTAGGGCTAGGTAGGGAAAAGAGAAATATCACTTTACGCAAACCAATTTTCATCGGTTCGTAATATTCCTGATGAGCCAGGTATATGTTTTCTGAATTGATCAACGGTATCCCACTAGAGATGAAACTCTAGAATTAAACGAAAAATATGTAAAAATTCCTCAAAGCGGAACCTCAAGTGACCAGATTTGTTTTCTATTAGACAAGATCCCTTTATCGAATGTAATACTGTAGAATATGTAATTGGCAGGACCGCAATTTAAGTTCACATTAGTCAGAATTCCGCATTATACACGTACCGCATTGAGTAAGTTTTACTGTATAACATTGAAAATCTACACACCCGTATATTGTGTGAGTCAGAGAGAGAAGACAAAGTGAAATGAGTCCTCTCACTTATCAAAATGGACCGAGGTATTACGACCCAGCAGTAAACGGAATAGTCGAGGGGACGGAGTTGGTGAGATGGAGACGCTCGTGAAGCAGAGGAGATGTCTACCTCCGTTTCCCTTCTGTGCCGCGGCCGAATTCAACGTCTTCTTTTGAATAAGGATTGTAACTCAAAGAGAAATTTAAGACATACTACGTACAACTAGAACTTAGTTTTGAGGATTCAATTCAGTAAAACAATCGTATCCAAGAAGAACAAAATTAATTTTTTTTTTTGATTGAAAAAATCAATGGTTTTTGTCAGATAATATGCTATATTTATACTTTGAAAGTTAAAAATGTGTCTGTTGGAAAAATGTTTAACATGCGATGAAAGCTTTTCTTCTTAAAAACGAGAAAGTTTATCCACATATTTCAGAAACAGAAGGGAGGGTTGAAGATCATTGAAATATTGTTCATCGAACATATCACCATTAATAGTTATTTAAATAAATAATAATTTGCTTTTACATTACAGATGACTTTTAATGAAGTTATAGAGTCGAAGTTATTAAGAAAAAAAGTAATCTTCGAGAGCCTATTGCGCAGGGTCTTAGAGGCCCTGCATATGCATTCATGTAGTTTGCCGAGTCCATGATTAATCTTCTTTTTCTATCGTAATACCACTTACTTATTTTAACTTCAAATGAATTCATTGGAGTGTATTTTCAATGGAGTTGCCATCCTCTTATAATTTAATAATCGTACTTTCCTCATACTGCATGTGCTTCTCCCTCGAATTCATTCAATTCCCTACAACTTAGTTTCAATGTTTCAGCACAGTAGCTCACTTGTCATTAAGAAGTGGCCAATTAGCCTCGTATTAAAGCTTCATTACAAAGGGAGCAGCCAGGAGGCTACATCTGCTGGCGAAATGTATCCGCCGACGGCGGCAGCGAGAAAATCCGAGGTGGCAGAGCTACGGAGCAGTCGCGCCTGGGGACGGCAGCTGGGTGCGGGGGCTGGGGGCATGGGCGGCGGACGGGGCGAGGAGGTGCGGGCGGTGTGACAGGTGGGCGGGAGAGCGCGCTGGGCGGGCGGGGACGGGCTGGGAGGAGTGGTGGGAGGGGGAGAGGGGATGGCGGGGGGGGCGGGAGGGCAGGTGGGGCGGGAGCGGGAGGGGCGGAGGGGAGGGCGGTGGAGGGGGGGAGCGGAGCGGGGGCAGGGGCGGGGGGAGCGGGGGGGGGTGGAGCGGGTGGGGTGGAGAGGGCGGAGCGGGGCGGGGGCGGAGCGGGATGGGGCGGAGCAGGGCGGGTGCGGAGCGGGGCGGTGGGCGGGAGCAGGGCGAGGAGGCGGAGCAGGGCGAGGAGGCGGAGCAGGGCGAGGAGGGGAGGGGAGGCTGGTAGCGGGGCGGGGGGAGCGGAGTGGGGCGGGGACGCGGGTTGTACTGCCGCCACCGGCGTAGTTGGCTGCGCTGAAGCACGCGACGCCCTCGTAATTCACGTCGAGGGTTTCAGTCGGGCAAATTAGCTACGAGAAATTGCTGCTTGGACATCGGGGACTGCGTAAGTTAATATTCTGTGCCGGTACCCATTTTATGAGCTTTACTTGTTTTTTCATAATAAATGGTTACTATAAAATATGATCCTTTGTAAGCGCATTGGGTGATTCGTAAATTGAATGACTAAATTGTCGAAATTTATCGTTCTACAATATTCAATATTGCATAAAATGTGCAGAACATTTTTCTATCTAGTTTGTACAATTAAATTAAAAACTTACTGTTAAGATGTCTAAAAATGTTCTGATGATATTGATTTTGAAGATTTGTTAGATGTTTGACTGGTACATCTGGAGGCACATGTAGTGTAAAGCTATTTAGAGGTTAAAATATATTTGGTAAGAGAGTATGCTACATTGCAAAGGCATGGCAGTATACTTTTATTAATTATATTAAGGTAAGGATTTGTTTTGCATTACGAGATATTTTATTGAAATTACTGTTCTTTTCAAGTTATTTAAAGTGAACTTTCCGAAACCATTTAAGTATAAAATCAATTGTAAAGTATATGGCTAAATAAATTCACATTAAAAAAGTTTTTAAATAAAATATAACAGTAGGAAATATCAATACGCAGGTCTTACGGGCTAATGGCATGTCACTCAACAGACGTAGAGAGGTGGGAGCTATTGTTCATGTGAAATTTGATTTACTGAACTCACAAGAGGTCTAGGATTCGAGTCCGCTGGCATGATTTTTGAGCATATGCTAGAGAGCTAGATTGAATTCAGCAGGCGTCTAAAGGAGCATTCTAACGACCCACTACTCTTATCGGTAGTTTTCCGTGGTTTCTCACTGCTGAGGGATACTTGGTTGAAACGCCCTGCAAGTCGGCATGGAGTCGGCTGCCGGATATCCTCCATCCAACGGGAAGATCACCTCTACTCACCACAACTCCCACGATAAAAACACGTACTACTCTTACGGACTTAAGACCATGCCGTAGACGGGGCAGGATGCACTAAATATCAACAGGCTACTCGTCGTCTCACTTGCGAGGTCGGCCCGCAGGTTGCGCGCGGCCACAAGGACACCTCTACACTTACGGGACTAATGACCGCTAGCGCTTGACTTGCCCTGAATCACTGATTCTCACTGCAGCTGGTCGTCTGCAGGTCCCGCGGGCCGATCTGACACCTCTATACTTACGGGACTAAGAGCATAGCCGTTGAGCCTCACTGCAAGCGGTCGGCCTGCAGGTCCCCGGGCCATTATACTTACCACGGACTAAGAGCGTATCCGTTGAGTCTCACCTGCAGCGGTCGGCCTGCATGTCGCCGGGCGCGATCTGCACGCCGGGCTCCTCGACGCTGGGCTCGGGCGGGGGCGTGCGCGGCGGCGTGAAGTCGCCGAAGTCGCACATGTCGAAGCGCGCGCGCGCGTCCTCCAGGCGTCCCGCGCGCAGGCGCCGGCGGCGGCCCGGCCTCGCGCGCTGCGCGGCCGCGCGCGACCCGTCCGCGCGCCGCTGCCGCCCGCAACGCTCAACCACTCAGACCGCGATGCTCACGACGGCCAGTCTGCCTGACCGTCAAGTAAGGCTAATATTTGAGTCGACAGACGACCGTCATCGAGACTGTCAGTCTGGTAATATTTAAGTCTGACAGTATGACTTTCAGTCAGCCGCTTTTTGTCACACCAGTCTGAAGTTGCGTTTAGTCTGTGAGTTTGACTGTCGTCCAGACTGTGACGTGACAGTCGGCCAGCCTGAGGATTGACAACTTTTGTAGACTGCGAATACAACAGTCGGCCAATCGTGGAACCAGTAGGCAAGTTCATCAAGCTGCAGTGGTCAGTGAGTGAAGAGTTAACTTACTGGCCTTTGAACTTCCAGTGCGCGGGTTTGATCCCGGCCGAGGTGCGTGGATTTTCAACGAGAGGAAAATCCACAGTAGGTACGTCAAGCTTTTGGTGTAAAAACACTCTCGCGGATGGTCGGCAAAATTAAATCCCTCCGTCAACATCCCGCAAGATCCTAACAAGATCTCACTTTCTCCCAACCAGACATTTCGAATATAGCCAATGCCACCTAGATACAAGGTCTGCGCCCTGGAGTTGTTCAAAGTCAATATGGCGACTAGAGGACGTCGACTCATTTGGGACGAGGCGATCCATTTGTTTAGGTTGAGTAGCTTTTGTAGCTTTCGAGTTGTGGTTATGTAGATCTATTGTTGAAAATAGTGAGAATCATGGTGAATAAGAGCTGTGTCCCTAGGTGAGGGACTTATGATAACAAGTAGAAAGTTTAAGTTGGTAAGTTCACTGTTTCCTTTCAGCTTTGAGAAATGCGTTTGCGAACGTGGGAAATTGAAAATAATTCAGTGTTCTATTGTGATAATGGACTAAATATCACTCTTCCTTTAAAACATACACGACTGTACAATGGAGCCATGCCTTCTTTGTTGCCTAATTGAACTGCTTACTTGAATCGCTCAAGCATTTACCACAGAGAAAGTCCTCAAAAAATGAAAATACATTTAGAAAACGAGTATCTACTTGATGCTATTGAAGACAGTGCAAAAGAAAACCTTGGAACGATTATTCCTCGATTATCCACTTCCCGAGAAAAACACGCACTACACTTATGGACTAATGTTACCGGACTAACTTACGGGAATCGATGTTGACGAGCCCGGAATCACTAACAATGAATCAACACTGACCAAGGACAGTCTCTCCGTTAATAGCCCCATACGATAAATAAATAAATCCATCAAGCTGTGTCTGACAGTCTGCCTTACACATGTCAAACTGTCAAGAGGATCAGTCGGCCAGACTTCCTGTTTGTTACTTTGTCAACCTTCGTGTCTTTGCCAATATATATGCCTCTCTTGTAGCTTGCCATCAGCTATTCAAAAAGCCAATCCGTTGCATAATTTCTTAGTTCTTTCTTTTGTTTTCTAATTTTCTAGATTAACTAAAGTATTTCGCAGTACAGTTTTCTTTTACCTCTTATGCAAGTGATTAAAAATGTACATATTCTTAATAAACATTTCCAATTTGTAGAAAACTACTATCCTTATGTAAGGTAGACTAGTTTTGCTTTCAGTTGAAGGGGGTTTCTTACAAGAACCATACAAGTTCAAAATTCCATCTTTTGAGATATTTCATCAAGTTATTCCCTACAACTGACGCTATCTACTGGGACATTTCCTATCCGCATATTCCAAACACGTTGAAAGACATAAGTCAGAAAACAATCATAAATGCATTACTATGCATGTCTACGCTATGAAGTTTTTGGTGCCTCCAGAAAACCATAGAATTCGGACTAAGATTGATTCTTGTAAGAAGCGTTTGACTGTTCCTCTCCCAGCCAGTGCTTTGGCGCGTGGGCGAGAGCGAGGCCAGGGGCGCACCTTGCCTCTGATGAGGGGCTCCCTCTGCGGCTGCAGGGTGATGGCTGCGCAGCGGCGGTAGGCGAATCCCCCGCGCCCCATCACCTGCGCCGGCGCCTCCTGCGAAAAGCCCATCACAGCACTCCCATTAGCCTACATTTTCCACTGCGCTTCACACTTTAAGTCCATTCAATATGAATATGACGATAATGATAATAATAAGAATAAGAAGAATAAGAATAAGAAGAATGATAATGATAATAATAATAGTAATAAATCGAGGAAAGTGGCTCAGTTGTTTAGCGCGCTAACTTCGCAGTCACAAGACTCGAGTTCGATCCCCGAGCCGGCCATCCTGACCGGGGTTTTCGTGATTTCATTAATATGTTTGTCGAATCTATCATCCAATAGTCATCAGAATCCAAGAATACTTTTCAGGCATCTAAAGAGAGCTTATCTGAAGTCACCTTTTTAAACCAACCGATACCAAAGGCGCAATTAGGTTTATTTTGCGATTCTTCGTCTTTGGCCTTTGGGGCAGTCCTTAACCAGCTAGTTAATGATAAATGACAATCACTTGCTTTCATCTCCAGAAACTAACCAACAAACAAACTACTTGACCAGTTTTATAAAAAAAACATTTTTTTCTATTTTTACGGTAGTTCGAAATTTCTGACACTTGCTCGAAACGCTAAATTGCGACATATTTACAGATCATAAGTCACTAGTTTAGGCTTTTACTCAGAAGCATGACAAACTGCTGCCTATGCAGATTAATCAATTGTCATGTATTTCACTACAGATAAGATTCTACACATGTCAAGCTCATTTCTAGCCAAGATAATGTCGAAGCTGAGGCTCTGTTACGTTCTTTTAAAGTTTCTTCTGTTACTGATTTCGAAAAAACCTTGTATGCTCATCAACAAGCAGACCCGGAACTTCAAGAAATTCTCATGTTCCTGGCAGTGATGCACTGCACTGTACACTGATTACTGTGACATTTCGACATCCCGTATCAGACCGTACTACCTACGTCACTTTGAAATCAAGTGTTATTTTGATCTACATAATTTGCATCAACTTGGCATTAAGGACACTACATCATTAATATCTACTCAATATGTTTTTTAAAATTTATTTAAAATATATGTTTGGCCGTTCATTTCCTGTGATAGTAGAATTTGGAAACGTTCTTGTCCTGAATGGCAATCAAAGTAACTCGCTATGTTCACTCTTCGATTGATATCTTCTCGCCTGTTAATGGCCGGTTTAGCCAAGTTCATATGGACATATTAAGTTCATTACCACATATTCAAGAATTTTCACATTGTTTGACGATGTGAAAGTGTTTAAGTAATTTAAATTCAATGAGTAGTGCTTTTATTAAGAATTTTATTAAGTTTTCAAGGTTTCTTTAATTTTTTTATTTCTGGAGATAAAATGATGTATATATTTATAACTACCGTGTAATGAATGAAACGTGAATGAATGATTTTTCTTAATTAACATATGAAAAAGAAATGTATTCTATGTGTCTTTTAACTTTTAATATTCTAGTTATCTTTACTAAATCTCATTTTCATTACAGGTGAGTCCTGAATAGAAGAATATTTTATCTAAATTGGTATTGGTGAGTCTGGGAAACCTATTTTATTATATTTATATTTTAAGTAAAATGTGCTAAAAAAAGAAAACTATCAATAATGAATGCGTGAACAAAATTATTGATGTCATGATTTATCTGGACATATGAAGACTCTTCAATAGTGTTTTACTTACCACAAGTTCGTATTCCGTCGCATTTTCTGCAAATGCCAGTCCTCTCGGTGCCTTATCCTCCTGTAGACATTGAAATAGATACATAAACGTTATGCTTAGCCCCAGTTTCTTCTCACGGTGTTGTAACTATTTTATCACATTAATTAGGCTGAAAGACTGTTTCCAAACGACCTGACCATCTCCAAATCCATGTACATGGTTTTCAAAACTTGAGTGGTTTCGCAAAATTTTACGTGAAATGTTGGAATTCTTTTAAAAAATCCAAAAAAGGCTCCAAATTTTAATTTTTTTCTCTACTACACAGTAGGCAAACTCTCTACATTTTAGAAAATTAACATTGCAAAACTACAATATTGAGGGGTAGAGATTTTTTCGTTAAATTAATGTAAAAAACATCTTTAAACAGGACCATAGATAATTTTTAAAAACCTGAGTACCTTGCCTAATTTTTGCATCTAAGTTGCAAATTCGCATTTCCTGCTCTTCGTTTGACAAAATGTCATGTCGCATAACAAAAATGGCAACGCTACGATACGGCAGTTTGAAATTCTTTTAATTCGTCTCATTGTTGAACGAAAAGGAGTGTTCATTTATTTTGCCTTGATGTTACAATTACAATGGTACATTCAACTTCGTATATTGTAGTCGTGTAGAATATGTATACACATAAGAGATACGTTAATGACACCATAGTTACGTATATAGGTTGAATATATTTTACACACCGCATACAGTGATGACCATCAAATTTTGGATATCAATGTTACTTGTTTTAAAAAAATAATTTCTTTTAAATGTTTCTGTCGTGTTACAGATATAACATTAAAACTATACTCAAACTAATAAGTTACACGTTTGGATTTTGTTGTCCCTTTTATAATTTTTATTTGTTACATATTTTCAGTCCCTTTTCACTTTCTCGTATACATATGTATATAGGCTTACGGAGTCGTATCGTCGGTGAACGCTACTAGTGCCTAAACCATGCATAGGAGTTTTCCATTCCAATGGAGGAGAAGTAATGAGATAAATAAAATTCACATTCATACAAATTTCAAATCATATTATCAAACTATACTACTACCCACCCCAATAATAATAATAATAAT
Organism: Teleogryllus oceanicus; assembly: GCA_964035755.1. NCBI lineage: Eukaryota > Metazoa > Arthropoda > Insecta > Orthoptera > Gryllidae > Teleogryllus > Teleogryllus oceanicus. The sequence goes on along the minus strand of CAXIVR010000005.1, from coordinate 114,055,305 downwards.
AATAATAATAATAAGGAAACTACATTAATAGTAGTATATAAACCCCCAATGTAGAAATCCAACATACCAATATCACTGATATAATTAATTCATATTCGCCAACAATAATCTTAGGTGATTTCAATGCAAAACACCTACAGTGAGGATGTAAAGCCAATACCACAGCAGGGACACAATTACTACAATTAATTAACAACAGCAAACTAAATATCGTAAACCCCAATGAACCAACCTACTACCCATATGATCACTCTAGGAATCCAGACCTATTAGATATAGGTATAATAAATATTCAACAATTTTTCTCCACAGTACGCCACGAAATGGATTCAGATCACCTGCCAGTAATATTTACAATACAAAATTTACTTCCCACTTACTCACTCATGCCACAACTCAATACATACACAATTAATTGGCACAGATTTAAAAATAATTTTAAAATAGTCATCCCAAAATTTAAAACAAAAAACCTCCAGAGATAGATCAAGTAATAACATTACTAAATAACTTAATATTAAATGAACTAAAAAAAAAAGCCTATAAACTCCCAGGATAAAACAAATAAACTACCCAAAAACATAAGAACTCTAATTGATATAAAGAATACTATGACAAGAAGGCTATGGAATCGCACCAGAAGCCCTGCAGTTAAAAACGAACAGTACCGATTAGCTTGTATTACAAGAAAAGCACTATTCACACACAAAAGCAACAATACAACACCATGATGCAAACACTCAGCCCACAATACTCTGTGGAAGTTTAAAAATAAAATACTAAACAAAAAAGTACCATTCCGCCACTTAACACTAGCACAGGGAAAAAATTCTCACCTTTTGAAAAAGCAGAAACAGTAGGTAATCATTTTGCAGATACATTCAAACCTAATGAGTCACCACCACACTCTCAACACTCAATAATCGCACAGCTCGCCTCATCTCCTAATAATAATGTACTCTCCAGAATGAGATTCAAATCCCTGCAGGGAAATAATAAACATAATAAAAACTCCCTAAAAATAAGGTTCCAGGACATGATAGAATAAATAACAAAATACTCAAAAAACTACGAAACCAAGCCATATCACTCATTAATATTATTTATAATTCTTCATTAAATAACCATAAGGGTACACATTAATAAAAAGATGATTTCCTCTCTTATGGAAACACAATAAAAACCATACATTCTCACAACTATCACTAAGTTAGTCCTCTACAACTTTTAAAACAATACGTCATCAATTCCACATCTCATCACTATTCAATCTCAGGACAAAATCTCTCCAAAGACAATCACACAATGAATATAAAAATAGTTTTCAATTTCCTCAAATCATGTCCTTAGATCTAGCAATTTCGTCAAAAAATTTGAATATGATTCTTATCAAGATGTGCTCAGTGCTCAGGTCTCCTCTCCCTAAAAAAGATAGTTGTTAAGTAGTATTAATTAATATAAGTATTATTATAATATTAGAATTTTATGTTAGAAAGTATACTAATTGTACACTAATCAGAATAATAAAAATGTGAAAAAAATTAGGAGTTTTTTCAAATTGAAAAAAAAACTGTCCATCTGGCTCTAATTGGAGCTCAGGCAATTTCAGAAACACTAAGAAGAAACTCTTTTCTCAAAAATAGTTCCAAATTTTTTTCTTCAAACTTTTCCGACGGGTAGTGCTAGTTGCACTGTAAAGTTTCTTTTTAAAAAAAGTTACACAAATGTGTTTTTAAATATCTCTCACACCGTTAATATGCACACTTCCATCAATTTGTACACACTATTGTATTTGTAAGTTAAAGTATCTCAAATGACTTCTTATGACGTTTTGTGAAAACTTATAAATTCTCTATGAAAATGAGCTTCAAATTTTGCATTTACAGTAACGTTAAACCTTTTTTAAAATTTTTTTAAAAAAATTCTATTGATGACGAGATTGTAATCTTCTTTAATATTCGTAGAGTAATATTTCGGTTCTACTATTAGGAAACTGAAAAAAAATTTAAAATATCAAAAAAATGTACTTTGGTCTGCGATAGTTGGCAGCTAGCAACAAGATGAAACAAGACCGTAAAGCCAGTCCACACCAAAGAAATTAGAAAACTTTACTACTAGAATGTCTGTACCACTCTGTTCCCCACAAGTTTAATTTTGTTCAACCATAATTTTATTATATCAAAATTCCATCAGGCCATTTATTTCATAATATTGTTCAAATGAAAAATTCAAAAAATTCGTATAATAGAGAATTTTTCAACGACATTTCGGTGACTGTTCCTTTCCCCTCCACATCCAAAAATATCAGTGTTATGAATTTACGGAACTCAATGCTCGTGCAACAGCTTACGCACACGTAATTTCTTATGATTATTGTTAAGTCCATAGATCCAACTGCAGCTGTATTTCCACCCACCAAACGTCGTTGTCCGTGGGCCTCTCTTCAGGTTATTTAAATATGAACACTGAGTCAAAATCAAAGCAAGTATATGATTCGTTAATTCATGTAACCATAATCAAACGGCAAATGTTACCTTCTCCACGTCCGCGGATATCTTGTTCCTTACTTGAAAACCACAGATTAATTTGCTAAAGTATCTTCCTCAAGGTCTCACCAAATTTCCTATATATCATAATGTCTTCAGTAACTGGGAGTTTAAACCAGAAAATTATCTTAATATTTCTGGTCTACATACAGGCAAAAATTCGCTAGTGAACTCAACTCAGTCTCCCTCAACAAAATTTGCGTCCATAGTAAGCGATACTGCATCTTTCCATTTTTTTTTATCCCGAGTTCATTCAATTCCTACCTATTTATGTTTTTATTTCGTATCAGTCACAAGCCAATAACGGGTCTCTCTCTACAATTGCGCTCAATCAACGGAAACTGGACAAAGACCTTGAGATGGGGTAATTGATCCAGAAGATGAACAGTAAATGCTGCAGGTATATTTAATCCTTTGGAATGATACAGAACTAATTCTAACTAATCCATTGTCATAGTTATGGAAATAAATATCTCGTTCGTTTTGATGATATAGTCTCTAATTATATAAAACACAGTTATGAATCAGAAAATAAAATACTTTTCATACAAACGTGTGTATCATTTTAGTTGTTTAATGCCATCTGACAATGTGATGTAAAATATCGAGTATGTTTTCTACCAGGAGGGCAATGCATTTCTGTATTTCTCTAAAATATTGTCTCGATATTGCCTGATATCTTACCACAAATTTAGCTTTCGGAGTAAATCGCACTGCATCTCCGTCGTCGTCATCTTCATCATCATCGTCTTCTTTATCCCCTTCGTCTTCGCCTTCGCCTTCCTTTTCTTCGGCATCAAAACCTTTTAGAGCTACCATTTCTGCCGTTGCCTGTGGAAAAAAAAGAGTGTTACATATAATACCAAAAATTCACAGGCACGTAACGGAGAAACCTATGCACACTAATTTACCCTAATGCACACTAATTTACGTGCATGCATTCACGGGGCTGAGCCTCCCTTTCAAGAGAGGTATGTATTTTCATGTATTATATAATTTTCAGCAACATATGAGTAACGAATGGGAAATTATTTGTTAATTATTTCTTATATTGAAGTATTAGAAATTAAATAACACCAAAAGTTTAAAGTATAACTGATATAACAAATAGAAATTATATTATAAAAGTTTCATTGTGACTGAACTGATTTGTCAGGATTTGAGGAAATCATTGGAAGTCGAACTTTGGAGCCTTCTTCAGAATTGTGTGAGTCAACGCATTCTCGAAGGAGGCCACGAGACAGTGGCCGAAATATTGACTGCTTCGTCTGAAGCGATGATAAGTTCCAGCGGGTTAGCTTCCCCTCTGCTTCAAATCCCCAACAATCCGTCAGAAATCGGTGATGGCATCGCCGGTTCGCGACACACATCCCCCTGACTCGTGTTCTTCCTGCCCTCCATTTCAATATCTCTTCCCCACTTAATCTCACACTCCTTACGTCATCATACAAATCATCACACCGCATCGTTAACTCCGTAGCGCTGTTACGTTACGATTCTTGCTGGATGCGTATGGCCGTTGTGCCACCTCCCCAACTTTACCTAAACAGCAACCAGCCCAAGACGCTCCTTCGCTCTGGCAGCTGAGAGCAAACGCAAACGAATGATGTCAGGTAGAATTTGTGTAACAAAATTTCGTAAAATTTGAATACCTATGATTCTAATTTTTCAGGGGCAACCGTTGAGCTCGCAGCGGCTAGATAATCTCTACGCGTGGAGAGTGTGCACGGAGACTCTTAATGGAGAGTTCGCCTGTGATGCCACTACATGCGCGACGTTATCACGCATTTGCTTTGAGAAGAAATTACATTGAGTGTAGCTGGCGGATGTGACCTTGATCGAGGAGGTTGATTCAGATGCACAGATCAACTTGCGAAATACTGCTAACACTAAGTGAAACCACAAGTAATCGTCAAAGAGTAAAAAACTAGAAAAATACCCGGAATTGCCCGACCTTTACTCATAACCAATACTTGTGAAAGAGAAAAAAAAACAATTTTATATAAAGCACTGTGTTTAAGATTATTATTTTTAATCTTGCAACATTATTTAAATTATTTATTTTAAGCTTTTTTGTTGTATTGATCTTTATTAAACTCTGCAAGGGCACTGCAACAATCTTGAAGAAGAGACTACAAATACCGTATCTATTCATTCACTAATTTTTGTGGTTTCCATGTCGATTGAATTCACTTTTATTTGTATTTTGTTTCCGAGGGCATTTTTCAGCTTTCAAAGGATGCCAATTTCGACTATCCGCTATGTACCTCCCGTAGACACGTATTAATATTTGCACTAGACACACTTGGTCAACAGACTCAGAAGGTCTTCCGCGACAAGTCACATATATGAAAGACAAGGGACAAACAGCCATGCTCATGGTGAGACTCGAACCCGCGACACTTCCGACCAAGGCCTGAGAGGCTCTAACCACTCGCTATCCAAGTCGGCATTTATTAATATGGAAATATATTAATTAAAAATCGTACAAGAATTCATTATATCTCGTATGAAGAACGAAAACCCGCAGAGAATTTTAGGCCACACCTGTCAAAGGAAAAGTAGCGCCGTGAGCTCGTCTTGTCAGTCTCGAGTTGCAGCCTTTCCTAACCACAAAATGAAATGTCAATTTTACCACTCGTATTATAATAACTATTATCATTCAGATGATGAACGTGTGCCACAATAAAGGTTTCAGAAATATTCATCCCTTATGTGAGGCTGGGCGAATTCGGAATCTGACTAGAACTGGAATTGCTGGACGGTTTAAAATTGCCGGCATTTACTTTGGGTTCTTTTATTTGCCACGAGTACGCAACCACTGTGAATTTCCCGCCGCCTTTCAATCCAGTATATTATTTTAATTTTGAATTAGAACCATTGGACCATCTGTCCGCAACTTGCTTGTGTCTAGAGCTTCCAGGTCTGGAACATTACTTATACGTCATAAGCTGGGCTGGAACTCACAAGCTTCTGTAACCAGGAGCAGTAGTTCAGTGCATCAACTGATGTCACTGCAGCGCCTCTGACCGGGAGGCCCTAGGTTCGAGTCCTGACGGCGGCAAGATTTTCGACTCTAGCTTTTCAGCTACGTCGAATTCAGTTGCTGTCTGGAGGAGAATTCTAGCGGACGGCTGCTCTGATCGGTAGTTTTCCGTGGTTTCTCCGATCAACACCAGGCGAATGCCGGAGCAGTACCCTACAAACGGGCCACGGCCGCGCGCGATCGTCTTCCTCTTCCCCTACACACACACTTACACTAACATGCACTACACTATCACATATTCCGGAAGACCGGTCGGAGCTTAGAGCTAGTCCGGTTGGGCGGTGCCCGCTGGTGGGAGAGTCCTGGTTAGGGAAACCCCAGTAGCCGACGGTAAGTCTGCACCGGATCTCGCCATCCAAGGGGGAAGATGACAGCCATCTCCCGTGAAAAAAAACATGCACTACACTAACGGGACTAATGACCAAAGCAGTTGGCGCGCCCGGAAACACGAAAAAATTAATCAATCAAAAACAAGCTTCTGTACATAAGTTTCCGAGTTAGTTGGACGGCCACTACTCATTAGACGGAGTTGAAAGTGGCATGGGAGGGGGCCGCGAGTGCAGCGCCACCTGCAGGTCGCGCAGGGCGGCGGCGGCGGCGGCGGCGGCCTCGGCGCGCAGGCGCTGCTCCCTGGCGCGCCGCAGCTCCTCCTGCATGTCCTCTGCGTCCACGGGCATGCCCACGTGCGCCGTCTCCAGGTACAGCACGGGCTGGTTGGTGCGCAGCTCCACCCCGCGCCGCGACGGCGGGTGGAACAGCCTGCCCACGCAATGAAAGGCTGCTCGCACACATCTTCGCTCGCTTAATTCTGACTAGCTTATTAGCCATTTATTATATACGCTCTTTTTTACGTTGGTTAAAACGTTATACAATTATAACATATTAAAACTTACATTTACGTAGTCTCGATTAAAACTTAACATTTATTTGTATTTTTATATATTTCATTTGTGCTGTATATTGTAATCCAGAATATGGAAATATTTTAATGTGTAAATTTTAAATATTTTGAAATTGTTATGGTACATTCGTTAAAACACTTTACCAACTGTACAGTAAATAGTAGAGGAATTTAAAATATAAGAGTAAATAGAGTAAAAATTAGCGTACATCTTTACTCGCTTACATGCTCATTGGGCTGACTTAGCTCAGGGCACTTCAACACATGTGCGGACCAGACGGAAGCTTAAAAATTGTCCCGGCGGCGCAGATACATGTAGTACATGGTAGGGAATTCCTATAACCAGACGTGTCAATCGATGGCTTATCGCTCGCTTTATCGGGAGAGGAACGCCATCTCCTCCTGGGCAATAACGTGCACAACACCTACGAGGCTAACGGTCGCAGTAGAGGCAGCGCTCATCGTGCATTTTTTTGATTGATTTTCTCGTGTTTCCGGGCGCGTCAACTGCTTTGGTCATTAGTTACGTAAGTGTGGTGCATGTTTTTTCTCGGAGATGGCTGTGATCTTTCTCCACTGGATGGCGAGATCCGGCGCCGGCCTACCGTCGGCTAGTGGGTTTCCTAATCAGGACTCTCCCACCAGCGAGGCACCACCCCAGTCGGGACAAGCTCTAAGCTCTCGAACGGTCTCCCGGAAATGTGGTAGTGTAGTGCATGTTAGTGTAAGTGTGTGTGTTAGAGGATAGGACAAGGAAGAGGAAGGAAAGTTCGGTGGCCCGTTTGGTAGGGTACTGCTCCGGCATTCGCCTGGTGTTGATCGGAGAATCCACGGAAACTGCCGATCAGAACAGCCGGCCGCTAGAATTCTCCTCCAGGCAGCGACTGAATTCGACCTAGCTGGAAAGCTAGTGTCGAAAATCCTGCCCCCGTCAGGACTCGAATCTAGGACCTCCCGGTCAGAGGCGCTGCAGTGACATCAGTTGAGCTACCGCTCCCGGTCTCGCCGTGCACTGCAGGCCGAAGGGTGCGGGTGCTCACTTGGCGGCGAAGGGCAGCGGGGCGTCCTCGTCGTCCGCGGCGGCGTCGGCGGCGCGCGCCGTGTCGGGCGGCTCCGCCTCGCCCGCGCGCGACGCCGCCGCCCGCTCCGCGCGCTCCGCCCCCGCCGCGTCGCCCGCGTCCCCGTCCAGGCGCAGGTGCACGCGGTAGCCCGGCCACGGCGCCAGCGGGTGCAGCACGGACAGCGCGCGCGGCACGCGCATGTCGTACACGGAGTCGCCCACGTGGCGCTCCGCCCTGCGCACGCCCCGCGCCCCCGCAATCGCATCTCACAGGCGCACGCCCTCAGTCGCATTGGCATTCACAGGCACACGCCCTACTCGCATTCTTCTCGACACGCACTCGCAATCACATGCACAGCACTCATTCGCACACGCCCTCACTCGCATTCACAGGCACACGCCCTCCAACCCGCACGCCCTCACTCGTATTTGCATTCACATGCACACGCCCTCGGTCGCAAATACCCTCACGCAAACCCCACTCGGACACGCCTCTCTCGCATTCTTCATCACACGATGTCACTGGAATTCTTCTTCACTCGCAACGCCCTAAGCGCTCACTCGCGCACGCCCCTCGCATTCTTCATCACTCGCACTAGCGTTTACATGCACGCGATGACACTGAAATTCTTCACTTGCAACGTCCTCACTCGCACTCTTCATCACTCACCCCTGCATTCACATGCACACGCACTCCCTCACACTCGTCTGCAATAGCGACCATTGAGAAACTTGATTGATCAATGCACGCCACCACTATTAGTCAGTCAAATTATTTTAGAAAATTACCATATTAACCACCATTTTTCAATAAGAAACGTGATGTAGCTGGTAAGTAATGGAAAATGGAAAGAAGGTGTGCATTGATATCGTGTTCTTAGAGAATTAAAGCCGTTTCAGTATTCAATTCTTTGACAACACATAACAATAAATTGAACTATATTTTCAAGAAATACAAATGTCACAAATTAATTAATCGCCCTTGCATTGTTTAATAACATGAATAATAATAATAATAATAATAATAATAATAATTATTATTATTATTATAATACAATTCAAACAAGTTTGCACAGATTATTGAAGAAAAATAATGGCCGTGAACATACATTCTATATTCTTATATCCTTCAAAGCGATCGATAGGGTATATGAATTCTCATTCGAAAGCATATTTCTAGTTCTCGCAGCCCAAATCCCGGCTCGTGGAGCCGTTATATCGATATGGAATCGCAGTGTCTTTCGTCTCTCTACGGAGCAGCGGGCCGCGGGTTTTTTCTTCCCGTTCCTCCCTCCAGACCCCCCCCCCCACGCCACGCCCTGACGTCTCGTTCCAACCCCCCTCAAGTCCCTCGCTCACCGTCTCCGCTTCTACCCGCTCCCTTCTCGTTCCCGCGGCCGCCGACCGCCCCGCCTCCACCCCTCCCCCCTTCACCCCGGACGCGCTTCCGCTCGCTCCTCCTCCTCACCCGCCGTCGCTTCCGCTCGCACCTCCGCCCCAGCCCTGACCTATTTCCTGGGCCCGCCCCGCCAAGGGCCTGCGCGTCGCCCGGAGGTGTGGATGCGCTTTGGCGAGCGCTCACGCCTCGGCGCGCGCGGGCCGTGGGCCGCGACGGCCAAGGAAGATAGAGCGCAGCCCGGGCCCAAGAGGGTCGGAAAACGCGGGAGCGGGTAAATGGAAATGCGAGCGCAGGAAAACGTATTTTAGAACATAAACTTAGAGCTTGAAGGGTTTTTCCAAGATTGATAAAAATAATGGGAGTGTATGGACGGATAAGATGCAGCGAATGACTGCTTAGAACAAGAAATAGTGTAATTCAAGAAATGGAAACAGTGCATTGTTACGAGTATAAGGTCCTCTAACAGCAAAAACCCGAAAGAATGTGATTATAAACGCACCACCTCAAAATATCCTTTCTTGATGTAGAGTTAAACTGCAATTGATTTATGAAGTAGATAAGTTTCTTATTTGCAATAAAATATATGCCTCTTTTTACACTGTCTCATTTGAAGCTGGCTGTGTAATTATAAAACATCAAACCTCTTAAGGAAGCAATATATTTTTCAATGAAACTGCATAATGAGTGTCCCGAAAAAAGAGGTGTGTTTTTGAACGTTTAGAAGAAAAATATTGATGCATATATTTTAATGATATCTTTCAAAATCTTGAAATGAAATATATTAAAATGGTGCTACATATTGTTAATCCATTTTTCTCTAATTTTCTACCAGAAAAAAAATTTGTAAATTCAGACATGTCTTAGTTCTTATATGTGATTATTCCTGGTTTATTTTTCTGAACATATACAGGGCTTCTGTGAAAACGTTTGTACGTACGTTTGTAACGTACAGCGTTTGAATCGAATGTTTGTTGTTAGTAGACATTTTAAAATATTTTGGATTTATGAAAGAAGGTTTAGCACTATCTTGCTCTGATCCCCTCAGATAATAAAAATATTTATACCTGGCAGGTATTTATTTAGTTTCGTTGAACAAAACGTTGTTCTCCATGTGCTAGAAGCGCGCATTTGTGCAAGAGTGCGGCATAGCGAGAGAGGAGGGCGAGTGCTGCAAGGCAAGAGAAAGAGGTTGAAGCGCGAGTGGGGAGGAGGAGGTCCAACCACAGGCAAAGCGAGGTGGAAGGAGGCAGGAGGAGAAGAGGAAGGCTGGATTTTGAGGTACAGTTACTTACCAGAAACAGCTGAATTGGATTACAGCTGACATAAGCAGATTGTGAAAGTAAGAAGAAAGGAAACAGTGGTACAGCAGGAAGGTGAAGTGGAAAACGAAGATGTGTGAGGAGATTGGGCAATGGGATACAGACGAATGAGTTCTCCAATAAGCAAGTGACGGAGTCTGTGTGAGAATTTAAGATTAACTCAGAGAAACGCGCGTGTTTGAGTAACTTTGTGCGGTGAAGAAGAGGATGTGTAGGAATTGACATATTGGGCTTTTGAGATTGGATGCTTCAGATGGTAGTGACGGATGCGGAGAATCGAGAGATGGGTAGAATCTAAACAATGGGTGGGTCTTACAACGGGCGCTGATAGTTGTAAGTACAAGAGGACATGTGTGACCAACGAATTAGTAAATTCGGGGTTTGCAAGGGCGTGTTTGGGAGTTTCGACTACCGTTTCGAGTACATAGAGGCGAAGTACAGGCAGGCGGTATGAAGTACAGACAGGCGGGAGCTCTCAAATGGTTGCGTGTGGTTAGACGAGTTATCCCCGACGAAAGGGGACAGATTCAAACGACCGACACTGATGAATTCGGACGTAGCGGCAGACTCCTGTGAGAGCGGCCTTGAGCTGGCAGGTGTCTGGTTCGTGGGACCGGAGATGCGGGCTGCCGCAGAGGGTGCTAGGGCGCTTCGAGGGTTTGTGGGGCGTGAGTTGTGGCGGGCGCAGGTTTCAAGGCTCGGCCCGCCCTTCCCGCCTCCCCGCTCAGCCCTGCTCAGCCCCGCCCTGCCTCGCCCCGCCCTTACCCTCCACGCCCCGCCCCTCCCCGACCTGCCCTGCCCCGCCCCGCCCGCCCCTTCCTCCCCTCCCCCCCCTCCCCTCCCTCCCCTCCCTCCCTCCCCCTCCCCCCCTCCTCCCTCCCCTCCCCTCCCCTCCCTCCCTCTCCCCTCCTCCCTACCGCCCTGCCATGCCGCCCTGCCCTGCCGCGCGCCTTCCTTTTGCCCCTGCAGGGGGCGCCGGCGGCGGTGGAATCCGCGAGCGCGCAACGCTCCGTGCGCCACTGTTGCCGCTGGAATGCTTGGTTCGAGCCCCGGCGCCGCTCCTTCGTGGCGGAGCGCGCTCTAATGAGAGCGAGTTCGCGAGCTGAAGAATTTCTCATTTGCGCCGGGGGAAATACTTTTCACTTAATCGTTTCAATATAGTGCGCTTGGGGTTCTCGAGAGCTCTTGGACGCTCTTTCGTGTTCGTGTCAGTGGAGTGTCATTTGTTCTTCGACGGTTTCTCATCTAGCGCAAGCGGATGGGAATTCATGAAGTTCCTTATCACGAAATTTTATGTGCACTCAAACAGAATTAATAACTTGAGAAACATTGTGGGAGAAATCACTTACATAGTTATACTGAGTATAATACACCTTCTATGATCTCCTTTTTATAATATAAGATTGTTTCTCTCGCTCTTTTTTGGGGGGGGGGTTTGTTTCAAGCATTTAATATTTCCCACGTAATCTCTGAACTTGGCTACAGTTTGGGTCAAATTATCGTCAATTAGTTTATCCGAGACCAAGAAACAAATTTTCTATATCCACCTCTTTTTTTCTACAAGAAAATTAATTTTCATCTTGCAGTGGTCGCGCGGACAGGCAGTTCGCTCCATATTATTTTCCTTTTTACTTTTAACGTCTTTGACCTTAGGAACGGCGTACTATCTATAGCTTCTTACTAACAGTAGCTTTAAAGAATATTTTCGTTTCAATTGGATCAGGGAGTGATTTTGGAACTATTAGCGATTGTGGTCTCCCAGTTTGGCTCGACTACACGCGTTACGTCTTTTAATAAGAATGTTTGTATAAGGAAAATTAAGGATATGCAAGTAATCATAATTTATTTAAAAAGTTTGTTAAAATTTCACGAAAATGTTAAAAAAATTAGAATTAATTCTCCCGTCAAAACTGGCCAACAGTTAATAAAAAAGTAACAACAATGGAGGCCCAATTTTAACAGTCCAAGACCAGCCCTAAGTAGTTTCCTTTCACACCTAGGCGTTTCATACTGGCGTTTCACAATATGACGCGACTACTTTTAAGTTAAGGAAATTGATGTATGTCACGGACTTGTACGCAATATATTTGTTTGACGTAGGGAATTTTTCATGCACTTAAACATTTAACATATCTTAAAAACAATAATTTTGCTGTTGAACATTCTGCAGTTCTTGTGCCTAATTGTATCCGCACACAATCGTATAATCTATTTACTACATCATAACACTAAATATTCAATTCTGAACACTTCTATTGAAAAAATATTGTCATTCAATGTTCTATTTGGAGATTTTTATCTGATAAATTAATTTAATTTTCATTTAGAATATATTGCACTTTCGCCAATTGGTTTAGTTGAAACGTTCGTTGAAGTGTGATCCATCAACACCCAACATTCATATTTTGTTTTATTCCCAAATCTCATTTTTCAATCAATTAAGCAATTCGGTCAATTTCTTCGTGCTTCAAATTTTAAGCACACTTAACATTTTAGATCGACCTGATCAATTCAACAACAATAGCGAAAATTTATCATCAGTCGTATTTCTCCTTAGTTATTTCGCTTTATTATTTTTGCCCGCCTCAACTGACCCCCGCCTTAACCGTCGCCCCGCCTCGACCGTCACCCGCCTCAACAGACGCCCGCCTCAGCCGTCGTTTGCCTCAACCGTCCCTTCAGTCAACCCTCGCTTTTTCAATCGTCGACTGCTTCAACCGATACTAGTCTCAATCCTTACCTCACACGTTGCCCACCTTTACCTACGTCCATTTCAACAATTGCAAGTCATCCATCACATCGCTCATCCACCTGACCAACCTACCTCATCAACACCCTTTTAAACAAACATCTACTGTTCACCGAGGTGACACCCCCTCAACTGGCGCAGTGCCCGTCTCAACCGACACTCCTCTAACCTTAACTGACACGATGCCTTTTAACCAACGCAACGCCCGTCTTCACCGGCATTACGCCTGCCGCAACCTGCACTAAGCCCACATCGCCCGCCGCGCCCCCGCCTTCACCAAAGGCAAGTCTCTACACTCCCCTCCCCTCCCCTGCTACCCACTCCACTCCACCCCACCCCCTGCCCCGCATTGGCGTCGCGGTGCCGCCAATTTGCCCTCCGATTTTCTGCTCAAAGCTGGGCGGTGTGTGTGGATCGTGCTTCATTTCATCAGATGTTACCCGGGAATAAAACAGTACAATCCTTTAAATTGGTACTACTATTTTAATTTAGATCAAAGTTAAAAAGTAAATTAGTATTATTTTTGAACTATAATATTTTATGATAGTTATGATATGTTTTAAAAATTAAGACGTACAAGCAACGTCTTAATGTTTTCGTAATAAAAGGTCCACTTTGTAACGCTTTCGTACATCTTCATCGTAAGGACTTTTTAATTTATCAATTTATTTTTAAATTACAATTTTTAAAAATGGCGTAGAATGAGAACTCACCCATAAGCATGTCGCTTTTCTTTTCCTTCACAAAGTAGTGAGAGGCGTTGATTTTCAGCACGTGCTCCAAAACACCTGCTTTGCCGGCACCCTGAAAACAATTAAAGTCTACTTATCAGTTTTTCTAATACAATGAATAATAATTGTAATGATGTATTCATGCAGTACATTATCGCAACGATGTCATTCACAGTAAGTTTTCAGAAAATGTGTCAAACGTTTATTTCGTATTTAAACTTTATTTCATATATCATCTGTTTCAACTTTTGGGGGAAAGTGTTTTGTCTATATTGTAAACATAATATCGGTAATTTCTGTTATTTTCGTATTAATCTACTATTAATTGTTTTGAATATTTATTCAGACTTCCAGTCACAAAACGACAGAAGGTGTAATTTTTTAAATAGTATCTTTTAATCTTGTTCTGAAACAAAATACTTTTTCTATAGATACTCTATAGTAAAATATTATTTGCAATATATTGTCATGAGAAAGAAAATATAATAAAATATTATAATATTATATAATCTAAATAAAATATAAATATATTGTTTTACATAGACATGCAAATCTTACTTGTTTGGACCTAACTCCACAATGAATAAAAAGAATTTTTATGCTAGAATAGGCAAACCGAAAACTCGTAAAACACCTTCTCTAAACACCGAAAGGAGGCTTGAGCGAAAACACTACGGGAGAGCCCCCCACCTGTCCGTGAGGCAATTCGCTTGGCCTGTTGTTTCCGTGGATGAATAATTCAGTTTAACTGTTGAAGCTCGGCGCCAGTGAATCGGTTTGTGTACTCCCACTTCGCATGAGCGGTTCTGTAGGCACTGGCTGAGCGATACAGGCTGTTTGGGGTTACGGGTTACTCTCGCTGAGCGGTTTGCGCTGCTTGTTGAGGGCTGCTTCACAACATGTTCCGCACCTGAGCGTGCTGCTGGCGGAAGACAAAGCAGGTGCCTCTAGAGAGCGTAGGTATCGTCGCCATACGTCATGGCCTTATGAAATGTAGAATTTTGAGGAAACGTAACAGTTTAGGCACTAGTTATTTGAAATGTTTTATAAAACGTGAGTATTATAAAAGGGTATTCGTGAACAGTGACCTAGTTGAACGGCTGATACCACTGTTTTCGCTATAGTAGATTATGTAAAATTCAAGAATTTTACCATACTTCATTCAAAACGTGGTATTTATTTCTTTGTAAGTTGTCTACGTGTAAATCTAATCAATCAGAAAATCTATGGGGTGATACTGACGATAGAAGTTCGCATAATGCTATATTGCAATGCCCCGCCTCTCCTTCTTTAAGATAAAGTGTAATGCTTACGGTTTTGTACAATTTTAATTACAAAAATGTGTGTATCTCCTCACCACTTAAATCGATCGTAACCATCTTTGTAACGGTACTAACATAGCCAACGTTTGATCCATATACCAAGTTGGAGATCAAAATCTTATATTCTGCTCAAGTTATCCGTGTCACACATCCATACGTGACCTATGCATACATTGCAAAAACATTTTGTTTGTGAAAGGAACCCTCAAAACAGGATTTTACCATAGAAATAATAGTTTCGTTTACTTGAAGAGGTTGCAATACTTTTTCTTTAAACTACGTGTAGCCGAGGAAAAGGAAAAATAAGGGTGGAAATGTGGATCAGGGAGTAAGCGTACGAATTTCTGTCGTATATATAACTTTAACTTAATAGATTGAGATGTTCAAATCCTAATGGTGTGGAATTTAAGTCAGCAGTTAGTCGAAACCAATTACTGTCTGCCTAGCATTTATAGAGGACGGCCCCTGGATGGTGTTTCCCAAGGTTCTTGCTTAAATACCAGGCAGATACCTGAGCACTTCCTTAATCAGATGCCTGAGCACTTCCTTAATCACCTGAGCACTTCCTTAATCAGATGCCTGAGCACTTCCTTAATCAACGGGTCACAAACCGCGCGCGCTGCTTCGTGATCTATTCCGTTCCCCTTGTCATCGTCATCACTGGCCCTTTGTCTGTTGCCCTTTTCTAAAGAATCATCCCCCTTTATTTATATGTACCGTCTCCAACAGACAGCGGGAGAAGGGGGAATCGACGACACCTGTAAGCAGGCTCGTACGATGCAAAATAAAAACGTGCTAGTGAGGGGTAAGTATATACTGATGGAGATGTGACGTGTACTGATTTTAGGTTGTGCTGATGCGATCAAGGAACCGTTACTAATTTTGGTACACGAGGCAATAGATTGAATTGTAAATATTCATTGAGCATTTGAAAAAGATAAGTGTTGTTAGTGAAAATCGGCAGATTCCAGTAGAAAATGTTTGATCGCGACCATCCCTCCGAGAACCGCAAGACATTGTGCACATTGTGTTATCGTTATCTTGAAGAGTTGAAAGGTTAGAACTCGGTAGAATGTAGGTATTGTAATGGCTTAAAGGCCTTCGGCCTAGCCACATTGGATCAAGTTTCTAATTTGTCTGTAATAATTACCTATTAAATAAATAAAAATAAATCTTGAAGAGTCAAACGTTTTGTGAGACTTGTTTAATCGTCTGTTCAAGAGATGTAAATGTTCTTGAGGTTTGAGTTGAATCGAACAATTTTATTGCTCCAAGGGATTGAACATGAACAAGAGAAGCTGAAACTGAACATGAGCAATGAAAACCGAATGAAATCTTTTGGAACCCCTGTTATCGGTTCCAGCCACACTCATCTCGTGATATGCGAGACTTACTTCGGTCCAATTTGAGGGTAAGTAACAAATACATTTGAAATAAAAATTTTCAAAGGCAAATCAGCAATAAATTTGGGCTCTTATCCCTCATCATGTCCTTCGTCAAGAAATAATACTTCCTGCCGCGGTATCATGGAGAACGATGATTGGAATAACTATATTTCCCGCTGAATTCTAGAAGACGTGCACAGATAATGAAGTGACATTTATGTCCAGAAGCAAAACAAAGGGCCAATGCAGCATTTGCTCAATGGATCAGGAAACTGGACGAAAAACCTGATCAAGATGGAGGGTCATTGACCTGGAGGCTGTAGTACAATAGTTGTTACAGGTTTATACGCATTTATACAGTCCAAATGGTAAATAATACATTAAATATCACTGTTAAAATTAATGTTACTTTCATTTTGATACTCAGCATAGTCTCTAATTGTATAGAAACAGGTATTCAGGAGAAGGATTTTTATTGGGGATTTAAACTTTACTATCGAAGTAAATAAAACAGATGTTGTCTGGTATCAATTTTTATTCGATTATTTTCGAATTCGAATATTTTTCTATCGAATTTAATCGTTTAATGACATCTGGCAAAGTGTTGTAAAATAATGTAGTACATGTATTGTATGTGATTTTTTGTAATTAGTAATACTGTCACCTGATGAATATGGTTACTAGTGTTATTGTAATAGACTTCGACATTTTCTGAAAATATATTCCCGCCCTTAAGCAAGTCATTTTTGACAAAAAACACTGATTCGTAAATCAACAGACAAGGTAATGGTAAAATTCCTAGATTAATAAAGAGAGGCTACAAGAATCACGTGCGTAGAATTTGGTTATTAATAGTACAATTCTTTTTTGTAATCTAAAAGTCTGGAAGCTATAAGATGTATTTCCTCAGAAAATTATGCCACATCTCAGGCGAGAATGAACATTCGCGAAATATGCGCAACGAGCAGCATATTAAGTTTTAATCTTTTAAAAATTAATATATTATATTTGTTTGATTCCCTTTAAAAGTTAAACACAAAATAGATTATGCAACTCTTTTATAATGTTGCTTTATTGCATTCGTACAAATGTGAAAACTCGCTCCTAACGTCGCTCGTTTCCAAAACCCGTACTCGTGCAATGAGGGCTATGGGGTATAGAGCGATTTTCCTAAGGATGAGCCAAAGTGACAGCTAGTGCTGGCAACATAACTGAAGGTTCTGTGATCGTCGTGCCCTTGAGCCCATTAGACTCCCTTCTCGCATTCGTTCGTTTGCAGTTGGCTAACTTGTAAATGGCTTCGACTCTTCCTTCTGTGATGTCCTCGTCCGACAAAAATATAGTGCGCCACGAGAAATAATTGAAATTAGGAAATGCCGTGTTATGTGCTCTTCTGTAAAAAATATTTTTTCTTTATATATTTATTTACTTACTTCTTTATTTATCTATTTACTTTTTGTGTGATAAATATTATGTTTATTTTAAAACCGATACTTGAATGCGAGATGCGTATCGATACACGTGGTTCCGGCCTTCGTGCTGTTGTGTGGCGAGATGTGATTGAGAGCTTTCTATTTACATTCGTGGCAGTTTTATTTTACTGATTGTGAGAGCATGTTAAGAGATTTTCCACACACGAAATTAAATTTAAATATTTTCCGTACTCGCATACGTGCATGTGCCTCAGCGAAACTCTTAGACTTCTGCATAGGGATGTTTTCACAGGAGCCATTAGCACTTCACGAAGGGGTGTGGCTGAACAGCTGTCGCGGCGGAGGGATACTTCTCTGATGTTTACTTGTTTTCGCGAACTGTCGCTTTGGCTCATCCTTGTGTATGAGGAAGGGACTGACGTGGCCCGCGAGGTTGAGCGGCAGGCGCAGCGCGGGCGCCAGCGGGCAAGGGCGCGTGCACGTGCGGTGAGGGCCGGGGTCCCGCCCGCGCCGTCAGGCAGCAGCAGCGTCAGCACCAGCTCGTCGCCCGCCACCGCCGCCTGCCACGGCACCTGCCACACCACACGCCGACCGATTATAATGGCCTCCCCGGAGGAGAATTCAGGCGATAGTTTTCCGTGGTTTCTGCGATCAACACCAAGCTTCATTTGATTTGATTGATTTTTTAGTGTTTCCTGGCACATCAACGGCTTTGGTCATGAGTCCCGGTAGTGTAGTGCATGTTTTTACTCGGGAGATGCGCGGTGATCTTTCCCCGCTGGATGGCGAGATCCGGCGCCGACGTACCGTCGGCTAGCGGGGTTTCCCCTAACCAGGACTCTCCTACCAGCGGGGCACCGCCCCAGCCGGGACAAGCTCTAAGCTCCCGACCGGTCTCCCAGGATATGTGGTAGTGTAGTGCATGTTAGTGTAAGTGTGTGTATAAGGGGAGAGGATAGGACAAGGAAGTGGAAGGACAGATTGGCCCATTTGGTAGGCACTGCTCCGGCATTAGCATGGTGTTGATCGGAGAAACCACGGAAAACTACCGATCAGAGCAGCCGGCCGCTAGAAATCTCCTCCAGACAGCGACTGAGTTCGACCTAGCTGAAAAGCTAGTGTCGAAAATCCTGCCACCATCAGGATTGGAACCTAGGACCTCCCGGTCAGAAGCGCTGCAGTGCGCATGCACTGAGCTACCGCTACCGGTGCTTACGTTTTAAATAATGTAATGTAATAGAAAAAGAGGACAACGTTGGTATAGCAACTGATAGCAGCAACGGATTGCCGGGGGAAAATGTTCTCGCCTTCCAAGAGCAAAGCCAGCGTGTGTCTTAGTTGATGTTGTGCGCCTCACCCGGTCGAAGCCCGCCTCCTGGCCGCCGTTGAGGTGGTGCTGGTTGCGCTCGTTGAGGTCGAGCTGCGCGTCGAAGTCGCCCCGCCCGCGCAGGCGCCCGTCCTCCACGCGCCCGCACACGCGCCCCAGCAGCCCCGACAGGTAGTGGTGCGCGTTGGTGTGTAGCACTGGACACACGCACCGGGGAAGGAAACAATGACATCATGAATGAATGGAAAATAAATTAATAAAAATAAATGACTGAAAATGAATGAATGAAAAACGAATGAATGAAATAATGAATGAATGAATAAAAAATGAATGAAAAAAGAGTGAATGAATTAAAAGAAAAATATAAAAAATGAAAATCTGGATAAAAATGTGAATAATTGAATGAAAAACTGAAGTCAAGGGTAAAGGAAGGAGTGAATAGATGAATAAGCGGTGAATGAAGAAACAAATAAATAAAAATAATGACTGAACAAAAAGGGTGTACACGTTTGTTGCTAAAAATCAATGTTTGGGGACCGTTTTACATATAGTATATGAAAAAAGAAATATACAATAGAACTTCCTTTAACCGTGTCTTCATTGTTCCTTCATTGTTCGTGTTTGCGATTAACCAAGCTCACTATACCTAAAAAGTACCAAAGCGGGTTTTAATATTTAAAAATCTTAGATAGTACTAAAAGTACCAGATGCAGTAAGATGTCGCACGAAGGTTCCTAGAAACTTTGAGACAGAGATATTCAACTCAACTTTCGAGAATTGTAAGAAATAATTGTAAATACTTTCGTACAAACGTTTTAGGAATGAATTTACCAGTTTACGAATTATTCATCAGCTACTAAACGGCCCGACTCTAGCCGAATGTTACTGGTCTAGTAAAATGTCCCCTCTTCTCCTTATTTTCATACAGTTCATTTCACACTTCTAAGTTTGTTTTTGGCCTTCGCTTAGTCGTTCTGAGCGGTCAACAAAGAGTGCTAGGCGTAAACGTGTCGTTCTTTCTCTTGAGAAAAAAGGGTCAATTATAAACCGTGCTGTAGATAGTGGTGAAAGTGTAAAAACAATCTTGCGAATAATGGGTAGATTGTGTGTGACTTAATCAAATGAAAAATTTGTTTTTTCAAGTGCATATCTTCTGCAGAATCCACTTATGAGTTATCAGCTGCGAGAAAATTAAAAAGGTCATCATTATCTGCAATGGAAAGGTTTAACCAGCCTATGGAAGGAATATTGAATACTAATTCAATAATTTGTGAAAAATAAAAATGGTTTCACATGAATTTTAAAATTTAAGAAACATTTAATGCTTGAATGATCTGGTTATATATGTTGAAAACTCGTGTTCATTTAAAAGTAGTTGGACATTCAAGATAAGTTTCTCAGTTCAGACTTGACTGCAGCAATGTTGGTTAACGAGAAATTCAGTTAATTGCTTTGAACATTTTTCTTGTCTCCTGGCCAAGTGTAACACACAGATTAGTAAGGTCTGTTCTGGAAAAGGCTTTCCTCGAAGTCACTCACTGCACGATATGAATAATCAGCTCCTGAGCACTAATCTAGTAAATACGACCGACTTGTTCAAACGCGACCAATACATATAAGATTAGGTTGGCACATAAGCATAGGAAACATTAGTTCTCATAGAAGTTGAGATTCAGAGGATAATGATTTTTGAAAGTAAATTTTTGAGAAGGACCTTTGGCTCAGTCAAACTATGAAATGGTATTTGGAGAACAAAATGTAATGTGGAATTGGAAGATTTAATTAAACGCAATAAATATTGTTAACTATATTAGAGCTTTAAGATTAAACTTGTTCGGGTTTATCTATGGAATGAAATATAGAAATAGGTTGGTAAAGAAAATTCTAGGATAGCGCCCTACAGCAATCAGGAAAAAGGGGATATACAAAAGTAAGATGGAAGAATTCTGTCATAAATGATTTTTAAGAGAATAAAAAGATAAGAAACTATTTAGCTAAAGTGAACTACAGAAAATAATTGAAAGTTGTAGTTGAACAGGCCAAAACAATGAGAAAATAATGTTGTTGAGCCTCACTTAGAGGTATGTGCTTGTTGATGCTTACGGTTCATGTTGGGGAAAGACGGCATCACCTCCTCCACGAGGCCTTCGTGGTCGGGCATGAGCACCGACACGATCTGCGCGCCGTAGTTGCAGACCTGGACGCAGAAGCCGTCTTCCCCAGTCAAGTTGAACACCTCGACAGGGATGAGGTTGAGCGACACGTCTTCTTCGTCCACAAGGCGCTCCCCCCACTTCAAGTTCACGAAGTCTGTGCCCGCGTGCCTAAAACGAATTCAATTCACTTGCTTTAACGCTTTTTTTGTATACCATCATTATAAACGACCCTTTTCGATACCTTTTATCGCACGCTACATGATGTCATCGCCATTATTAAACGCGACATGACGTCATCACACATTCAGCCAATAGTAGCGAGAGAATCGTGGGAGGTAGAAGAAGACGGAACAGCCGACCACCGTTTACTCGCACGGATGTCAACAATGCCATCTTGAATTTGATTTCAGAGGGCGTTGGATGTCAAGCACCGAGACGTCAGAAGAAAGTTGTTTCGCGAAATTAAGTTTGATTCTCCTGTAAATTTATAATGCTGTTATACAAAAATAGCGTATGCAACTCGTTTATAATGTTGCTTATTGCATTCGTACAAATTTGAAAACTCGTTCCTAACGTCGCTCGTTTTCAAAACATGTACTCATGCAATAAAGCTTAACATTATAAAATAATTGCATAAACTACTATTAGGTTCCATCATCCAAGAAGACAGCTCAGAGAATCAACTGATGTTACTGCGGTGGCTCTGACCGGAAGGTCCCAGGGTTCGAGTCCCGAGGGTGGAATGATTTCTGACACATGCACCGTCACGGCGCCGTATCTCACCATGAAAAATGTACCCGTGTTATAAAATACACCACACTTTCAAGGTTAATAACCATAACAGTTGACCCGCCCGAAAAAACGAAATAATCAATTAATCTTACAAAATCTTTACTTGATCTGTGACGACTACTCATCAGGCGAACAAAGAAAGAAAGAAAGTTCACTGTAAAATATTGTAAAAATGATTGGCATAACTCACTAAGCAGTCAAGGAATTAACGTATGTATCGAAAGAAGCAAAAACTTTAAAACTACATATGCTGCTAAATGAACATATCCCTCTTCGGTATTTATTTATGAGGCGGGTTGCGTTCGACAAAGATGAAAGTACACCCGGAGAGGCGCGCGTAGAAGAGGAGATTTTTATTCGTGCATGTGGTCGCTGTACAGACTGTACATGATGTATGATGTCAGATGCGTTGGCTGATGATGGTGTATCTGGCGTACGTGGGAGGCGAGATTTTTGTTTGCGCGTGTGGTCGTTGTGCACACCACATATATTGTGGCTTATAGCGTTGGACGAAGGTCGAGATGTACCCAACTAGGCACACGTAGAAAGCGTGATTTGTGTTTAGGCGTATGGTCGTTGTGCGCACCAGATGGTGTAGGTAGCTGGTTGCGCCGAGAGCCAAGGAAGTGTAATCTGAGAGGCCCATTTGCAAGGAGAGATTTGTGTTTAGTCGTGTGGTCGCTGTGCGCACCAGATGGTGTAGGTAGGCTGGTTGGCGCTGAGGCCGGAAGTGTAATCTGAGAGGCCCATTTGCAAGGAGAGATTTGTGTTTAGTCGTGTGTTCGCTGTGCGCACCAGATGGCGTAGGTAGGCTGGTTGGGCCGAGGACCCTGGAAGTGTCGAGGGCATTGCAAGGGAGATTTGTGTTTGTCGTGTGGTCGCGTGCGCACCAGATGGGTAGGGGCTGGTTGGGGTCGACGAACGTGGAGGTGTAGCCGGCGATGCGCACGTTGCACGTGCACCATTCCTCCGCCGTGTGGGTGCAGGGCCGCTCCTCTGGGTTGGGGCTGTTGATGCGCCGCTTGATGCTCAGCCGCACCACGCGCCGCGCGGCGCTCAGTTGCGCCAGGCGGCCCTGCGCATGCGCAAGAACGCCTCTTTCTACACCTGACTTGGATCTCCCGCCCTTTCATGCCTTCCATGGTTTCTACTTAACACGTTTGTGGCAATGGGAAACCGCATTGTGCGGGGAAGAGTTAGGTAGTTTAACTGCGAACCGAAGGTATCATTCCATCTCTTTGCGCTCATTGATGGTCTCATTGCTTTCAATCTCCATGAAACCATGATAGAACATGTCTAAAATGTGAGTGTATTCAATGACTATCATCTATCGGTGAATTAACCAGTTCATTGTTATTCAAAATATTCACAGATCACTACACGGTGGGTGTGAAGAATATTAATTTCCTTTTTTCACGATAGATTGCCCGATATATTATACTATTAGATTTCTTCCCTCGTTACTACATAAACTATCTCTGGTACTGAGAGGTAAAACAATTCAAGAAATATTTCTGCTCTATCGTGATGCAGGAAGGCCAAAATACGCTTGGCAGTGATGAAAAATCGCTTTGTATAAGCGTTTATGGGATGTTATAGTGTTATTAAAAATGAAAATAAGTATTTTATAACATTAATTTAACAATTAGATGTATGCTTTTAGTAAAATAATTTTACTGCTATGAGAGTTAACCATGTCGTTACTATATATGGATCAGATGAATATTGTTGAAATTTGTTGCTCTGAATTACTCAAAAATGAACACTCGAAATATATAGGATTGCTAGAAGATCGAGTTCTTCAATTATTTGAACATGTCTTATGTCTGGATCTCACGGATACCTTGTATGTACTCTTAGATGAACTAGATGTTGGGTTAACTAGATATTTAGTTGTCCGGGAAATTCTGTGGGTAATTGCCTAAGTTTTGGTCATCAGAGTGCAATCTTCCCCCAGTCGAAATGGGTGGGAGGTGGCGGAGCGTTTGTGGAGGCTTCATATTGTTTGCCGTGGCCTTGAGGGAGGCGTTCATCCGTATGAGTGTAAACACTAGGACCCGTTAGACCCTTTTCTCGATCTCGCACGCGGTGTTGTGTGTCATAAAAGGTTACTCAAGGGTGTAACACGCTGATGTTGCGAAAATGGGCGGAGTTTGTCTCTGTTGTACACGCTATATTCTCCCCTCCATTGAGTTCCCGGATGATCTGGTGAATGAATGTGGGATGTGGACCTGCGATTCGACGAATGAAGGACTTTGAGGGGATTGGGTGGGGAAACGGCACGACTCATTGACGGATGTCAAGAAACGGCAGTAAAGGACCACCGGGCTTCGCAGGTCCGAACACGGGTCTAGGCTGCGGGCAATCATAGGTCTTATTCCCACTGATATTTTGGGAATGCATTATAATTTCCAAACGTCAACCGCTAGCTGGGTTGATGGGAAGAACATAATAGAGATCAGTAAATCTAAATTATCTGTGATGTATCGTGTTGATCTGTGTTTGTATTTTCAGCTGGTAAATACTTTTTCAACTTGATTGTTCAACTCATAAACTATTTAATCTGTGAACATGAGATTTAAATATATTATAAACACTACTCGTAGGACCAACATAGTTCTTGTTTTACCATGATATCTCTAAGGGTTTCGAAGATATAATATATTGTTCATGCTTCCCCCCCACACACACATTGTATTCCCCAAGTTCTTGCCCTTTTACATAAAAGTGAGCGCAAATGTCTTAACATACAACAAAAACTGATTGTTCCCAAATTTGACACGAATACTTATGAGGAGCCGAAAATGAAAAATAGCGTAGTTACGCTTCAAAACTATTACCCCCAGAATTTAATTTTCATTTAAATGTAATCCCTAATGCATATGTGTTTCATTGTTGCTCGGTGTTGCCGTCTGATCCGATTAAATAAAAGAAAAAATGTGTTTTCATTCACAACGAAAATGTGAAATTGAAAATAGTCACATTGAAAAAAATAGTCAAATTGAAAAATTGAAAAAAGCTCTATATAAAATGCCAAAAATGGCTATTATGTTTTTGGAAGGTAATAACATATGCGTGTGAATGCTATATTATTTGAGTCATATTATGTCATAATGTAAATGTTATCGAATATAAAACATGACCAGACTAATTACTGGGTCGGGAAATTTATTTCAACGTGCGAGTAAATCCAGAGGTGGGAGTCTGGACTTATAGTATTATTATGTTTAATGAAAACAAAGAAATCAAAGTAAATAAAATTCTTACGCTACTTAATCTGAAGGCACTGAGTCGGGATCCGCCATCACCTGAAAATTAAGGGAAAAGATCTGTTAGACATATTTAAATTCAGAAAGAAATTTCAGTTTTAAATATATCGGGATGAGTTTGGTTACACCTTCTGGATGTAATAGCAAGTAGACTCACACCTTAATACAACAGCAGTACTAAGGTTTTTCAATTCCAGAAATAAATGTGCAATTACTATTGTTTTAAGATTTAACCGAAGAAAATTAAAAGACAATAAAATAATAATATTCAATAATTCGTAATAATGATATTAATATTAGTTTATGACCGGCTTGGATTACCGAGGTCGCGGGTTCGAATCCCGCTAGGGACATAGATTTTTGTGAGTGTATACCGTTATCGTTAATACCTGTATAATACAATCTTAATACCCTTAACAGTATAATGTTACTCACAGTCGTCGCTATATGACCTCAATAGTTGAAAAGCGACCTTACATAAGCCATCAAAGCAATACACTCTTATTCAAGAACATAATGTGTAGTACAAACAGATTCACTCTTTATTGTAATTTAAGTTAATGATGAATTTTTCTAGATAACCAGTCACCATTTAGATGTATTTATTAATGTTCTATCAAGTATCTTCACTGTTTAAAATCAATGTAAAACTGGCTCAAATTTGTGGCGACCTCCATACCACTAATAGTTAGGAATTTTTCTAATTATAAGTTCTAAACTAACTCCATACCGAAACAATGTTAGAACCAAACTAGTGATGACAACAGCACTTATTTTCTGCATTTTTCAAAATTTGAAATTTTCAAAAATCAGACTGATCAACAAAAATGAGACCCATGCCATTTTTCAAGCGTTCCTTATATCCGTGGAAAAAATGAAGGCAAACTTGGAGCGGTTTTTGGAAAAAAATTTAGTTGCGTTAATTTTAATGACTAATTACGCAAAAACGAATCATTTTCCCAAAATACTGTATTTAACGTGTTTTAAAGATTTTATTTTTTAGAACAGATTTTATTTAAAACAAACTATTCTTTCTACATTTATATATATTTTCATGGTCTGTGACCGGTAACAAAAATTTTCTGTCGAAAATTCGGTTTTTTTCGGATCATGATTACATTACTTTGTCTCCTTACCAAGAAAAGGTGAGAAAATATAACTACTAGTATCCATGGCTCGATCTCTTTTAATTGCATAAAGCCCATTGGTCACATAGTCTTTCTTGAGGGAATTTTGATTTCGCGTTCTTGACGTTATTTATGGATGGAAACGAACGTCGTAATTGTCAACTTGAATTTATTTTAAAAGTCGGCTCTTAAAGGCTCTGTCAACAACGCTATTGCAATGGGTGACGAGAGCCAATACTATCTCCGTCACTCTCATCCCTATGCCAGACGGTGATGCAGGCAAAGCTGTAGAAATCCAGCCTACATAAATTCAAGTTAACGACAATGCCGATTATTTCATCTGTATAGTACCGGAGAGGTGGTTCAGGCATCAACTGATGTCACTGTAGTGTCTCTAACTGGAAGATCCTAGCTAGATTCGAGTCCCGCCGGTGCTGGGATTTTCAAGCCTAGCTAGGTAGCTACGTCGTATTCTGCCTCTGTCTGGAGGAGAATGATGAGAGGACGGCCCCTCTGATCGGTAGTTTTCCATGGTTTCTCCGATCAATGCCAGCCGAATGCCCTCACAAACGGACCGCACACGATCTTTTCTTCATTAAAATTGTCTCTTCCTTGTCCTAACTTCACCCCTTACACACGTGCACTATACTAACAAACAGGGTGGGAGGCTAGTTGGGAACTTAGAGCTTGTCGTGGCTGTGGCGATTCCTCGATGGTGAGAGATACCTGGTTGATGAAAAACCTTGCTTTTGGAAATTTGATTGGCTGGCTGAGGCCCAGATAAGAGAAGCGTAGGATTGGACGGATCATTGATTGTTTTAGGTGAGTAGCAACATCGAGTCGCAGGGGTGATGATATTGTAATTGGTGGGTTCTATGGGTGGCCAGAGTTATTGTGTGAAGAATATTTGATTTTCAGGTGAGCCTCCTATCAAAAAGTACACCAAGATATTTGACTGGCTTGTTATAAGGGAGCCAAGTTATATTTTTTCCTTGATACTTGAGAGGAGGAAAATTATTTTGTCTGCGGAGCGTGAAGATTTTGGCTTGATTTTTTCCTGGGTTACAAATGAGTAATTTCCCGTCGGAAAACTAGGAGAGGTGATGTTGCAAGTCTTCGTGAGCGGTGACAATATCACGGTTTGAGTAATATATAGCGGTATCAGCAACAAACACTACAATGCAGGTGTGTGGGGTGAATGTTATATCGGCATATGAAGATTAAATAGTGTGGGTGAAAGAACAAATCCTTGGGGTACTCCTGCTTTTAAGGGAAAGATGAAAGAGTTTCAGGAAGGAAAACTAAAAAGTACGATCTGCAAGAAAGCTTTTGATAATATGAAAAAGATAGCGGGGGGTTCCGGTGTGAATGAGTTTGATGAATAGTCCTGGTTGCCATACGGTGTCAAAAGGTTTAGGTACATCGAGGAAGATTGTGACTGTGTGATTCTTTTCATGGAAACCGATTGTATCCTCGATTAATCTTAATATCTGGTGATTTGTAGAAAGTAGTGATTGAAAACAGAATTGGTGCGGATGTTGACTTCGATTAAATTGAGATGGGAGAATATTCTGGCGTGGGTACATTTTTCAAGCAGTTTTCCCAAGGAGTGCAGAAAACTAACTAGGCGATAGCCTGACGGGTCGTTTTCTGGCTAGTCTGGTTTCAGAATGGGAATAATGTGGAAGTGTTTCCATTTGCGAGGGAAGTATGACAAAAAATGTATTGAATATTGATGATATATGTTAAATGACTGTGAATGAAAGGCGTTTAAGTACATATGTTGGAATTAGGTCGTGATCGCTGGAAACTTTTGGGGTAGCGACAGATAAAATATTAACTGTTTCGAAGAGAGATATAAATGTTGGGCATCTTGGGACTGTTGTTCTAGTTCAGCGGATTTCTTCAAAAAGTAAATTATCATGAAGGGGATTTTCTGAAAGATGTGAAGTGAAGTTTGCGGCAAAGTATTTACCTTGTACTTTGCTTTGATCTGGGGTAGTTGCTACGGATGCTGTGGTTGTTAGGGTGGGCGTATTAGTTGGTTTGCGCAAAAACGGTGTGTGATAGTCCACAGCGTGTGATCGGTCGGGTTGGCGGTTTGAGTTTGAAAGTGAATGTTCTGGGCGTTAGGTTTTGCCAAAAGATGTCTTATTATTTTAGTCAGTAATTTAGATAGAATTTTTATGAAGGGGAAGCGCTGCTTTTGTCAACGATTATGTATATGTAAGATTACGTTTGTAAGATTGGTGGAAGAGGAGTAGTATGTTGTGCTGACGCACTGGGGAAGCTGTTAGGTCTAAACTATCAAAAATAGTGTGGGTGAGGGAGTCAATAACTCTGTAAATGTCTTGAGAGTTTTTTAGGGATGGAATTGGTGACAGGATGCGACAAATCAGGATCTCAAAATGAGTTGATTTTTTGTAGTTGGTCGCCAATTGACTTATTGTAGATGGTAGTGCTGGGCTGGGCGATTTTCTTTTAATGATGTATTCAAGGAAAAAAGTAAAGGTCGATAGTCTGAAAAGAGAGCGTTCTGTATCTCTACTAAAATGTTATAGCTAATGTTGCTAGAGATACCGAAGCCGAGAATGTCTACTTGTATTGCTGATTGGTAGGGATAATAACTGGGAGAATCAGGAGCATGCACTGTTAGATGTAATCTTTCGATATCTGCAAGAAGAAGGATGCCGACAGAGTCTGCTACTGCATACTGTATTATTGGTGTTCCAGTCTCCTACAACAATTGTAGGAGAAAACAACCGGTCAACTTCATCTGTTTTTTACGGAATATTGGGGGGCTTACATAGTGAGGTCACTATGAGGGGCGATTGTTTGATTTACTGTACTGCAACACTTACATTTTCATGGGGTTTGCATATTCAGGAAGTTGATAATGTGTGCTATTATTTTATGTATGTAAACATGGCGACACCAAGCGGCGATTTCGTGGACGTTTGTATCGATACATCGTATATCCAGAGATGAAAATTTTTACAGAGGCACTCAAGTGCGTTTCTTGTTTGCAAGCTATATCTATATTTTTACTATGCAGAAAATGTGCAAGAATGTGAATATTGCTTCGTAGGTCATTTACATTCCACGATAAAAGGCTAATTGAATGACGGGGTTATTTTTAGATATAAATCTGTGGATAATAGGATTTCAGAGATTGGGGAATTGTGTTGGTAAGAACGGGGATTATTTGATTAAAAAATTCAAAAGGCGTATTTCATCTTGCTAAGAAATAATTATTGAGATTATTTGAGAGTGAGAATGAATTGTAAATGTTGAATGTTTTAGAAAATTCGAGTACAAGGGCAGTTGATAGGACGATGGTTGCCTCTGTTCGGTCGGTCTGGATGTAGTAAAGCGAGAGGAGAAATGTTCAGGGACCGTTCTCTGAGGTGTTTAAGTGGAGGGATGGTGGATAGGCGGTGAAAAGTTTTGGGGGAGTGAAATATTTTGTAGATTGAACTTAAGGAGGCATTTTTGGAGGCTGGTTGTTCGCTTGTAAGAAAGACACTAAGATAGGCACTCTACACTGAACTGTAGCGCTTCGGCCCCGGTACGGGGTTATCTCTGGTCGCTGCGATAACTAGCGAGAGTGAGGTATGCACAGCTCGATGGTCAAGCTCGGAGTGACTGGTGTAGTGTATGTAAGTGTGCATGAGGAAGGGCAGAGGAGAGTATAGGAATGAAGGAAAGATTGCGCCCTGTTGATGGTTATTTGTTAAAATACTGATTCGGGATTTGGCTGGCATTTATCGTAGGAAACTCGAAAAACTACCGTTCAGAACAACCCATCGCCAAAATTGTTCTCCAGCGGTTGAATTCGAGGTGGTTAGCAAAGAACATCATCCTCCATCATCCGTGGCCTTGAAGCGCGGGTTACCTGCGTCCCTGGACTTGGAGCGCCCCCGGGCGCCTTCGTCGGCATCGTCGTCGTCGTCGTCATCGTCGTCGTCGTCGTAGCTCATCTCCTCCAGGTCGCTGAGGAAGCGCAGCACCTCCTGCGACGTGGGGATGCCCGTGGCGCGCCGCGACTCGATGAGCTTGCGCGCGCGCGCCGCCTGCACGCGGTCCATCGTCGACCGCCTGCGCAGCCGGGGGGCAACTACACAGCTTAGATAGATAGATATTTATTATTCTGCAGGTAGGTATATTCAACCTCGTGGCAGAACACTACAATTTACATATTACAAATATTAACTTTAAATTAGTTAAAGACATAATAATAATAATAATAATAATAATAATAATAATAATAATAATAATAATACTAACAATAATAGCATTAACTACATTTTATGGCTGACCTGTCCAGTTATTTTAAACTTTTAAATACAAAACTACACCACTTTTTAATTACACTTCGTTTCACTTTCACTTCACTTCACAACATTTGAAATTCACTTCTCTTTATCTTCTATACTGCACTACACTGCACAACACGTCACCTCACTTCAATACAATACTACTTTGAATATAATTATGTATTTAATACAGGAACGCATCAACATGGAACCACTGGCGTCGGGTCAACAGGCATGGACCCAGTTGTTTCTCACATTTCTTACGCTTGTTACTGCAGAAAAATATTATTTTAGCTGTTTCTTCTCTTACGTCAAGATCAGGGGAGTGCCCAACTACGCCAAGCTTTAAGTTCAGTTTGTTTTCTTGACGCGACGCGACTGACTGTGCTCAGAGAATTGTAACGTTAGTATGTCCAAGCTCAAAAGAAAGCGATTATTCTCACTGCTGTGTAATATGCAACCAACCATTCTTTAACAAACAAACGTTTTTGCGCGGGTACTTACGGGTTAAAGAGGTACAGTAGATAGTCTAAATCCTCAGCGAACGCCGGACGTTAAGTGTGTCTTTTCATTCGTGTTTGGTTGCTTTATGTCCTTATAATAGTACGTATTACGAAAAAAGGGTTAAAAACTTACGCTTTTTCAAGCAACTTCACTTTAGGCCCCATCTTGATTGAGTTCACTGCAACCGAATGTCAGAGACCGTTTCTTGGCAGGAGGGACTCTCTTTTGAAGATCAAACTGAGTCTCTTAAACGGAAGTAGTTTGTTCCAGATGTCCAGAATTCAGCATTACTAAAAAATAAACACTTTTGTAATATTTAAAATTATGATAAATATACAAATAATATGCATTAATAATACAATTATTATTATTATTATTATTATTATTATTATTATTGTATTAATAAGGTATTTACTGCTTTAGTATACGCTGGATGTTAATCCAATCTATATTCAGATGTTCAATAAATTTGAGGTTGTTTGCACACGCGGATTCAAATGTGAAGAAATGTATGTTTCTTAGAGAGTGTGTTTCTTTGTTTTAGATAGTGGATAAAATAATATTTCTGCCTTTCTGCAATATTCCCTTTACGTGGAAAACTCCATGTCATACGTGTACAAATTGCTTTGAAGCTCGTGGAAACGCGATCCAGTGTGATCGTGTAGGAACAAACTTGGACATTGTGAAATAACATTATGACATCGTTCGTTTGATTCAGTTCTGCAACGATCTGGAAAGAGGACATTGGTAGTTGATTACATTTGTCAGTTGGCTGATTGATCGGAAGTGCTTCAGTTACTGACGTTACACACAGTTCATCTTTCTAGCTGGACGTTTATCAGAATTCGCAATTTAAACCGTTGCGCGTAATGCTGTTTTACACGCTCAGTGAGAAATCCTTGCAATTTAGTCAGCCTGTCGAATATTGAATTTCAATCAGGAAGGGCGCCGAAATTATAACTAGAAATCCAATTTTAGATAATATCCTTGATTGTATTAAGTGCTTGTGTATCAATTGAATCATTGACTTTTTTCTGTAAAGGGAAAATGTATAAAAGAATGCACCTTCGTGTTTCAATTAACGAAGCATTTGAAAATATCATTGTAGAATATGCAACAAAATATTAAACTATCCCAACAATAACCCTAGTTTATAAGAAATAATATACATTGAAGTTTTGAGGGTGTTATTATTTTAAAATCTGTCATCAAACCATTTTAAGGGAATGTATCAAAGAATTTTTTTGGAGTTACTATCTTTGTTGTGAAATGTAAATATGGGTAACATCAGTTAAATTAAAATAAATCTCTGCAATGCTGTGACAGAACCATAAGTTCGGAAATGTTTCTAGAGAAATTAATTAATTAACTAATTTAAAATTGACAAAATGAAGATCATAAACGTTTGTTTTTTTTTACAAATTACCTGGATTCAGTGAAGGGCATATGAGTTTTCTTTGTACATAGAAAACGTTATCACCAAATATTTTCTTGTTAAAATTTTTTAACGAAAGTTAAAAAGTAAAATAATGTAAAAGCGTTGTGTAAAAGTGTAAAGCAAAACGTAAAAGGAAAAAGATACGATGACGCTTACCTGCATATAAATCTTCCATCTGCAAACTCGAACAGAGAATTTTGTGAGGACGCTGCTGCTACGAGGAATCCACTTCGAAATACGCCATGAGAGCTGAGTTTATCCTGAATGGGAAGCTGAGACGAAGTAACATCTCATCAGATCCGAAATCAACTATACTTTTAATCATCAGCGTCCTCTGACTGCAACAGAAAGAAATAAGGTGGAAGAACGCTATATAAAATTCCACTCTTTATTAGATATTCAACTTGCCTGAAAAGACAGAATTAAAAAATAAAAAGCCCTTTCTTTAGTCACAAAAGTTTTATGCCAATAAAACTCTCGATAAATACTGTGAGATGAAAGAGTTAACAATAAAAAACCTTGTTAATTAAGATACGAAGATAGATCTGCGTTTTAAATTAAAATTTGAGAGAAAAGCAATCCATTAAGAAATTATTACTTGACGGAAATTTTAAAATTTTCAAAAGAATGTTGAATTCCAAAAATATTCCCCTTGGTATCATTAAAGCATAAATAAAGAAAACATGTAATATAAAATAAGAATGTAGATAACGATTGGCGACGATGTACTTCATTTACATTCAATCAAATATTGCAAAAGGGGTACAAGTTTGTGTGTTACAGGACAATTACACAAGTGAATATACTGGAATTGTTTTAGAAATTAAATATTTTGCTTTCAAAAAAATTATTTTAAAAAGCTATAACCACCCTATTAAAATTAAAACTAATCTATTGAAATTGATATTGATTTAATTGGATAATCTGAATTTTATTAACCTAAAAATGCGAATAAGTGCAACTAAAAATGCAAACCACGAGAAATATGTGTGCCCCTAAGAATTCCTAGAGTAACTCTCAGAATTCTAAACGTAAAATTTTGTAAATCAAATTAAATACAAACGGAACGTAGCTTATATGTGAGCATAAAAACGCTGCTAAATTATCAATGAATTTATCATTTCATTTTTGCCTTAAATCTACTCACAGTGTGGTGTAGTCTTCTTTTACCAGTTGGGATGAGTATAGTAATGAGGAAATTTCGAAGAAGTCATGTTGTCTTTAAGTTAGATGGAAGAAGGATATTTTCAATGTGAAGAGAAATTTTATTAAATCCATTCCCACCTTCGTTATCGTCTACCTACACCCTCCCTGCAAACTCTCGTCGTGTGCATCACGACAAAAAATTCAGCTTAGTTTTCAGTCTTAATGTACTTCATTTATTGTAATAAATCATGCTGGAGAAACTAATTGTTGTCTTTCAAATTATACAAGTGGTAATAATAGATAACGGGCGTGGAATACCGGTGTAATTTGTGTTTGATGGTTTCGCTGTATGTTACGATGAGTGTATGTCAAATCAAGAGGAAGACTGACTTTATGAGCTGCCAATCACCATCTGGAGACGTTCCAGAAACAATATTTCAAATTTATTTTGTATTTAATTTATTGTAAAGTGTACAAAGTATTACTGTTACAGCTTATTTTCAATAGGCTCATGACGCCGGCAAGTCACCACAAGCTATCGTTCGTGAAAGGTTTGCTTTTCGGTGGCGCAACCATTAGATGATTGATTGTTTTTTTGTGTTTCCGGGGGCGTCAACTGCTCTGGTCATTAGTCCCATTAGTGTAGTGCATGGTTTTTCTCGGGAGATGGCGGTGATCTTCCCCCGCTGGATGGCGAGATCCGGCGCCGACCTACCTCGGCTAGGGGGTTCCCACCAGGACTCTCCCACCAGCGGGGCACCGTCCCAGCCGGGACAAGCTCTAAGCTCCCGACCGGTCTCCCGGAATATGTGTAGTGTAGTGCATGTTAGTGTAAGTGTGTATAAGGGCAGAGGATAGGCCAAGAAATGGAAAGGACAGATCGCGCGCGGTCCGTGGCCCGTTTGGTAGGGTACTGCTCCGGCATTCGCCTGGTGTTTAACGGAGAAACCACGGAAAACTACCGATCAGAGCAGCCGGCCGCTAGAATTCTCCTCCAGACAGCAACTGAATTCGACCCAGCTGAAAAGCTAGTGTCGAAAATCCTGCCGCCGTCAGGACTCGAACCTAGGACCTCCCGGTCAGAGGCGCTGCAGTGACATCAACCGTTAGATGGATGAGGTACCCAGGTGGAGACTGTCCGCTGTGCAGCGCCGCCGTCAGCCGCCTCTGGTGGTTAGGGCCGCTCGCTCCATCGTCTCCGCCGCTAGGGCATCGCCTGGATGAAATGGTTTGCTCGCGGGCGGGGGCGAGGGCGGCACGGGCGGCGGCGGGGGCGACGCGGGCGACGCCGGCTGCTCGTTTGCAGCGGAGACTCGAGGGCGCTCGTCGCTCGGCAACGCACTCGCGACAGCGCGCGCTCTGCGCTCCCGGGCGGCGGCTTACTCGCTCAGGATAACAATAGATTCACATGCATGTCTGTCTTTCCGTCTGTCTCTCTGTTACGATACTTCTAATGCCTGTTGCAAAAGCATTCCAAAAATTAGATTCACGGCATGCATGTGTATCGTTCCGTCTGTCTGTCTGTTACGATACTTCTAATGCCTGTTGCACACGCATGCCAAAAAATAGATTCACGGCATGCATGTTTATCCATCTGTCTATGTCTCAACGCGAACGCATGAACGTTCGTCGTCGAAAATTGTCGGGAGAAGGGGAGGCTACTTTACATGTATTCTTCACATTTTCAAAATTTTGTTCAAATGACTTAAAAATTTGTTATTGAATTTTGTCCTCAGATAGCATAAATAACTCCTAAAAATGGGGTCCCGTTTTTATTGAATTTTTTTTGTTTTGTTATTTGAAAATTGCAAAACTTCAAAATTTAATTGGGGTGTTCCTATACTTTACTATTGAAGACAGATTGTTTTACTTAAAAAAATTGTTCACAACATCTGGAAAATCTGGGAAAATAAAATGGGCATGTACAGACAATGGTACATGTAGAGACAATTTTAGGCAACATTTTTTCAATACAACTTTTTTTTATAAATGTTTTCCTCGTGTGTGTCAAAGGATGCTAAAAAACAGAAACAGGTCCCATTTTCGACAAAATCTTTATATTTTTAAACATTTGAAAAAATATAATTTCAAAATTACAATACTGAAGATAGAGATTTTTCTCTGAAATAAAATTTGTACTGAAAAGAATATATCTTTAAAAAGTTCATGTACAATCTTCGGGAAAAACGAGAGGTTGTTGCCAATTTTTGGTTGAAGTTCATTCAATTTATATATCAAATATTTTTTGAAAGACGGCTCCAATTTTTTAATTTTTTCCCTCGTATGTAACAAAGAACGCTCGAGAAAAAGGTGGTATTATGGCGGCCTGTGTATAAACGAAAATTGGAAGAGCAAAATATTGATGATGAAAATTTTTTGGTTAAATGAAATATGATTTAAAATATTAGTTCTTTAAAAAATGTCATGTACAATTTTTAAAAAATATAAGTTGTTTATCGTTATTTGGCAAATTTTCGAATTTTACTTTCAAACTTTACCGTTAGACGAAAGCAACAATTCGAAATTGAAATCATTTTCTCCAGATTGTTAATAATAGTAAACTTCCTTGAGTGATAAGGAAATGGTAACTAGGTCTTATTTATATTAATAGTCTTACTTTAATGATCTTGTACCTCTCTCATTCTAACATTCGTCTGCATTATCTCCATCGTTTTCATTCTCTTCCTCGTATTTTACCCTTTACAGCTTTCGTTTTTATCTTCTACTCTTAACTTGCTTTCCTTTCATCTTCTTTTTGGCTCCGATTGACAGAACGTCTTCGCAATATATTTCTCTCCCTCCGCCACTCTCTTTCTTTCTCTCTTTCGCTCTTTTTCTCTCTCCCTCTCTCTTGTTCTCCTGCGTTCTCAAAATCTCTCTTTGTGTCTCCGTGTCTTTCTCCTACCGTTACCCCTTCCCCCCCTTAACTCATTCTCTCCCTCTGATCCCCTTCCCCAATTTCTTTTCTACCTCATGTTTTTTATATATGTTCATTTTTCATTGCTTTTACTGTTTGCTCTTGTTCTCCGAAACAACCGCCTTTCCTAAAACTGTTTACACTCCTCACCGGTTCAGTGCCTTTCTTCCCTCCTTTCCTCACTTCATTTTCCCCCCTGCCTCGTTCCGAACCTCCTGCCCACACCTCCTCCGACGCAGCGAAGCCACATTGATTCACGAGGACGGAGCGGCGCGGCGCAGTTTGTGTTAATTCCTAACGAGGCGGGCGACAATCGGATTCCGGAGTCACGTCCTACTCGATCAGCGCCCCGCTTCAGCCCCGCCCGCTGCCCCGCCCCAGCCCCCAGCCCCCAGCCTCCAGCCACGCCCTCGCGCCGCCCCACTGTGTACTTGCTCCTCCACCCCCACCCCCCCCCCGACGCCCCGCTCCCGACGCCCGCCCGCTGCCCGAGCGCCCCGACGCCCGCCCGACGCCCGCTCCCGACGCCCCGCTCCCGACGCCCGCTCCCGACGCCCCCTCCTGACGTCCCGCTCCGACGCGCTCCGAGCTCCCGACGCCCGCTCCCGACGCCCCGCCCCGACGCCCCGCTCCCGACGCCCCGCTCCCGACGCCCCGCTCCCGACGCCCCGCTCCCGACGCCCGCTCCCGACGCCCTCCCGACGCCCCGCTCCCGACGCCCGCTCCCGACGCCCCGCCCGACGCCCGCTCCCGACGCCCCGCTCCCGACGCCCCGCCTCCGACGCCCCGCTCCGACGCCCCGCTCCCGACGCCCGCTCCCGACGCCCCGCTCCCGACGCCCCGCTCCCGACGCCCGCTCCGACGCCCGCTCCCGACGCCGCTCCCGACGCGCTCCCGACGCCCCGCTCCCGACGCCCGCTCGACGCCCGCTCCCGACGCCCCGCTCCCGACGCCCCGCTCCCGACGCCCCGCTCCCGACGCCCCGCTCCCGACGCCCCGCTCCCGACGCCCCGCTCCCGACGCCCCGCTCCCGACGCCCCGCTCCCGACGCCCCGCTCCCGACGCCCCGCTCCCGACGCCCCGCTCCCGACGCCCCGCTCCCGACGCCCCGCTCCCGACGCCCCGCTCCCGACGCCCCGCTCCCGACGCCCCGCTCCCGACGCCCCGCTCCCGACGCCCCGCTCCCGACGCCCGCTCGACCCCGCTCCCGACGCCCCGCTCCCGAGCGCCCCCGCTCGACGCTCCCGACGCCCCGCTCGACGCCCGCCGACGCCCGCTCCGACGCCCCGCTCCCGACGCCCCGCTCCGGTCGACGCCCGCTCCGACGCCTCCCGACCCGCTCGCCCGCTCGACGCCCGCTCCGACGCCGCTCGACGCCCGCTCCCGACCGTCCACGCGCTCCCGCAGCCCCACCAGTCCTACACCTCTCCAGCCCTACCTGCCGTCACGTGCCTTCCTCGCTCTCTCTTCTTGGCGGGGGCGAGCATGACGCGGGAGGGGCGGGGCGGGACGGGGCGAAGGAAGGAGGGAACGAGGATGGGATGCAATGCGGAGGGGCAGGAGCAGGGAGGGACGAGGGCGGGGAGGGGCGTCCCGCTGGGCCCCACCGGGGGCGCAGTATGCGGTTAGCGCGATGGCTTTCCGGGCGACCGGAGAGCGAAAGGGCTTGTGAAGCAAAGCTGTGACGCAGCGGATCAGACTTTTTGAAGGTCTCGTCGATGGCCGTGATATGGAGGGCGTCTGCCTAATTAAATGAACGTTTGAGCGGACTTTCTGCATTACCTGTTCGATTTTTATTGCTCAGTTTAGCTCTGTAATATCCATTCGATTTACACCTCTGAGGAAACAGATGAAGTAGTAAGTGATGTTCGACAATAAATAGAAACGATGAAACTCAATGATGCAATTAAATGCAATTCTTGTATTCAGTCTTACAATATCAAGCATTTCTTTGTTTATTTTTCTGAGATATTTCTTGACATTTTAATTGGAAGTCGTAATTTTTAAATGTCCGATACGTCATTATCCTGAAGAAAAGCAGAATGATTGAATACCTTATGAATGTTAATGCTTGTTAAAATACTTTTCTATACTTATTCCTCTCTTTGATAATGAGCTATTTAGGATATCATATGTTTTATGTATTAAATATTTCATTTTATTTTATGTGGTGACAGGATAAACCAACAATCGCTGCAAACTGACATAAACGTGTTGATTATTAAGTGAGGTCAGTGAAAATATAATCAGTAATATGTATTCTTTTAGTTATCTTACATTCGTAAAACTCCATAAGGAAATTCACAAAGAAATAAAATTAGCAATAATTATTAATGATTGCCTTGGGATACTGATAACATATTAAAATTATGCAGCCAAACAAAAGTCTCTGAGGAAGTGAGATAATTGTAAAAAAGGAATGGTATATGTTGTGATAAAATATATCAAGGTCTTTTCCTTTTCGGTAGCTCTTCCTTTCCAGTGAGCCTTTTTGTGTGA
Source organism: Teleogryllus oceanicus (assembly GCA_964035755.1). NCBI lineage: Eukaryota > Metazoa > Arthropoda > Insecta > Orthoptera > Gryllidae > Teleogryllus > Teleogryllus oceanicus. The sequence continues at coordinate 114,015,923 of CAXIVR010000005.1, read as the reverse complement.
TACATATGAATTTTATATTTCGTGTGCCGTGTATTGAAACGCAATGCCGGTAAACATAATACACCTTCATTAATCTCTTTAACCTAGTGTGTTGGTAGATTTAAATAACTTTTGACGGAACGTCTGTTCAGCATCAACTCTGTTAACATTATTATTTGATTCACTTTGTTTAATGTCTGTGATTATAATGGTGACGGTTCTACATGTTTACAGAATGTGCGTACAAGCATTAACAAAGCAGACTCTTATTTCTGTACTTGCTTAGTATCCAAAAGTATATGGGGACATAATAAGAAAAAATAATGTGTTGATATTAACCGAGTTTAAATCTTACAAAATAGCCATGCATCTACCTATTAATCTTGCTAGCCCAAATATTGCAATCCGTATTATATTCTTCGTTGATTAGGTAAGGAGTGAGCATGAAGTGTCTACTAATCCCTCGTCTGTATGAAGTCGCTTGACGCCTATAACGACATATATGCACACGGTGACTTACAATATTTTACGAGTGTTGTTGACCCACGACTGCCTGAAAACCCAGAATGCAGCATTGCTAACTTTGTGGTTTAGGAGAGCGCAATGTTACTTATACCCAAGGGCTTCCCTATCTTGTTTCTTCTTTAGTGCATGGACTATTGTCTGCACTAACTGGTGGAAACATTGCCATTTGGAAATGTTGAATCAGCACGTTCCCCAGCATTGAGGAAGGGATAGGGAAATGTGGAAAGGAAGGGTCATACGTTGTTGGCGAAGCGTTGTTTAAGGTGCCAGTTAGAAACTTATCTGAATCGGATGAATCTACATAAACCTGCAGTCAGAGCAGGCAAACACCGTAATATTCATCCAGGTAGTGGCATCATCCGTTTAGTCTGCGTCATCGTTGTCCACCACTGTCGGCAGTCTTGTATGAGCTCTCCAGCTGAGAATCGCCAGCAACGGTCACGCAATACCATTCGCTAACTCGTCTGAAAAACTTGAATATCCGTAATGTATTCAATAGTTTTGTAGAATTATCTTTGCTCAACAACGAATTTTCGTCTAACCTAGTACCATCCGGTTTACAACATTCAGTTGTGTCTTTTCTAACTTCCTATATCACTTGACTCTAATCGTCTTTAAAGTTTTCAGAAATCTCTGTTGCCAGAGTGACGTACGTAGGTTATTCTCTTCGTTTCTCTTTTCTCTTCTCTTGCCACATCTTTTTTCTTCTCTTCGCTCTTTCTCTTTTCTTCTCTTTTCGTCTTGACCGGGAGGTCCTAGGTTCGAGACCTGACGGCGGCAGGATTTTCGACACTGGCTGGTCAGTAGGTCGAATTCAGTCGCTGTCTCGAGGAGAATTCTACCGGTTGGCTGCTCTGATCGGTAGTTTTCCGTGGTTTCTTCGATCAATACCAGACGAATGCCGGAGCAGTACCTAACAAACGGGCCGCGGACCGCATGCCTTACACACACACTTACACTAACGTGCACTACACTATCACATATTCCGGGATATTAGAGCTTGTCGGCTGGGGCGGTCCCTGCTGGTGGAGAGTCATGGTTAGGAGAACCCCACTAGCCGACGGTACGTCGGCGCCGGATCTGGTCATCCAGCGGGGGAAGATCACCGCCATTTCCCGAGAAAAAATGCACTACACTTACGGGACTCCTGACCAAAGCCGTTGACGCGCCCGCAAATACGAAAAATCAATCAATCTTTCCTTCTCTTCTCTTTTCGTCTCTTCTCTTTTCTCCTCTCCTCTTCTATATTCGCATCACTTCACCTTACGTTTGCCACTTCTGTTTCCGTGCGCCACATGAACGCTAACGCCTCGTCGATTGCGCCCGCCCCCCGCGTATTCCTCGCGCTCCCACCGTGCGAGTTGGTCGCACCGCCGCGCCGGAGCGCGCTCCCGCGCCCCTGCCTCCCGCGGGCGCAGACGCGCGTCACAAGCAACTCCGGTGACGCCGCGCCGTGGGGAGGGGGGGTGGCTGAAAGCGTGGGCGGCGTTCGCGTGAAATATGGGAGCGTTAATGCGCGCGCGTCAAACTCGCGGAAGACGTTGGCGGATCTTTGGGTTCAGAGAAATTTACGGCCCTGGAAGAGACCGGTTCGAGATGGGAGTAAATTTGTGGAAAGTGTGGAAACTAAGTATTTAATGTGAAGCCCGTGAGTATATTTACTGTCCTCCTTTTCTTGATCCTCTTTTTATTGCTCTCCTTTATTTTGAAAGTAGTTCAAACGACAATTTATGTAAATAAAAAATAACCGACAACTTTATATGTGTAATATTATCATGTACCGATACAAAATTATATTCTATTTTAATTCAAGAATTTTTAAATTTAGAATTTCCACCTTTATTGAACCGAGAACGTACTTCTGACGAACCTCTCGTTCGTGTTTTGTACACCCTTGTATGTTGGAATTGAGAACTACCCAGAGAAACGAATAGCGCCCAACCCGTAGCACCATAAAACCGCGGCAGCCAGAGGGCGTGCTTCCCCTTCTGCTCTCCCTCACATGAGAGGTGAAGGTTCGTCGCCGTCGCTGTGGAGTCGTTTTTGTTTTACGTGCGGAGAGGGCAGTGGAAACAAGTGAAGAGCTGCGAATGAGCCCGTAGGCTTATCACTGCCTGGGCTGAGCAATGTTGAGGTCCCTCTCCCCTGCACGTTTAACATTTCGAATAGAGCACGGTTCTTAAAGTTTTGCGGTTTTAATCGCTGTGTACATGAGAAAAATAACTAAACCTGAGGGAAGTTACTAATTATTTCGGTAAGAATCATCATTCAGACTATTTTTCAAGGAACTATAAAGCATCCGTACTATTCTTAATATTACATTATTATGCTATGTTTTAGGGGTTACATGATTATTCTACGTTTATGGTATTTCAATCAAAAGATGGTGGATAAATGTAAAATCATAATGAATAGTGAATAAATTATAACCCAAATTTAAATTAATAATTTTTATAAGAAAAATTAAACATATATTACACTTCTCATTGACCTGATTCTGATATTTCTCCCTGATCATTTATGTCTTTCTCTTGCCCGATGGAAAGCTATTGTGTCTTTTCCTATCATTAAACTAGATGGCAACTGGCCAGAGGTTGGAGCAAGATCTTAAAGCCAGACCACACTAAAGAAATTAGAAAAATTTGATACGGGAAAGTCTGTGCCATTCTGTAGCACCTCTAGTTTATACTGATTTGGCAATGATTTGACGCCCGGATGCACTTCCTGTCGCCAACCACAGGGGACAAACAAGCACATTCAATATTTTCTCTGTTGTGTTTGATCGTGAAAACAAATATTGAAACTTGTTAAATAAATGTTTACAATGAGGTGGTACAACTATTTACCTTTATATTAAAACATATTCTAAGTACTATGCATGCTAAGTTGCAGTTATGTTCAATCTTGTAAAGCGCTTGCTTCGCTGTATGAGAAAATAAAATATTTTTTAAAAAATATTATAACCAGACTCTTAATGAACCGATTTCTTTCTCCGTGACAGGTACTCTGTGACCAGTTTCGCGAATCGAGAGCGTTGGTTTTTCCCCTTCATGATCTACCATTCCTTAATGTCTTCATAACCCACAGAATGTCTACGAGGTGTAACTCGTAGATGTACCTCGCTACATAAAGTTACAGCGATTTACCTTCCGAATTTTGCACGATATTTTTTCGAGTACGTGCCTTGAACTAAATAATCGTTGGAATTAGTTACATAAATAGGTTTATAATAAAGAGGTACAGATATTGTTTGTATTATTAAAATATATTCTTTGGTTTTCATTACAGGTTTTCTTAGACCTGCTCTTCGTACCTGGGCGTGGTCCGCCCCCTGCTGTTTAATGTCTGCATGAACTCTGGAATTTCATATTGGCCCGTGCGCGCCCGCTTTAATAAAGCCTCATTACTCGCTCGTCCTCGCTGCTCCTGGCGGCGCCTTCCAGAGTCCATCAGGCGGCCTCCTTGAACTCTCCCCTCCCCCCCCCCGTTCATCGCTCTGCATCCCGCGCCCCGCCCCCCCCCCCCCCCCTCCCCTCGCCCACCTGCCCTGCCCCCTCCCCTCGCACCTCGTCCTTCTGTCGCCGACGCTCAAGCGGCAACCACTCGCTCCGGTCCTTTGCCCTCACACGACGCTCCCAAGCCCTCGGGCCCAGGGGTTAGTGGAGGTGGGGCTTAGAAATGCTAGGAGAGCTAGTCTCATTTATTATTGTCAAACGCGAACAATTTATAGAGATGTTGATGAATGAAGAGTAATTTTGTCAGTCAATATCTAGTGAATTGTCAGTCAGTATTTTTATTTCAGTATAATTATTGTCAATATAACAGTAATGAATTTACAGGGTCACCATTCATCAATTCCAAAATATATTATTCTTAATTGTGATGATCTGTATTAAAATAAGGTATAACGACACCAAAGAGAATTATACAATTTTAGACAATCATTTTCAACCATAATTACTATACTCTCCCTTTATTACGTAAAGGTAGTAAGGCAAGAAAATAAACCAAAACGGGAAGTACATACCATAAGCGACTTGCATCTTGAAAACACTCGTGAAACATATTCATTTGCACGTAGACCTTGGAACCAGAATTTTCCAATTCAGTTCTTTGGTGTAGGTCCAATAAATTAATGTGTACTAAGATACTATTTGCTACTGCGAACGTTTTGGCTCGATATAAACGAATATTCAAGGCTGTAATAACAAAACGCTGCAGTGTGTGACCATGTGCTACATGCATGGATTTGAATATCTATGAACAATTGCACCATTACTCATGTGAAATTTGTTCCAACGAAACGAGTTTGGCTGCTTCACAAGGGCTAGTCCAACGCCTGTGAAGTGTCCTAAACCCTAACCCTATCCTTATTCCTTCCCAATTCTGACCGCTGGGTAGTGACGCAGGAGCGCGTGGTGGGAGGCGCGTACGCGGAGATGCTACCAGGCGGTCCTGTTGACAAAAGACTGCGACAAAACATGACGGACAGAAATATGTAAATATATAGTCACGGAGGATTACTCCATTGTGCGTAGAAAGTAACGGAGAATTTCTCCAATAGCGCTCAACACTCAAGACGGGTTTAGGAGACGCGTTGGGTCGTGAGTTGACGCAACAAATGTAAAAAAAAGTATTTTTTACGTTTGTCGGTTTGCTACTGTGATGACTGAAATATCGGAGCAACGATTTAACATTAAATTTTGCTTCAAACTGGAAAAGAGTTCTGTAGAGGCCATCGAAATGATGAAGACCGCATTTGGGAACGAGTGAATCAGCAAAACTGAAAAGAGTGTGGTATAAGCGCTTCAGAGATGGCCGTCTGTTGATAGTTACCCACGTTTTGGGCAGCGGTCGACGACAAAAACATCGGATAATATCAAACGTGTGCGATAAATGAAGATCATCGATTGCCTTTGCAATTGAATGTAATCTTGGGATACCAAAAACTAGTGATAGAATGATTTTACCTGAAAATGTGGAAATGGTTTGCGTGTGTGCGAAATTCATTCCGAAATTGCTAACTGTGGAGCAGAAAAACCTAAGCATTGAAATCGCTGAAAAAAAATTTTGAAATGGTCAACAATGATGAAATTCTGCTTAAGATTATAACAGGTGAAGAAACGTGGGTTTATGAGTTTATGGTTATGATCCCCAAACCAAACCACAGTCTTTGCAGTAGAAGCTGCCGTCAGAGCCGGACCAAAAAAACGCACCACAGTTGCAGTCATGTCAATTTGTTGTTGATTATTTTTTATTAAGAAGGTGTTGTTTACCACAGATACGCTCCGAAAGGTCAGACGTTCAACAAAGAATATTATCTTGCAGTTATGGAAAGATTGCGCACCGCAATTCAAAGAAAACGGGATCAGCGTTAGTCAAGCGGTGCCTGCCTCCTTCTACGCACCAGCGCAGCATCGAAACTCGTGCGGCAGTTTTTGACAAAGCACAAGGTCGTACAGCTCGGCCAACCTCCGTACATTCCTTACATAACTCCCTGCAACTTTTAGTTGTTCCCAAGATTAAAAATACTGCCGAAAGAACAATTTATTGGAAGACAAAGAACAATCGAAACTAATACAACGAACGCACTAAAGGCAATACAAAAAAAAAGTGCCACGATTGCTTCCAAAAGTGGAAAGACCATTGAGAGCGTATTCTTCAATAAAATGGGGACTACTTTAATGGATGCTATCAACCCAATGGCGCAGAATAATAGTAGCTGGGAAGTATGAACGAAGGTCGGATACTTTTGGCACAAACCTCGTATGTATTGACATTAATAAATACAGATTTCAATTACATTTTCAGAAACTCATTCTACTCAGTTTCGAGTGAATAGTGATTTATAATTATATTGATATTATGTGATTATATGTTCCGTAATTTGTATATATCCCTCATTACGTAAGTTTTCGAAAACCAATACCGAACGCCTTTTTGAAATAGCATTCAGTATTTGAAACAACATTTTTGGGGCTTTCGATTTTCCTTATTAGTCTTTCCTGCTGTAACTTTTTTACGGCTCTTCCTTCCGTGGGATGTAATCTCAAGGGTTCAATTAGTTTCTATTATTTAAAATATTTATAAAAAGATATACTAAATATAAATTTCCATTTGTCATCTCTAGATGAATTTTAACAAATATAGTAGTATAGTAGTTATCACTGGTAGCAAATCTAAGAACCATCCACATCATACTCACTGCAGCGCCGCTGACCGAGAGGTCCTAGGTTCGAGTCCTGACGGCGGCAGGATTTTCCACACTAGCTTTTCAGCTAGGTCGAATTCACTCGCTGCCTGGAGGAGAATTACATACCCTTACATACACTTACACTAACATGCACTACACTACCATATATTTCGGGAGACCGGTCGGAAGCTTAGAGCTTGTACGTGTTGGGGCGGTGCCCCGTTGGTGGGAGAGTCCTGGTTAGGGGGAAACTCCCACAAGCCGACGGTAGGTCGGCGCCGGATCTCGCCATCCAGCTGGGGAAGATCACCACCATCTCCCGAGAAAAAAACATGCACTACACTAACGGGACTAATGACCAAAGAAGTTGATGCGCCCGGAAACACGAAAAAAACAAACCAAACATATCCACATCATACTCGTATTGTGCAACGCGGCTGGTCCGTAAGCATCGTATCCTCCACGTGGAGGTGCGGAGAGGTGGTTTGCCCCGCGAGCCGAAGACGAAGGAAGCGGTGGATGGCGGCGGGGAGCGGGGGGGGGGGCGGCACGCGCGCAGAGATTAATGGAGGCACAGCGCGTGCCTCCCAGATTGACGCCGCCTCCACCAGCTCCCACGCACACTGGGCGCGAAATGACTCGCGTCGCGCGAAAGCAAACTTCGCGTGAATGCCTTGCCATGGGTCCAATCGAGGGGTAATATAAATATAAGGATTCGTTAAATCTCCGAAAACGTTTGTACTTCAGTTACTTGATAATTCCAAGTCCGATATATTCGTTCGCTCGTTCGTTCTCAAGCTGTCCACTTGCAATGGGCAAACTCAAATTTCAGTATGTCAAAGGTTTTGAAGACTCGATTTTTTTTATTTTATCTTTCATATACGAGATAGTACTTTTCTGCTGGACATCCCGTTTTTAATAACTACTTATAAGGCTTGTAATTGCTTTCAACGTTTGTTTTTTGTGATGAGCTGTTTCAGTTGTTATGGTGAGATATGCAGTGTGTGCTTTATTTCATAGATGAAACTCGTTAGAAAATTTTCTCCCATTTGCATCCTCATTTATATGATATCATATGGGAGAGCCATTTTCCTTTAATAATCTTGCAGCTGTCTTTATATTTTAATTACAAGAATTTAAATAGTGTAAAACATAACTGGGTTGCTTCATTCCGTATTAATTATATAAATTTTGATCAAATGAATGTTACATACCAACTTTACATACTTTCTACATAACATTTTCTACATTTTATTAAATATATTGAGTTAGCACTATATTCGCCCCAAGCATCAAACTATTTTTTACGGATTGCTGGTACCGAATTCCGAATAAAATTACAGCGAAAAAATATAGTATGTAAAAAATATTTTCAGTCTTCCAACACTGGCATTCGTGGGCGAAGAATTTCTAGTAATTTGTGAACTCCGTTGTTTTCTTTTTAAAAAAGTATACTTGTGACCCAATTTTTGGTAGCCCAATTTGGCTTTCGAAGGCGCGCATTTCGGCCCATTTCGCGGCAGCGTGTGCCCCTTTTGCCCGCCTCCCCCTCCGCCCCTCCCCTTCACCGTCACAGGAGCAGCGTTTATGCGTGCCCTCGCCCTCCGCTCCACGCCCACTTGGCAAAGGGTTTTCGTAATAACGTACTGTTGTATCGACTTAACGAAGCGAAACAGAGGAATGAAAACCCATTCTTAAGGGCCGACGTCCGTTAAGAACTTCAACAATTTACGTCCGTTACGAACAAAAGTAACAACTAAGATTCAGCTAGTATGCACTAGGAAGATGATATTTCAGAAAGTTTTGAACGCCACACGGTTATTATTACAAACAACGAGCATCGTTGGTTATCTATAAAGCCCGGAAGTTTATGAATAAAATATATTTTTAATTATGAGCTTTATAAAATTCTAGTTCTGAAATGTCCACAAAACACAATCAAACGAAATTCGAAACTGAAATTCGTTAGTTTCGTGTAGCATATTAGAGCGTATTTAATTTTGTGTTAATGCATCATATTTTAAGTTATTATTAATATTTTATTGCTTATTTATTCTTAATGGCATATTCCTCTTCGAATTTCAATTAATATGGAATTTGTTTCTCAAACCGAAATGTGTACTTCACAAATGTGAATGCAAATGCTATTCATTTGAAATCTTGGGAATGCATTTCGTTCATTGCAGCAGTATTTGGCTCAACTTCGTTTGGATGATATGGTACTGGTACCAGAAATGATTTGTCCGATTATGAATGATGTTATAATTTATCTGATAAAGAATTTGTGGCTTTGAATTGATATCTCGACGATGATACAGGCGAAATCATTATTTATTTATAAAAAATTAACGCTGGAATACTAAGTAACGACAAAGATGCAAAATTAATGTTAAATTTAAAAAAATTGTAGTTGTTTATAAATACATAAAATTGTTAATTGTTAGAGCATATTTCATTAGTTCTGGCGTATATTTTCGAAATATTTGAGCATATTTTCATGCATATTTCTCCGTTTGATACAGCATTAACTTCTGAGTCTTATAAATCTCGTGTAGAGCCTCCGTTTACAAATATCAAGCACGCATGTTATTTTCTCTATATTGGCGTAATGACTAAAGAACTAGTATCGTTCATCGTGGGCCGGTAAATCCTCCCTCGAACACGGACTTGAAGACCTTCCAAAACGTTGGGGACGGGGAGCTCAGGATGGGTGCGAGGGCAAAATGGAGGATGCATCGAGTGAGCGTGACCAGGTTCAGCGCTTAACGGCTGCTTGTCCAGTCCGCTCGAGGGCAGGAAAGGGGGGGTGCTGCTCGGCTTTCCTGAAAGAAGGCAGACTGAGTAGAGGCAACTCAAACACCCTCTTCGATTTTATCTATCTTCTGTCCTATCCTGCCCTCTCTGTATTTTCTTTTCTTCAAAAAAATTTTTTTTGTGAAAATCGTTTATATTAAACATGCAATAATTTGTATTATTAAGGAACATCTCACGAGCCTAAAGACAAACATTCTCTTCGTGTAAATCTCTCGTGAGATGAAAGCTTTCCGCGTTGGACATATTATTGATGTTATTAAACTAAAGAAATAAAACATAACTGATGAAAAAGCAAGATGTGTGTATGAAGTATTGATACAAACAGATCAACCAAGGAAGAAAGTACTTTTTAAATTTATTATTTGAATTTCAATTTATTATTTGAACCAATTTGTTTCCGGTAAATGCATGATCGGTTAACAAATATTTCAGATAGCGAACGTGAAAGATTTGTTTGATTTCGTAATACTGTTCTGTTACATCGACATAATGCAAACAAAGAAACGAAAAGTCAATCTTAAAAGGCGGCATCCGTGAAGGATTTAACAGTCTGATATGCTTTAAAAACATTGAAGAAGCAAATGACTTTTAGCTAATAGAAAAAGAAGCAAATGACTTTTAGCGAAAGATGGTGTTTGATGCAGCTGACACCTATGCTTGCAAACTACAAATGTGTCTTCTATTTGCTGTATCTCTTCAAAAAATATTTTGCTGTATCTCTTTAAAAAGCAACAAAAATGAAATTCAAAATTATCGGCAATTTCTCTTTTCTCAGTTTTTTTTCAAAATATTAGGGACTTTCTTACGTAAGAATGAAACCCATTCTCTGTAAACACGACCCGTTTTCAGATTGCCAACATGGATTTCGAAAATCAAAATCTATGGAGAAGCAACATTTTCTTTTCTTAAAGATGTTGTCTCATCATTGGATCAACATGAAGCACTTATTGAAATATTTTTAGACTTTTCAAAAGCTTTTGACGTCACTGAACATTTTACTATCAAAATTACCGTCGTATCCGTGGTATTGCTCTAGATTGGTTATGTTCGTACCTTAAACAACGATCTCAGAGAGTAAAAATACTTTACTAGAACGATGGAACGTTATGTACACATATTTTTGATTTTTTGGCAATTGCACTTGGAGTCCAGCAGGAATTTTAGGCCATATTATCCTCCTACTGTACGTCAACGAATGTCCTCGAACGAATGCGATTCGAAACGGAAGAACGATTCTCTTTGCGGATGATACGAATATTTATTGCAATAAAGAAACCATAAATAGTACAGTATCATGTTTCAAATTGGTGCCGTAATAACAAATTAATAGTAAATAAAAAGAAAACTGTTTTATTGCAGTTTTCTATTTCAATAAACAATTCTGTACTCCATTGAAAATGAACGGTGTGCCATTGACTGCTGTTAAGGTAACAACATGTTTATGGTCTCTCAATTCAGTCAAACTTTAAAAGCCAATTTAAATGAATTTAACACAAAATTAAGTTCATTATGCTACGCTTTCAGAATTCTTTGAAATTCAGTCTTCATTCTATTCGTGTATATCTCGTGAATATTTATTCTCGCCTGAGATATGGCATATTATTCTGGAGAAATACATCTTATAGCTTCAAGACTTTTATATTACAAAAAGCAATGTGCGAATAATATTCTTATCCTACCCACATGATCCTTGTAATCTAGGATCCGCTCCTTATTAATCTAGGTATTTTAACATTGCCTTGCCTCTTGATTTACTAATCAGTGGTTTTTGTCAAAAAAGACTTTTAGCAAACGCCAATGTCTATAACTCTAACACTCGACGTAGTAACCATATTCATCAGGTGACAATATCAACAGCTCACTACAAAAAAAATTCATGTAGTACATTATTTTACAACACTTTGCCAGATGATATTATACTATTAAATTCGATAAAATTCGGTACAAAATTTGAAGTCCAAAGTAAAATATTTTCAACTGTTTCTATACAATTAGTTACTTACTGAGCATTAAAAAGGAAAGTAATATTAATTGTAACAATATTTAATGTATTATTTTCCAATTGGACGGTAAAATTCTAAAGAACCTGAAACAAGTATTGTACCTCAGCTTCTGGCTCAGTCTCCCCCATCTCGATCAGGTTTTTCGGCCAGTTTCCCTGATCCTTTATGCAAATGCTGAGATGGCCCTTTATTTTGATTCTGGACATAAATGTAGCTTTATTATCTATGCACGCTTTCTAGAATTCAGTGGGAAATACAGTTATTATTATTATTATTAATTAAATTATCGTTCTCCATCAATTATTCCTCGGCTTGACGGGAAGAACATGATGAGAGAGTCTAAATCTATAACTGATTTACCCTTGAAAATATATTTTGTTACATCGCACCGATAATGAAAATATGAATATATTTGTTCCGAAAGAAAAATTAACTGAGAAATAAAAAAGTAGTCGAATTTTGTAAAGTGGGGGCTTTTTTATTTCTGGGTTAATTTTTTTTCTAACAAATATATTCATTTCTTTCGTAAATAATTAAAATTTACATGTTTTGAGTGCTTATATGCTTTCTAGTTAGTTTTGCGTACAAAGCAATTTTTTTAAATCAACTTTTGAGTACTTATTACAGCCTAACCATTCTGAATATCCAAGTACAAAATGTTAAAATGGCTTAAGAGCTTATTTAAAATTTTCATGTTTCCCGGGCCCATAATATATATATATATATATATATATATATATATATATATATATGACGTTAATAAGCAACTCGCAAGGTTTCATCATCAATTATGTGTGGCCGCCGAGGGAAGTTGGTGGCTCCCCCCAGAGGGCCATTGGAGGCGATTGCGCCTCTTGGTGCCACCTGGTGCGGCCTCTCCCTGCCCGCACCCCGCCGCGGTAGGGGGGCACTGACGTCCCACCTATCTCTTGCGTTCCTCTCACTTTCTTTCCTCATTTTCACAACTCCTCTTTCATATCCGCATCTCGTATCTCTCCACCTTTTCGTATTAAACTTATTCAACATTGTACTTTCTACCTCTCTCCTTTCTAACGTTTCCTATTAATTTCCTCCTGTCTCGTATTTAGTTTCTGTGTCCTCACCATTTCTTGCTTTCCACGTACATTGTCACATAATATCTCTATCTCTCTGTACGATCTCCATTCAGTATTCCTTCTCTAAATGCATTTGAGCCTCGCGATCATTCTCTCTACTCCGCCCCTAACTATTCTCATCCCTTCTATTTCTACTGTCTTCTTTCCTTATTCCTGTGAAGTATCTCATAACCACATTCCTCGAAACATTCCTATTCTTGCACCTCCTTGCGTCTCCCTTCAATCACCTTCTGAAAAATCCTAATAACTTATTGAAATGAAACAAAGTCTTATTGAAATGTATGCCGCCTTCCGTAGTCCTTACCGGGAGCAGTAGCTCAGTGCATCAACTGATGTCACTGCAGCGCCTCTGACTGGGAGGTCCTAGCTTCGAGTCCTGACGGCGGCAGGATTTTCGACACTAGCTTTTCAGCTAGGTCGAATTCACTCGCTGTCTGGAGGAGAATTCTAGCGGCCGGATGCTCTGATCGGTAGTTTTCCGTGTTTCTCCGATCAACACCAGGCGAATGCCGGAGTAGTACCCTACCAAATGAGCCACGGACCGCGCGCAATCTTTTCTTCCTCTTCCTTGTCCTATCGTCTCCCCTTACACACACACTTACACTAAAATGCACTACACTATCACATATTTCGGGAGACCGGTCGGGAGCTTAGAGCTTGTCCCGGTTGCGGCGGTACCCCGCTGGTGGGAGAGTGCTGGTTGGGGAAACCCCACTAGCCAACGATAGGTCGGCGCCGGATCTCGCCATCCAGAGGGGGAAGATCACCGGCATCTCCCGCGAAAAATACATGCACTACACTAACGGGACTAATGACCAAAGCAGTTGACGTGCCCGGAAACACGAAAAAATCAATCAATCAATCACTTAAGGACGCTGGACAATTGCCGCACACGAGGAGGCAATGCTAAGGCGGGTCGCAAGCTGGAACGGCCATTCGTCCGCGTCACAAGAAACGCAACTTCAGGGAACAGTTGCCGACACAAAAGCATTCATGTCGGGCTACTGTGGACACTTTGCTTACAGCGTTTGTTTACGTTTGGTTACGGTGCGAATTGTGATTTTGTTTTATTATCCCTATTTATTTTACTTTATTTATTTTTAATTATTTCATCTCCCCAACGTTTTTATTACTATATAGGTTGTCTTACCAACTACGGGCCACCCCCATAACTTCTAAACCAGGCATATCAAACCACGCCTGCACGAGAGGCGGTGAATAGTGACTTCATACGAAACTATATTTGCCAGATTTTGTCAATAAAATAACCGAAAACTGGCCGAAAGAGAACCAAACACGAATTAAGGATATCACCTACAGGGAGCCGCTCAAGGCATATCTACTTCCGTTGAACATGGAGGCGACTGGGAGGTCCTAGCATTCGAAACTCGGCCGTGGCGGATTTTTGGACAGAAGCTAGATAACTAGGACGAATTAGCCGCTGTCTGGAGGAGAATTGGGTTAGCTGGCGCGCCGTTAAACTTGGGATATTGCGCTTGGCGCTAATCGGCCACTGCACCAAGAACACTTAAGATCCGGAAAGAGGCGCCAAACACAGATATTATTCTCATCTAATTAAGGTCGTCATGTTATGTGGTCCACTGTTGGCTGAAAGAAAGAACACCTTTTTCACTGTAAAATCAGTTTGTGAGACTTGTAAAAATCTTCTTGATACATTTCGAAAAATAATTGACCTGTAAGTAATGTAATCTGTAGTTATAGAAATAAAACACAATAAAAATGAAGTTTTGTTATTCATTAGCGTTTTTAAGCTTTGTTTCAAATGTCAACATTTTCTTTCAACGTTTATTTTTATGCCAAGATATGTTCAAATGTCACCTGTAGTTTAATTTTTCTTTTATTTCGAGAGTAAAAGCACATTACAAAAGCTTTCCTTCATTCTCAGACTTCCTTCAGGATTTATAAACGTCATAATATTGACATTACAAGAGCTTCAAATTATTACAGTTGAAAATTACATTTTTTATTAGTGACAGTTAAAGTTTTTATCTTTTAAAGCAATTATTATTCACCCATAACATCACTCTTTATTTCAAAACACAAATTTAGGTTTTATTCTTAATTTGGCAATCAAAGCAATAAACCAACTTTGAGGCTCATTTTTATTTATTATTCCTGGTTTTTAAATACGATTTTCTCTAACCTTGCTTTTGTCTCCTCTCTTCCTCAGTATCTTATTTTCTTCTTTGTTTTCTATTAATTCAGAAAAATTTGAATAAATCTTCGGAAATTCGTTCCACCTTGCATCAAGTTCGCCTCTTTTGAATCCACTGATTGCCTTTTTAAGCCTTACAAACATGGTCGAAAATTTGTTTATTACTGCTATAAATTCTTTTTGCACAAAATGCAACTTTTCTGTTCCCTTATTCATGTGACATTTTCCGCTTTCTTTATTTTGTAGAAGATATATTTATATCTCTGAATTCATCTTACTCTCCTTAGATCCTAAGATTTAAGTGAGAAACGGGTCCTCCGTCTTCATATGCTTGAGTACCCCGGTTGTCATGGGGAACTCACCAGTACAATGGTCTTTACTTATTCTTCACATCCGACGTTTAACTCGAGTTCTATAACTACTCATGCGGGTACTTCTGTTTGTTGCATTATTGTACAGGTTCTTCAATGTACCCATAAGTGTAGAAGTGCTTTTATAAATTTGTCACAACACAACCCAAAGAAGAGAAAATATTTATTTAATAAAATTAATTATAATTACATTCTTACAACATATTAAATGTCTGCAGATCGAGTAATAACATCGTAATGAAACAAGTTTCATTACGATGATATCAACCAAATATTATTCAGACTTTCATCAATCATTCCATGAATTCATCAATTCAATATTAATTAAAAAGTGTTTATATATCATTTTGATTTTTAAAATTATTTTACATGTAAGACTCAGTTTTATAGTAATGCCATTGTTCTTTTAAACAGTTGCTTTTTTGTCTTCAAAATGGAGTGTTATAATCAAGCCATTAAGTAACTAATAATTTAAAAAGCTCAATAGACAACTAGTGCTGTAATGAAAATTCTAATGATCTATGTCCACTAATAATATATATTTTATCATCGTAGATACGTTTGAATGGTTCGCCAATCAAAAAGAAACTGTATCACCCACAACTATTGATGTTTGTTGCTGTGTTGTGCGCCTTTTGGCTTCTCTGCAGCCAGTGTGCGTGTGGAGCGGGGGCGGGGTGGGAGCGGTGGCCCGTGACACGATTTTTCCGGGACAGTCGTCGTTGGAGGGGGCGGGGCGGGCGGGGCGGTGCGGGCTGCAGGCCGCCGCGCGCCAGATAGGGCCGCTTTTGTGTTCGCCCAGCAAAGTCGCGGCGGGGGGGGGGCGGGCGCAGTGACGGAAACGTCGGGGAGGCGGGGCGGAGGGGGAGCGGGCCTGCGGAAGGCCAAGGACCGCCACTGGGTCAGGAAGGCGCTCGTGGCGGGGAACGAGGCGCAGGGAGAGAGAAAGTGGGCTGAGGTAATTGTGGCGCTTTCATCTGCTTTCAGCTTCCAGTTCATAAACGTAGGTTTCCAGGGGGTGGAATTTGCTTTATCGTCCTCACAAGAAACTCAGTACCTTTTTGTTTGGAGCAGATACTCTTAATTAGGTTTGATGAGAGTTGCATGTAAAGCGTGATGAACAGTTTAAATCCTATATAAGTTGAAACCTGGAAACACTGAACAATGTAAATGGAACGTATGACACTATGAATCTCAGTAAAATTGGAGTTATACAAGTATTTGCAATCCATCGTTTAAAAAGGTATTTTAAAGTTTACGGAATACTTATATTTAAGAATTTTCCGTACTGTCAGATGAACAAGCAATTGCGATTCGTATCCGTATGATTAAATGAATAATTGTTTACATAAGTAAAACATGAGAAGGAAAAAGTTATACTTCATAAGAAGAAGTAATTTTCTAAGAAAAACCTTTTCAATACAACTGGAAAAGGTTTTCCAGTTTAGAAAGGAAGGAATACAAACTACCCAAAATCAAATTATAATGTAAAAATTCCTCGTATTTGTTTTAATGTTTTGGATAAAAATACATACCAACTAATAACTAGCATTATTTAACTTGAAAGATAGTTTCATGGAAGTAAACGACGCGTTGAACAGTTAATATTACTCGGTAGATTTTAAAATCTCAAAAATCAACCTAAAGCCGGCTGGAAGACTCGTCTGGGAATGCCCCCTCCTCGGAATCCCGCGCAGCCGTCGGCGGCGCCGGGAACCTCGTCCCAGGCAACAAAGCGCCCCTCCCCCCGCCCCCGTCGGCGCGTTATCGCCTACGCCCGAGATGGATTGTGTCGTAACGGCGTCCGCCATCCCCCTGCCTTCCCCCCAACTGCCGCCTGGTCTCCCGGCACACCCCCACTCTCTCAGCCGCCAGCTCCCTCCCTCGTCGCCCTGCTCTCCTCCGCCCGCTTAATTGATTGAGGTTTCTGGGCAACTGCTGTCCCGTTAGTGTAGTGAATGTTTTATCCCAAGCGGTGGCGTTGCTCGTCCGCGGCTGAATGATGTGATCCGGCAATGACCTACACGTCGACTTGCTCCGTCGGATTTCTCCTCCAGGTATCTCCCAATTGGGGCACCGCCCTAGACGGGACAAACTCTAAAATCCAAGCTCGCCGACGTGTGTGGTAGTGTAGTGCATGTAAATGTTTGAGGGGGGTGAAGGACAAAAAAGAGAGAGAAAAGATCGCCACCGTGGTAGCCCGTTTGTTTGGATCTTACGAACTCATTCTTTTGATATTGATCAGAGAAAACAGAAAATTACAGAGTAGAGCAGCTGATTAGAGCAACCGATTAGAAACGGCAGCTAGAATTCTCCTCCCCACAGCGGCTGAATTTCATGTAGCAAATTAGTAAATCTGGATAATTCGCCATCGCTGGAACTCATATCCTAGGACCTCTTGATGAGAGATACTGCAGATGCAACGGTAATGCTGGTTGTGGACCAACTCATCCTCTCTCATACTTGCACCCACCACCCACCTTTATCCCCCCTTCAAACACCCATGCTCCCCCCGATATTGCAACCGGCCACCCATTCACAAGGCAATCGATGCATCAATCATGCAGTAATCGATCAACCGACAAATTCTACAGGAGAATAACAGACCAAACGCTGACTAATCAAACGTTCAAATAATTAATCAAATCAACAAACACAACAAGTCTCGTTACCAAAGAGGAAAACCTAATCCAACCAACACCAGCCACATACATTAACCTTTCAACCACTCAAACGTCCGACCTCCCGACCGCCCACTCCCCCACAGAACCACTCTCTCCCTAAACGAACTTGCCAAGCCGCGCACCCTCTTACTCATTCCCAAACACGTGTCTCGTTCATCCTTATTCACCTCATCTTTCCAACCACACAACTTCTCTTTCTCTTCGCCTGCCCCGTCGCCTTTCCCCGGCTGCCTTCGCCCGCCTGCCTGGCTCAGGCGCTTTCTCTAGAGGAAGGAAAAGGGAATTTGGCATTCTCTCAAGGCATACATCTACTACACACACCCTGCGGCAAAGGCGTCTTGTTAAGTTTTTCCTTGGGACAGGCACACCCCCTGTGCTTTACAATCCACATTAATGCAAGAGAATTTCCATTGCCAGATAAGCGCACTGGCTGTAATTTTCAACCGGCAAATTCAAATTTTTCTTGTAAATAAACATTTATTTACGTTTTGTACCGGGAAGGCCCCCTTAATCCGATATTGGCTACGAGTTTTCAGAGTTTTTTTTAATATTGTACTGGTTTAAGTTAGAAGTTCTGGAATTGTGCAGACGCTCGTCTTTCGCCGCAAATTCTCGCGGTCCGCTGCGGCCTCCGTCACCACCAGTGGTGCGCTGGTGACCCTGGCCATACCGCACCGAAGCCCCTGCCGCCCGCGCGCGTCGCTGAGGCCGCAGACGCTCTAAGGGATGGTGCAGAGAGGCAGGCGATTTGTCACCTCCGTATCACGTCGCCCATCAACGCACCAGAAGAAAAGTCCGTGAATTGATCGATTGATTAATGATTTCGGGCGCGTTAACTGCCAAGATCGATACTCCCTTACATTGATTGATTGATTGAGTGATTCATGTTTCCGGGCGTGTCAACTGCTTTGGTCATTAGTCCCGTTCGTGTAGTGCATGTTTTTATTCTCGGGAGATTGCGGTGATCATCCCCCGCTGGATGGCGAGATCCGGACCGACCTACACGTCGGCTTATGGGGGTTTCCTTCCACCAGGTATCTCTCATACGCGAGGTAGCGCCTCAGCCGGGACAAGCTCTAAGCTCCCGACCGCTTTCCCGGCATGAGTGGTAGTGTAGCGAATATTAGTATGTGTAAGTAAGGGGTGAGGATAGGACAAAACGAGGAAGGAAAGATCGCGCGCGGTCCGTGGCCCGTTTGTTAGGACACTGATCCGGCATTCTCGTGGTGTGGATGGGAGAAGTCACCGAAATTCATCGGTCAGAGCAGCCGGCAGCTAGAATTCTTGCCCAGACAGCGGCTGAATTCGACCTTGCTATGTAGCTAGTATCTCAAATCTTGCCACCTTCGGATGTGGATCCTAGGACCCCCCAGTCAGACACACTGCAGTGACATTAATTGATGCCCTGAGCCACTTAATCGAGGGAAAAGGACGTGGACGTGCGTCACGTGGTCACCGGCCGCCGAAGATCGCTTCGGCTCGACTCTAAAAGATCACTTTGGGTGCCAGTAGCCGAGAGGAGCAGTCGTTTCCAAAAGTACTCTGCACACGAACCACCGGGAGAGAGAGCCGGCTCTATCACGGATTCCGCAAGCACTAATCGTCTTGGGAAGCAATATTTTCTTGTGCGGAACCGCGCTACCAGCGCACGTGCCAATAATAGTAACGCGTCGCTGGGCTCATAAGGATCTCGCTGCGAGGTATCACCGCAAATGATGAACTCCGGAGAGAGCCGCTGACGGACGGGCAACGAGGAATAATGGACTGTGGACGGCACCCAAACGACGGCTCTTGAGAGGAGAAGCTGTTCGTCTGCACCGACGTCTGGTGAGCCTAGTTTGCGCCTAGCTCGCTCACGGGGTCAACAACCTCGTAATGTAAAAATAGGTTTAGTCTAGATTTAAGAATTTTTTCGATCAGTTCAAATCATCCAGATGTGTGTGACGTTTTGCTTTCTAATACCTGAAATCACCCACCGCCCCCTTTAAGAGTAGCCGGGAAAATTGCCGAGAGCAACAATATGGGGTAAGTCGGATCGCTCGGGAAGTTAAACCGCTGTCGAAAAGCGTGGGACTGCTATAAACTCCTTGGGAATAAGTTTCAATATATATATATTATGTGAATTATTTTAGTACTATATTGTTTTAAGATTAATTACATTTCCAATTACTTCACTAAATTTGTCGAAATTCTTGCAGTAGAATGTTTCCAGGCAGATTTGGAAGTCCCCATGTTACGTTTCTTTCTGTAAATATATTTCAATCTAATAAGATTTCGTTAAATGAAGTTCATAACGTCCGCGAAGCCCCACGTATGTT
The DNA here is from genome assembly GCA_964035755.1 of Teleogryllus oceanicus. Classification (NCBI taxonomy): domain Eukaryota; kingdom Metazoa; phylum Arthropoda; class Insecta; order Orthoptera; family Gryllidae; genus Teleogryllus; species Teleogryllus oceanicus. The sequence continues at coordinate 113,995,745 of CAXIVR010000005.1, read as the reverse complement.
CTTATAATGAGTTCTATTTAAGGAAAATTTTCTGAATTATGGTTCCTTTCTTTGGAGATTTCTCTTTTTTACAGAATAATTTCATATTCCTCCGCAATATTTCATGAATTCCACTAAAGCGTTGTTTGATTTCTTGGAGACCACAAAAAATCTCGCCAAAAAGCAATGTGAAGCAACAGAGCATCAGTGAGAGATATTGGTATTCACTTCACTATATGCGCAAGATACTAGAGGTATTGTGATATGGAGGACAATATTGTCACCAGTTCGCACAGGAGCTGATGCATAACAGGACGTTACATGACTACAACAGCCTCTAGATAGGAATTAAACTTTCGGCTTAGAAAAAAGTAAAACAATTGCATGATGATATAATAATGTTCATGTAGGAAATAATGATATCCCATAGACTTTCATGTAGAAAATAGTAACCTCAAATTTGTACTTGTCACGTTTGCTGACCGATAGTTCAAGAATCAACTCGACAATGTGTAAACTATTGCAGATCAGTACGAACTATATTACAATAACAATTAAATTAATAAACATGGATCAGTCGTGTTGAAGACTTGCTTACTAGCCACGGAATATAATACGTGATGATCACACCACGTATCGACGTACCTCGTTACGACATTCTCGTACATTCTCAACGTTAACAGAAATTGTAATTTTCTGATAAATTGATTGATGATGTTAAGTGATTTTATTGACATACGGAGTGATATAAAATATCACAAACACGGAACGTCTACCATACATTTTCATGTAAAGGATTAAAGAACACTTCAACTCCTTACAGAACTAGAATGGTACAAACGAACACGTCTCCAACCAAAAGCATCCTGTGGTCCGCGGGTGCTGCAATGTTGCAGGGGCGGACGGCGCGTGCATTTTCGACGCCCCTGACTGCCGCAGCGGGGCGCCCCGTCCCCTCACCCCCGCTCTGCGGCGCCGGCGGCGGAGGGGCGGGGTTCGAGGCGAGCGACCCTTCGCAACCCCGCAGCGCCTTCCGCTGAGGGGGGGGCGGGCTGCGGGGGGGGGGCGGGGGGGGGGGGGGACGGCGGCGGTGGAGGGGGCGGGGGGCAGGGCGGGGGGGCGGTGGTAGCGGCGGTGGTGAGGCGCGGCGGCGCCGCGGCGTAAGGATAACAGGCAGCGGAGTGCCGAAACGAGCTTTGGGACGACGGCGGTCGCTGGTGCTGCTGCCGGCGAGTGGGGCTTAGGAGAAACAGAGCTGGTGGAATCCCGTTGCTGTGAAGGATGGGTTGGAAACAGAATACGTTATTCACGTTTCGACCATTGGGGAAAAGTTGAATAACCCATTTTTATTCGAAAGTTGTCTTTGATCTTATTGTTGTTCTTTTTTGTTATAATTAAATATCAGCAATAGGCACACAATTCTTAATGGCACCCTAATGAAATGCCAAGAGAGTTAACTGCAATATGTATTTTGCACTCGATTTACTCTCTCGTATCTCGAATTCCCTTGATTGATTGGTTACTTCGTTGGTTGAGTAGTATGTTTCTTGGTTGGTTTCTTGCTTGATTTTTTTTATTATATTTTTGGTTGCTTTCACTCAGACTTTAATCCACAACGAATTCATCAGACAGTTCTGTTTTGCATGACTAATAAATTGCTTTGCGAAAATGTCATTGCGTAAGTGAGCGGAGATCCGGAAGGAAGTGATCTCGAGAGGGGGCTGCGCAACAGAGTGCACCCAGTAACTCGAAAGGGAAAGGGTTACCGCCAGCGCCAATATTTATACCGTCGTCTTTTTATCATTCTGGGCTCCTTTTCTCTTTCAAACAGGTCGTTGGCGCAGCAGTATATTTTAAGGCCCATAAGAATTACAATTTACTGGTTTACAGCTTTCGCATAGTTGTCCAGGTCTATTTGACCCTAAAATGAAAAGAATTATAAATATATATTTTTAATACGTATTTTTCAAGTATGTATTATGTAAATTTGAAAAAATTTATAATTGAGAAAATATTATACTTCTGTTTACTAATATTTTATTCATCACCCATAATAAAAAATTAAAATTAGAATAGTTGCAACATTTTACTCTTTTACATCTGAATACTTATTAATTTCTCTACTATTAATAACGGTGTCATATTTATTTTTGTTATAATTTATTCCTTAATCTCTTGTAGACCTTTCCTCGAGTACATTACGATTGTGATTTTAAAACAAGCTAATAGGGTCCTCTGTCACGAACATAAACTAATGTTTTTAATCTTATTTCTTGGATGAAAAAAGTCTGTATTTATTCAAGAAAAATGGAGAGGAACAACTTACATGATTTTATGATCTTTCTTAGAGCTTTTTGTAGTTAACGGAACCTGTCTAAATATAAAAATGAAAGTATTCGTTACTCTTTGCGTTTGTAGATAAACCACCAGCAGAAACACTCCAGTAAGCATTTCGGCCCAAGGACTACCGCTAGGGAACGGGCTTCTTTTATGCAGCTACCTTCCGAAAGAAAAGTTAAAAGGTTTCGCTAGTCTACCAGTTAAAAATGAACGAGCAACGAAACGGCCACCGAATTGGTGGAACCTTGCCCAACCGGGCGTCTCCGAGCAATCCTCGACCTCCCTTCTGCATTTCCAAGCCTTTACCACTTTTCCTTTTCGTTTTTGCGAACGTTTCTCAGACACTCTTCACCCCGCATTTCTTGTTCACCTACGTCCTCCATTTTCTCGCCAGACGAACTTTGTGCACTGGATAAAACATTCATAAATTAAAAGGTTAAGTTGCGGAGTAAACAGACGTTGCAGACGGAGACTTGGCCGTAGGAAGGAAGTGAACAAGTTTTGCGCCTGAAAAGAAAATGAAGCAGCTCCGTTCTTCGCGAACGTCGTTTCCCCCGCGCCGCCGTCCGGGAGCCCCCTGTTTGGGGCGAGGCGACTTCCACAGAGTGGCCGGTCGTTAAGGGAGTGTGAATTTTTTCTCACCGTAAAATACACGTTTACACTCTAAATGAAACTAATTACTGCACATCTGCTTCTTATGAACTTGCATTAATTATGAAAGTGGTGCCAAAAAGCGCGAACTTCCATACTCATCTTGTGTTTTCGAGATAATGCCTTGCTTCTCCACTTTTATTACTCCCGATGGAATTCTCTGTGGTACTTATAATTCTCACCCGCCAACTCATCGTAACCTTCACTTTTGTGACGCTTGTCTCAACCAAAATTATATCTACCAATGCGACAAATTTTGGAATAAGGAAAAATTATTTTTGGGGTACGGAATAAATCATATTCTCCTGTCACTAATTACGAGTTATTTTCACCCAAAAAGGCGAAATACATTTTATTCTTTCTATTGAAACACATTTGAGAGTTTTTCTGAGTTGAAAATTGTATTTAAAAATGTACTATGATTTAATCGCTGGTGTTTATTCTGAGAATCAGGCTTAGCTAAACTGATTAAATAGAACTATAAAGAAAATACATTTTATCACATTCCAATGTTCTACAATATACATTTTTATAATATTAATTTCTTTAAATGTATTTTAAGTTCTTGAACTTTATTGTGCATAACGTGGTTGATTTTTAGGTTTCTTAATTTTCTCTGTGTATTGAAATGAGTCAGTTATATTTTAGTAGTAGGTTCAAGGCGTTTTATCATTGCTTGTGTGGTATATGCCAACAAAGAATACCAAGCACTATATTTTTATTACATCTGTGATGGATTTGTGAGGAAATTTTCACAGACCTCTTTAGCGACATCCAGTAGATATCATTACAACTCATCATAATTTGCATAAATTGTGTTTGAATTAGCAGCCCGTTCTCCAAATTGCTCTTTAACCCAAATTGTTTTGCTTATGGCGCATTCTACTGGTGTTTACGTATTCCATTGGGAATAAATCAGTGTAATTAAATGTGCAGAACTGCTGGGAAAACCGAAAATTAATAATGATTAAACAGAAATGTTATTGGAAACATCGTTGTTGATGTTGATATTTAATGACCATTGGGCGGACAATTCTAACAGCAGTGATGGCTTGTCAATCAATGAAAGAGAAATGAATACATATTTCTCCTCAAAAAACAAAGCTCATGTGTTTTCTCTCAATTTATTTGTTTGGATTTAATCACTTTACCATCTTCATTGGTAACGCAATAAAAATTATGGAAGTACTTTAAACTGACTCTTAAAAAAGGATATTAAAGGTAGACTGTGTGTTTAATATACATTATACTCGTATAACGTAGAATTTATTATAAACTCTTAACACTTACGTGGTGCGTAAACCTCACTTGTTTTTCTTGTGGAAATTTGCCTAAAGCACTTCGAGGTTTTCCTGTTGTCTACACTTTGCTTATTTCACTCTGTTTCAGGGTAAAAATGTAGTGACTATGTTTACGATGGTTTCCACTAGGGTTTATCAACAGTGTTGCACTGGAGTCAAAAGGTTTCCGCGTGGCGCCGTAAGTGGGAGATTGTGTGTGAATGAGTAACTCTCTTAACTTGGATAGAAGTCTGCTATTGTCCGATCTAAGGAAATAATTTGTATTGTCCATCGTCGTAGATCCCTTCTCTCTTCCTTTCATTTCCGTCTACTCTTCATCCATTTATTCAAATACAGTTCAGGTTTTAGAAAAAAATGAGAATTTTGTCCTTTTTGTATGAAAAGGGAGAATAATTCTTATATCATTTTCAATCATGTATACAATTGTCGGCGAGATTTGTTGCTAGTACTTTTATATAGATTTCCAGTCGTCACATCGATTGATTGTCACTTTATTTATTATTGATTACTAATTGATGAGGCTCACTTTATAAGAGCAACCAGCCTTACTAATACTTCAATACATTAAGCTACTCGACAATTTGATAATACGAACAAAATGAAAAATATGACTTGATGAGGTAGTATGGGGGTGAGACACTGTTTTGCACATCACACTCCTACACATACATAAACCCACGCACGTACATACACGCTCGTGTAACGAAAACATCCACTCCTTTCCAAGGAAACGCAGAAGAGCAAAACTCCACGGTGGTTAAACCGCCAGAGAAAGAAGATACAGGTCACATCAAAGCCACCATTCGGACTCTGCCAGCACTGGAATCATCCTCCCAATCAGAAGCCTTTCGGCTTGTGAACCCTCTTTCCCGAGATCTGTGAAAGGAACCGACACCTCTGATTCTACAAACTGTACAAATTTCATTTTCATCTGGCAGAATTTTTTCAAGTTCTTCATTTTCTTGTTTCGTCATGTCAACCAATGTTTTGTATTAGTGTGTCATATTGTGCTCTGAAACTGTCGATGTTTTGCGGTGTCGATGTTTTGCGAACTGTCGTCTTTTTATTCCATTTTTGATTCCAGCAAAACCGATAAAGTAATAATAGAAGCGATTTGCTTTACAAAAAGTGTTCATGTCACCAAGGGTCATGGATTTTATTGAATGAAGCGGTTGAATTTGACCTAGTTATCTATCTAGTGACCAAAGGCCAGCCACCCGCCGTCGCGACTCGAAACCCTTGGTCAGAACCTCTTGTTCAGAGTCGCTGCAGTGACATCACTTGATACCCTGAGCAACTGCAGCCAGTCAGCATTGTTCGAAGTACTCACGTAAAACTGCTGATTAGAACAGCTGGCCGCAAGAATTCCCCTCCACAGGCTAGTTGAATTCGCTTCTTCCAAAAGTACGTAGCTAGTGTCTAAAATCTGCCATCATCGGGGAGTATTTTAGGAACCCTAGAACCTCCCAGTCAACGGTGCTGCAGATCAAGTAGTGTTGTCACAGTGCTAGCGCAACTAGTACGTTGTACATACATCATCTAGGAGTTCATTACATCAGATCTATTTTGTATTACTATTTGCATGAAAAGTACTACCTATTAAATAGAAGTAGTATAAAATTTCAACAGTTGTTTTCTTAAAATCTTCGATCGATTGATTCATTGAGTGTTGTTTCCGGATACTTAATTGCGGATCCTTTCATCCACTCGGGAGCTTCAATACCAAAGATGTAAGGCGTAACGAAGCTCCGGATTTGATGATAGGGTCCTCCTCTCCTTCGCGCTCCGCACTTTGAGAGATTACATTTAATTTTGATAGAAGTGTCATTCGTATTGTGCATAATATATTTTGGGAGGTGTATGTGTTCCTCTCGTGCTGGAACGAGAGATCCGCCACCGAATCACACGTCGGTTTGCGGACTTTTACCCACAGATATCTCCCCACCGCGATGTACCGCCCCAGCTGAGACAACCGGGAGAGGTGGCTCAGTGCATTATCTGATGTCCCTGCAGTGCCTCTGACCGGGATGTCCTAGGTTCGATTCCTAACAGAGGCATGATTTTCGACACTAGCTAGGTCGAATTCAGCTGTTGTCTGGTGGAGAATTCTGATGGCCGGCTGCTCTAATCGGTAGTTTTCCGTGTTTTTTCTAATCAATACCAGGTGAATGCCGGAGCAGTACCTTACAAACGGACCATGGACTGCGCGCGATTTTTCCTTCCTCTTCCTTATTCTATCCTTCCCTCTGTTCCCCACACACACTAACATGCACTACACTACCACATATGCCAGGAGACCGGTCGGGAGCTTAGAGCTGGTCCCGGCTGGAGCGGTGCCCCGCTGGTGGGAGATTCCTGGTTAGGAAACCCACTATCTGACGGTAGGTCGGTGCTGGATCTCGCTATCCGGCGGGGAAGGTTACCGTCACCTCTCGAGGAAAATACATGCTCCACTCATATGGGTCTAATGACCTCGATAGTTGACGCGACCGGAATCACTAGCAACCAACCCAGCTGGGACAAGCTCTAAACATCTAACTGGTCTCCGTCATGGGTGGTAGTGTAGTGCATGCATAATAAAGAGAAGAGGTGGGAACAAAAACGAGGTACAAAAGAGAGCGCGCGGCGCGTGGCCCATCACTTTGACAGTAGACTGGAGAGGAGATCGCTTCAGGGCCTGGTCGCGCGCAACGCGATTTCCCTCCCCTCCCCCCCTGCTCGAAGGGGGTGAGGGTGGGGGCGGGGCAGGAGGTCCGTCGCGCGCACACGCGCCGTGAATTCGATAGCGACGATTTGCGAATGGCCGCGTGCGCTATCTGGCGGCTCCCGCGCTGTGCACACGCGTGCCCACCAACGAGCCAGTGGCGCCGCGCGCATTTTATGCGTGTTGCTTGTGCTTGCATATTTGCGTGTATTTTTACATCGCTGCATGTTCTCAATAATACTTCATAGGTCGACGTGCTGTAACTGTTTGAAAAAATATGGCGCATAAATTGCTAGGACAATTTCTTAGCGACAGATTCCCTAGCGTTTGGTTCATTCTGCGGACGTTACGTTCATTCTGCAACTATTACGTTTCAAATTTTTATAAGTATAAAGTTGTTGTTAATACAACTTAAAACCTTGTTTTAAGAAATCTAGATTTAATATTCTTCATATTACTTGAAGCAACTTATTGATTACATTCCAAGTACTTATGACTACGAAATCCACGGTTAAACCAAAAATGTTTTGGAGGTAATGCGCTAGATAATCCCTTCATATTCTGGAGGATATATGAATTGGAAAGATAGGAAATGATTGAGAGGCAAAAGGAAATGTAAAAGCTACAGACAGAGCGGAATGACATCTAATATGGATTAAAACAACTTTAAGTTACTTTTTTATTTTCATGTAAATACTTAAATTGTAAATACTTAAAATTTTGCAAAATTTCCATTTTTAAGTTAAATAACTTTTCAACGGATTCATTTTTTTTTTAAATATCACTGTCTTCAATATTGCATTTTACAATGTTAACGTTTTGCAATTTTCGAAAAAGCAAAGTTCGCCGAAAATAGGACTAGCACTACTTTTTTATCGTTCATTGGTCCATACGAGAAGAAAATTTTTAGAAAAAATTTTGAGTGAGTTTCGAGAAAATAATTTTGTAAAATGTATGCCTACATTTCATGCAAAAGTTCGCAAAACTATTCGTATGTTCGAAAAATTATACATGACCTTATTTCAGTATGTCCCTTTAAATAAAAATATTTCATTCAGGAAAAATCTATATATTCAATGTAGTAGTTGTAGGAGGACGCCGAAATCATTTTAAATTTAAAACTGGACGGGTCTTTTTAGGGGGTATTTTTGAGTGTGGTCAGAGCTTCTTGTTTTTATGTTTGTTAATAATTATTATTATTTCAACTGTCTTCACACCCACCTTTAAACAGACAGAAAGTTGAAAAAGAAAATTAGATATATTACTATTATTGAGTAACAAAAGGTAATTAATAGTTATAGATAATAACTATTTCAATAACTTTTAATTATAAAACTTCCACCTGTCAGTTAAGATTTAGAAATAAAAACAATAATCTTACCTGTAATAATTTTACCATTAGTATTGTCAAACAAGTATGAGTGACATCCACCCTTCTTCCACTCATTTCTTCCACAATCAACAAAATAAATTAAAAATATAAAGAAAACTTGTGCAATTTTCGAAAAAGAAGGGAACTGAAGGAAAATAAGACATGCCTCATTCTTTTAATTTTTAGTTACGCTATCCGAGGACAAAGTTTAATAAAAAGTTTGGAGAAATTTTTAAGAAAATTTTGAAAATGTTTTTGAGGATACATGTAAAGTTCTTGCAAGAATCAAAATATCCATTTCAAACTCAGAGGACCCTTCAGTTAATTTAAGTCGATGGAAGGATATCTGTTTTGGAGAAAATAGGCTAAACGTTTTAGCTTTGACCTCGGACGAACAGGCGGGCGAATGGACTGACGGACTGACGGACGGTCGGGCGGACGGACGGAAAGTTAGACTTTTGTTGTCAAACGATTTTGCGGTATCAAGAACCAGTAAAATATGGATTCTGACTACACAACCTGTTGAGATGAAGTACGTATAATTTACAATACTACCGAATGACAGAAGTTATTCACTTTTTAGTTACCAGAGCCCGAAAATAAAGAGTTTTTCTGTCGTAAATTGGTCGTTTTCCGGCGCACGATTTCAATACTTTCTCTTGTTACAAAGTAAGAGCATCATTGTCATCATAATCATCTTAAAGAGAAAATAGTCATGTTGTTGCCGCCATTTCATTCTCGCCTTCGCTGTCTTCATCACTGTATGGTTTCTGAAGCATAGTTAGTTTTGAAGTTTAATTTTCATCATTGTCATCATAATCATCTTAAAGAGAAAATTATAATTTTCTTACAGTCTCCTCTTCCCTTTTTCCAAATATTTTGCAGTCCTAAATTGTAAAATTTCTGGAGAAAGGGCGAAAAAGAAAATGTTACAATAAATACTAGAAAGTATAAGTAGTATGTCTAGAGATAGTAATATATAATAACAATAATATGCATAATAATAAATTGTATAGCTAGAACCAAGTATTTTAGTATGTAATTTGAAATTAAATTTATGTAGAACAGACCCGTCCCCGTGTATATGACAATTTTGTTTCCTAAAATATCGAACATTTAACATAAAAAATCAAATATTTTACACGTAACATTTTCTGTTTCGTTATCGTTCAGCAACTGAATGGAACCGTGACGTCGAAACACGGAATCGAGAACCGAAAAACAACTGACTGAGGGAGGCTCGGCAGGTGATCCCCCCCCCCGCCCTTCCTTTCCGCCTCGACAGTTGACTGCGTTGGACGTTTCCAGCGGGCGAGAGTGCGGTGGGAAAGCGCGCAGACGATGGCCACCGCAAAGGCGGACGCGGCGGTCGCGACGTGCAAATGGTATCTCTGCCTATTTCCGCCCACACTCGCCGTTCCCCGCCGGCCGGCGGCGAGCGGAACGCTAACCGCATCCCTTGTCATCTTCTCCTCCCCTCCCTTCCCCCCTCCCCCCTTTGGCAGCGCTGGGCGCCGCATTGAGCGCCTCTCCGGACGCGTCCGGGGACGCTCGCGTCTCTACCTGGGGAATTACGAGAAAACGTCGCGATTGCGTCGATGAATCGATACCATCGAAACGATCATCGAGGTCGTGAAATGGATTTTTAGTGAAGTTGAAATACCTATACAGTCCGTCGATAATTTCATGCGGTGGAGACTTAGTGGCGCAGGGTATCAATTGATGCCACTGCAATGTGTATGACCGGTCGGTCCGACGGTTCGAGTCCCGACGGAAGTAGGGTTTTCAACACCAGCTAGGTATCTAGGTGGAGTCCAACAGCTTTCTGGAGGACATACCTTCCGACCGGCTGCTCTGATAAATTGAAATGATTGAAGGCGTTGTCATTGTCAACAATAGTATTTAGTTCAATAAGAGCAGCTTTCGATGGCTTAGCCATCATCATCAGTTTTCTGTAGTCTAGAAGCCACAGAAACGACTAAGCCATCGAAAGCTGCTCTTATTGAAATAAATAGTACTGTTGACAATGACAACGCCTTCAATCATTTCAATTATGTAAATGTTAACTACAACTCACCACTAAACCAATGCTCTGATAAATATTTTTCCGTAGTTTCACTCATCAATACCAGGCGAATGCCGAAGCAGTATCGCGCATTTACGATTTTAGATTCATCCATGAAAATAAGAATCCAATATAGAATTCAGGTTAGGTTCGAATTATCTAGAGATGTTACTGGTCTAGAAGCTCAACGACGGATATAAATTTAGTTTCGCTGCTTCGAAACTATAAGAGAATCATAAGACTTTTTATTAACCGTGAAGGAACTAATGGTTTTCAGTCCATAAAGACGTTTGTATTATAAAGTGTTACAGGCCAATAAAAGTTTATTGAGGTACAGTAGGGTGGTTCACTGATAAGCCTTCTGTAAACTGAAGTATCAAACTTGAGATTGGGCAAACACTGGACACAATGGCTAGAAAAAATAAATAACATACTACATTACTTGGCACATTCTGTGCTTGTAAAAGGCAATTGTAAAATGAACTTTTACTCATTCCTCTACACAGTTTTTTGCAACACTGGAATACCAAGAAGGGTAGTTAAGTTACTGCACTGAAAATGCAATATAGTATTGATATTTTCAACAAAATTGTCGTAATATTGTTTTTGCTATTTAGATTAAACATTCATTGGATTTATTAATAAAATTTAGAGTGATATTTTCAAGTTTTACTTCCTCGTATACGAAATTATATATACGAAGTAATGTACTACGTGGTATGGAGAAAGGTATGTAATGCTGCTGAAAATCTCGGCAATTTTTATTTCTTTGCAATTAAAATATTAGTTGAATGAAAATACGTGTACTGGTAGGGTTCTCAAACGCCCTCCATTTTTAAATACCAGTCATTTGTAGTTTATTCGTAGACAATCATCCTCCCGACCTCCATTTATAAATGATCTCCTGTCTCATTTGCATGAACTAAATTGGAAATATTCTTCCATAATTATCTCAAGTATCATAAAAAATTAATTGTCGACTTTACGAAAGTTACTTTCTTCAAGCTTTGTATGAAAAAAAATGAGAGTCTTACTTATTTCTTATTCCGAAATAAGTATATTTCGGAATAGGAATTTAAAATTGAACATTGGACGCTCTCATTAATCTGCTGAAACTACTGCCATTAAGGTAAACATATCATTACATATGCACGATAAGGATACAGTTTGCTATGCAGTCATTGCCGAATGCGGCAGCAATTCAACTTTGCTTTTACATGTTCTCATTTTTAAATGGAAGTTGGTAAGTCCAGGGTAACATTTCAATCTTCGGAACGTTACTTATATATCAAAACTCCCGCCAACTGATTCAATCACCATTGAGACATAATAACATTTGTGTTAATAATTTGTAAATATTCTGTTAATTACAACAGACCCCTCGTCTGTTAATGATCACTATTTCATTGCTCATGAGAACTAACATCTTCACTCCAAACCAATACTCAGGAATCTGAGAACCTTTTAGGTTTTGTCAACTTGACTTCTCAAAAGTGTTCTGATTGTTTAAACAGACTTCTGTTAAATGCACCACGTTGCTAGATAGGGAACAGATGACATTACATTAGATAATAGGGTAACGTTACGAGTGCTAGTATTGATTGACTTTTTCGTGTTTCCGGGCACGTCAACTGTTTTGGTCATTAGTCCCGTTAGTGTACTGCATGATTTTTCTCGGGAGATGGCGGTGATCTTCCACCGCTGGATGGCGAGATCCGGCGCCGACCTACCGCCGGCTCGTGGGGTTTCCCCCTATCCAGGACTTTCCCACCAGCGGGACACCGCCCCAGCCGGACAAGTTCCGAAGTCCCGCCCGGTCTCCTGCATATGTGGTGCATGTTAGAGTAAGTATGTGTAAGGGAAGAGGATAGGACAAGGAAGAGGATTCCGGCATTCGCCTGGTGTTGGTCGGAGAAACCACGGAAAACTACCGATCAGAGTTGCCGGCCGCTAGAATTCTCCTCCAGACAGCGACTGAATTCGACCTAGCTGAAAGCTAGTGTCGAAAATCGTGCCACCGTCAGGACTCGAACCTAGGACCTCGCAGTCAGAGGCGCTGCAGTGACATCAGTTGATGCACTGAGCTACCGCTCCCGGTCACTAGTGCTAGTAGCTACAAGCGACGGAAAGCGATAGCCGCTACACTGTCGCCAATGAATTCTATTCTTAACACGTCAACTGGATTGCGAGATGAATTGTTCTCTATACTAGCCCCTAACTTTAAAGTTTTAGCAACCAGCGGATCGTGCCACAGAAGACGGCGTGTCCATGAACGTCTTACTACTTGGCCCAAAACGAAGTCTGAGGGTTCGATTACTGACTGTAGCGAATCGTACCCTTCTATTCCCTTTCATACACATACAGTTATTTCCACGACTTGTAGTACCACACCAGTGTGGTGCATGGAGCTTGTCCCGGTTGGGGCGGTGCCCTTCTGGGGAGATACCTGTAGAGGAAACCCCGCACGCTGACGTCTAAGTTGGCAGTGGGGGAGGAACACCTTCACCACCCGTAATAAAACTTTCATTTCTTCAACAGTTCGAATTACCGTAGGAATTGATACGCTCGGTTATATCAAACAAACAAGTGATATCCATTGTCGTGGGAATGCTGACGAGGTGTTGTTAACGTAATTAAGTGGTGAAATAACTGAGTTACTGATGGTGAACTACTAAGTTGACAAAGATGACTTCAATTATTTTACCGATAGCCACATTTCCATCTGACAGAGAGTGCTCCCTAACGTTACACTCTTGTCTACCGGTCGTTGCGTTTGCGCCATTGAAGTGTGAATGTCGCCAGAAGGCGCGAGAGTGGCTTGCGACCTGGTTGGAGTTTCGTTTTCCTTCTTTTATTGGAATTCGCGATATGTGTGTGTTTGGGGGTGGGTGGGTGTGAGTGAGTGTGTGTGCGTGCGCATTCACGTGAATGAGAAAGCTGTCGAACAAAAGAACATCGGAAGCACGACGTAACATTGAACTCTCATGACATCGCACTTACATGACACAGTATTATTTTGTTTCGTTGTGAATATGATGTAAATTAACGCCTGTGAATACAAGTATGTCTATGTTCAGCTTATTGTTTCGACATTTTCTATCTTTTTCTACATTTCTTTCTTTTTATATTCTTGCAAGTGTTAAATGGAATTTTATATAGAAGCTGTATAATACATTTTCGTAAATATTGATATATTTCTTAAAATTAGAAATTTTTGTTGAAAATGAAATTCAATATTAATATAGAAATGTTTGTAGAGACTTCTATCGTTAACAGACAATTCTTGATTTTTTATTCTTTGAAAATCAATCGTTTATAATAATGCACACTCTTGGAACTCTGGGGTAAAGAAATTATATATTGTTAATATTCCCAGACAGGAATTTTTGTTAGTGATTGTATGTAGATATATCATAAAATTATAAGAAGTTTGGAAGAAAAGCTAATCCCTTATTTAAATCTAAATCTGCTTGCAAAACTGTTCCTTTGAAAATATTTACATTTACACTCTCAAATACAATAACTCTTTTTTTCTGTTTTTATTTGCATTCTGGGTATAAATCTCCTGTCATCTCTGATTCACAATTTATCGCATACATATTTTTGCACACATTTTCATATTGGAAATAACTCTGCATCATATTCACGCCTAAAGCAGATATTTGTGGCCTCTGGCACATACAAATACGAGCTCCGCATGTGTAGGAATACATTGACGTATGCATTGCGATTCAAGTAGTAAGCCAGAACACGTTTCTAAATGAAACATCATGTCAACGGCATGTTTTTCATTTGTCGCTCCTGTTTTATGCTTGGGTTCATTTCCGTAATCGAAAATTGAAATAATAAATGAACATAAATGTACTGTTGAGCAAACGTATCCCATTGTGAAGTTTTTATTTACCACTCAAAAGAAAGTGTGAGCTTAACATAACTAAATCATCAAATCTTCGATTTACAAGGGGTTGTATTTTATCTTATTTTGTCTATACATAGTATAAAAGATGTGTAAAGATAATGTTACTAATCATTAATTACTAATCTTAAAAGGATAAATGTCTGAAGATTTTTGACAAATAATTGTTTAAAATAATTTAAATAATAGTTTTAATTGGATATCTCAAATATAAGTTGTAAGCCTACAGTTATTATCTGATAAAATATACATCGTATGAGTAACAGAAAATAAATAATTTGAAATAAAAATATGAAAAATATTCTAATACCGTATGCTAATGTTCTTCAAAACATGATTGGCACTCGAATATTCGAAGGATACTTACACTTTTTTGGAAATGTTCCAACTGTTTAATGTATTTCGGGTGACGTAGAACCTCTCTTTGTTTTACGAAATAAAATAACACAGTATTAATAAATTCACATAACAGGTACCTTTTCTGGTATTTATTCCAAGATCAGCATCAATGTTCTTTAACGTTCTACATCACTTAACCACTCATAAAAATATTAAAATATTTTTTCCTGTTTGAGGAAACCTGATGAGTCACCTCCTAGATGATATGGCAGATGTTAATAATTATTGAATCTATTAAATATCTGTTTTGAAAGTAATGAATATTAATGTGGCCGAAAATTGTCTTTGGAGAATTTTCATTTGATTCTACTTGGGTTGATAGTAAATCTTAAGAGAAAGTGTGCGGATAATTGCAACCCAGGTATTGTCAGGTAAAATGATTATGCTATTCGTTTTAATATAGTCCTTCAAATAGTAATTATTTCATTCGTTTTATATTTGTTCATTGGAGATATACAGTGGAAAACAAAGAAATTACCAAAGTTCTTCGTTTTAGAAGGTTTGATGTTGAAACATCCCCGACGTTGACTGGTGTCACTTTGAAACAAGCCCCGTCTTTCTATTTAAAAAACAATCCCCACTTGGAACGACATTTTGAAACATAATTATTACTGATAAATGTAATTTGAGCATCAGGAAAAGGTCACACTTAAAACCTAATGATTCCTACTTAATTTAAATATCTCACATTCCAAAATTACGTTGTGCTAGCTCAGTTAATTGGGCTTCGAAGTTCATAATTGTTGCTACTAACTCTGCAACCAGTTATTCAATCTGCCATCCATACGGAGTGGTGAGGAATCTGAAAACCTTATTAAAATGCTGGATTGCACGTAACGAACAATGATAATCAGTTTTCTTTCAACTTAACAAATTAGAATTTATTATATCGATAATCAAAAATGAATTGATCTTTGGTCATGGACAGTTTTCTTTATATACAATAGTTATAAAACCTTGTTATACAATCGTGGGTTTTCGCGCGCTCTTCACTTGTTCGTTCGATGGCGCCCCGTAGAACCTTCTCCGTCGACGCAGCAGAATCTTGCTTCTGGATAAAGTCCTCGCCTGATCTGGTTCCAAATTCTCGCGGCGATACTATTATAATTCGTGACTTCTCTCATTTGCGTCTCGGGTGGACGACTAGACAGGTATTTACTTCAAACAAGAACGCTCTATCCTAATATAAGAAACGATAGTTAATTGTATACTACTGTCAATTACAGTCTTTCCTCGACCTGGTAAAATGTATTAGGAGCCGACCCGCTCACCACCGCGTTGCTCAAGCGAATGAATGTTCTCTAAAAACTCGGAATCATCCTAATTTTATTTATTTTTCTTTTGTCTCTCAAAACAATGCTTATTCCGCCTCTGCTCTGACATCTCAACTTAACGAAAAATTATCCTTAACCCTGGTTACTTCGTTGTCACATAGTGACCCCCTCGCGATCGTCTATTGACATCCTTATATTCTATGTCATATAAATGACATTTCCATAATAAAAATGGTTCGTCATTTTGGTATGTCACAATGTATAATCGAATATCAGTATAATTAAATGTGTATTAGGTTGGTTACTGATATGAAGGTCACAAGAAAATTGTGCATTTAAAGATTTTTTCTGTGAAGTATTCCCAAAATCTAAATATCCTTTTTAAAATTCAGGGGTCTGTGATATCAGCCATATCGATCGGGGAATATCAATTCGGGAGAAAATCGTCTCAAAGGTTGACGATAGACGGACGGACAGACGTTTCGCTATCAACTAATATTTCTGTATGATGAATTCAACGCAACGTGTTGCAGGAAATAATTTATTTCATAGTACATGAAAGACTTGAATCTTTTCGATATCAGAGACCGTACGACTTCTAAGAAAAAATGACGGCTTTACGCTGCATCATTACAATACTTATTGTTTGTGATGTAATAAGCGAAAAAGTAAAAATAATAAAACTTGTGCGTTATACATCATAAAGTGTGTTATATTCTGAATATATTACTATCTATATTTTGAAGCAAGTCGCCAGTGATCTTGTAACTAGTGCGCCCAAACGGACGCATTCATCATTTGGTGGTGTGCATTTCCCGGCCTGTTCGTCGGTGCTCCGCGTGTGGCGCGGCGAGGTGAGGCGAGCGAGAGGGCGTGTGTCGCGTGTCGCATGTCGAGGAGCGTCGCGTGAGGGGGGTCGCACCTGCCGATCCGACAAGTGGCCGCGCTCCCCGGGGGCCCCTTTGCGCGCAGCGCAGCTGGGGCGGCGGCGGGGCCTGCACGCGCTCCGCTCCGGCGCGGACGCTCTTTCCCATGCCGCCGAGGAGCTCACGTGAAGAAGCAAACAAATGAATAAGAAATCGGCAAAACAAAGAATAATAGAGGTGTACAGAATGGCACAGACTTTCTCGTACTGTTTTCTAATTTATTTAGTGTGGACTGGTACTGTACAGTCTTGACCCTCCAGCTTGCCTGCTTCCATCTACTGCGACCCAAAGGATTTTTTTTTGATTTCCAAATAGTAGAACCTAAATTATATTTTAAGAATATTAAAGAAGGTTATAATGTCGTCCTAAGCATTACTGTAAATGCTAAATTTAAAGCTCTTTTTCACAAGAATCTATTGAATTTTCAAAAACGTTCATATGAAATCATTTAAAACATTTCCTCTCACAATTGTAATAATGCATACAAATCAATGAAAATATCCATATTAAGTGATTTGTATTTTAAAAAAATTACATTTGTGTATTTAAAAAAAACGAATCAATACACCAAAACGAACTTTACGTGATATTATATAGCGCACATACACTATCTTTTAGAAAAATCTGGACCCATTTTTGAGAAAATGGCGATTAAGCGTTTCTGAAAATGCGGAATTTTGAACTCATTTGTACAAAAAAGGTTGAGTTTTCGAGAAACCTTACTTGACATTATTTAAAGCACATGTACTCATAAATAAAATAATGTTGAGAAATTGCCTTTAATGTAAGTATTACATTTATGTCATGGTACAGGGTTCGTTTGGCACTAACCCCACCAAAAATTTAAAAACAAATTCGGAGCCGTTTTTGAGAAAATCTTGTTTTTGTATTTTCTATAATTGCTAATATTGCATACATTATTGCACGAAAACTACTAAAATTTCCGAAACAATGTATATAATCTTATTGAAAGAACTATTTATGCACAACAAATTTCAATTGCAGGAAAAAATCTGTCTTCAATTTTGTAGTTGAATGATAACGCCGGAAAAAATGCAAACTTTTACAATTTTCGAAAATTTAGAGTTAACCGTGAAAATCGAACCTATGTCACTTTAATAAATTTCTTACAAGAAATTTAAAGAAAAAATTTGGAGCCGTTTTTGAAAAAGTTTTGAAAATGTCCGAGGGGTTTCATGTAAAGTACCCCCAAATTTTAAAGAATGTTTTTCAAAATTTCCAAACTTCAGCTAGAGCCCGATAGACAGGGGATTCTTTAATTTGGAAAAGATCGTACGAATGGTCTAGGCGCTAGGAGTGTTCACAGACGGACAGACAGACAGACGGACGGGCGGACGTTTTGCTTCCAATTGGTTTTTTGGCATCAAGGACCCACGAAACAGAGATTCTGGCTAAACCACGTGTTAGAGAACTTTCTTCTCTTAATTTAGCAACTGGTTTAGTGACTTTTTCGCCACCAGTGCCCGGCAATGAATTTTTTCCGCCGAAAATGTGTTTTTTACGCAGCATTACATAGCTTTCTGTATATTACGTATATTACTCCGTATATACATAGGTATACGAGAAAGTAAAAATATACATAACTACTTCAATGAATAAATGGAATAATAAATGATTGATGGAATGAATGATTGATGAAATGATTGATTGAATGAAGTATTGAATGAATGATTCAATGGATTAATGATTGATTTAATGATTCAATGAATGAATAATTTAATGAATGAATTAATGAATATAACTAAGGAATAAGTGAACGAATATACTTCACTTATAATATATAAGTGAAGGTTTGGATGTAAAATGAAAATAATTGAAAAACTGAATACATATCGCCACCTATATTATTTCAGTAGTATACATATCTTTTGCGTCTCTCACACGCAACCAATTTTAATAAGTAAGGTCTTTACAGCAAGAGAATTTCACGGAGAAGTGACTAATTGCCGTTTGATTTTAAATATATGAAGGATTTTTTAAAAATGAATCTAAATGTTCACGTCAAATGCAACCCGCAGCACTCGGTAAGATTTTTTAATCTACATCGTTTAATAACTCACAAAGAAAGTGTTTTAGGGCTTAGAAAATTAAAATTTTGAGGCAAAAGGCCTCAAAGAAACGTTCCTCACACCGAATTCTACAGGACAAGATCTTCTTAAACATTCTATTACGTTTTTGCTGGTTCGACACTTCTCGATTCTACCCCACCTGTTCAAAGCTTGTAGAATCTGCAACTGTATGTGAAATGAAACTAATTACTTGATATTATACGCTATTTATTTACACGGGTGTACCTCTCTGAAATAAGAATTTTGTATTGACAAGGTGTTTTTATTGTTATCAATTAAGGAGAATATAGACAAGTGACGGAGGATAACAGGATAAGAAAAAATTATTACAGGCTTAATATGGAAAGAAAATAGGGAAGAGGGGGGTTTAACTTGCGAGAGTTCTCGCTCGGGTACTCTAGTTCTCTATAAAAGTATCCATGTAATATTCGGAACCCCTGAGATTTTACAAGGAGTAATACTGCACACGTACCCTAAATTTTTGTTATGAAAATGGAAATGTCCAATAGAATCAGCGAACATTATAGTGAGGTTTTCTTATATCCAGAGAAGATTGAATTGCTTTGGCTGTAAGAAATTTACTCCATGGGGACATATCTTTTACAAGATTAATTTTGTTCTCAGGGTTTATTTGATTCGTCAAAAGAATATATTCTTCTGTTCCTCGGTACTAAGATGCCTATTCAGGCAGAGAAACGGGGTGATAACTCTTGTTAAATTTTCTGTTCCATGTGGGACGAAATAAAAGGAATATAAATATTACATTGAACCTTACGATCAATAGTGCATCAGAGGGCTTTTATTCAATAAAATGGATCGTATCAAATTCACGGTATCTAAAATTGTGACGAGTTATAGTTTTTCGCGTTTCACAATAACAAGCAGAAAAGAGCCTAACATCTGGATAAAATGCTTGAAGGCGCAAGGAAGAACAAATGACTGCGTGGTCTGCGTCAACATTAACAATTTGAACTTAATTGAGAAGATAATGGAGGATATAAGAATAGAATGTCATATTTCATGTAGCCATGTAAGTACTTAGAAAATTGCCATTCGATTATAATTGCCATCAATTGAAATCAATTATTAACTAGTGTCCTGCAGCAGTGGAAATGCTTCTGAACAAAACTACACAATCACACAAGCAGTGCGCTTACCGATGCAAATACGTTTTCAAAAACTCGGGAGCGAAAATGGCTAGTTTTCAAATGTTACTAACATTGCTTTCTGTGAAACTTGTTTTTCATCTCTGATCTATTTTTAGTTAAAATCTTGGGAAAACATTCTGGAGCTCAAGAAAATGTGAGCAGATGATACTTCTCCCCATACGTCACAAACAGTTTTTACTTTTCTTTGAATAAATAAAATAATTTAAAAAGCTGCTGATCCATAACGTAACAAGTGAATAGCAAGTATTTAATGGCGTTCAACTTCTTTCTGGCAACCTTGCTGTCACATGACGTCAAGAGTGTGGTGAGTAATCACGCACTGAGTATGAGCATTCAGCCGGTATGTGCAGTATGAGAATACGCGATCTAATTCAATAAATTATTTGCATTTTTGAATCAAAATCATGATCGAAACTTTCCCCCGAGTTCCTGGAAAACAAAACAAAAATCCCCCTCTCAAAATGCCAGAAGTTGCATCGTTTTCGTTCAATTTCTGAGCCTATTGGAAATCATTGACATAGATTTTACAAACTAGTACTACATCACTAACGCAAACGTCATAAGTTATTAGCTGTGTAAAAGCATTTCACTGGATCTAAATCTAATGTAGGGAATCGACCTTCCCTGGGCGTCTTTCCGCACGGCTCCCCGCAGTATTTCATCTGGCTTCCATCTGGGCAGAAAGGGAAGCAGCCCACAGAGGAGGCATCCGTTGCGGTTGCCAGCCAGGCCTCTGGAGGCCGCCCCCACCCACCTCCACTCGCAGCCCCTTTGCACTCTTCCTGCCCCGCCCCCCGCCCACCCCCGCCCACCCCCAGCCGGCGACCCCGCCCCCTGCAGTCCACGCCGCCCGCCCTCCTCCCGCCTGGCGCTCCTCTTCTTTCCCGCCCGGGCGCCCAACGCCCCTTTCTCATCCCCTTCCATCCTCCTCTCTCCTCTTCCTCTTCCGATGCCCACACAGCCCCGGCGCCCGCCTCAACGCCTCCTGGGCATCCAGCCCCTCACACACACACACGGGTCCAGTGCATGCTCTGGCGCGCGCACCGCCGCGGGCGGGGGCGAGGGGCGGGGGCGGAGCGCGGGGCCAATTCGCTGAGCGAGAGCCTCAGTCCGCCGAGCGTCTGCATACATGCATGCGGAAGCAGCCGGCGCTCGCTCGCCGCGCAGCCCTGCACACAGTGGGCGCGCGGACAGTACGCGCCCCCCCTGCCCCGCCCCCCCGCCCCGGCGGCGCGTTCAAGAGCCAGAGACACGTTGGAAAAGGCGGCGGTAGTTTGCAAGAAGGAAAGCACAATGTACTCGGCGTACAATGAGAAATGGGTGATTGCACGAAAAGCATTTGGTCGGGGTGCTCTACTAATGTAATGGCATAGGAATCATGACCCTCCCCCGTGAAACACGATGAAAAATACTACGTAATTTTGTAGGAAATAAAGAACATTATACATTTCAATTACAAATAAATGATTCAGGTTTAAACATCCCTAAATTCATAATGTCTTTTGTACTCCAAATATTCTATGTATTTTCTGAAGAACTCTTCCTGGATTTCCTTAGTAGTTAGTTTTTAATATTATTGTTTTCAAACATTGTGCACGTAGGATAATATGTAGTTCAAAAACTGATTATGTTTACTATGTAAACTAGAAACCCTTGAAAGACATAATATTGTCGAACAAGGATAATAAAAAAAACAATGAAATGATTGTACCAAAAATGATTGCTAGGTCGCGTTACGAAAAGCGTTTATGTCTCCCACAGACACGTTGATAAATTCTCTGTTATTTGGCAAGAAAAAAGCACAATACATTCTTTAAATAAATCACGCGATTCCGCCGAGGTGAATTATTGGGGAGAGGGAATCCACGTAATGTAAATGTGAATTCGCAAATATTTCCTGGCTCTCAGAAATAAAATCTTACTCTCTCAAAACGTGCTGCTCCATCTCATAGTGTCCATGTATGTTTGGAACAACACTGTCTAATTGTATTACACTGAAGTGGACCAAAAAAGAACGTGTCTTCTTTTTGGACACATAGGGCGCCGCAATTGCAGTCAACGGAGTCTTGGTCGTTGGTAGGCATTACGTACTACTAATGGTAGCCAACTTTTCGGCTGTCTTGCGGCTTTCTTGAGGGAAATGTGGGCGTATTCGGCTGCCTAGTCTTCTTCCACCTGGGCTCTCTTGTAGTCGAAAGTTTCTCCAAATTGAAAGCATACATTCCCCTCTGTTGATTTTTCCCTCGGTAAGATAAAAATAAATATTGCTGCATGCTATAATTTGTGTATAGAAAGAAAAAATACTTGTAATGAGATGACATATCAGTAATATATTCAACAGAAACAACTTTTAAAAGGATTAATGTGTGAAATAACTTTTAAAAGGATATATATATATATATATATATATATATATATATATATATATATATATATATATATGGAAATTTTAAGCACATGGCGTAAATACAAGATGCATCTCTAAAAGGATAAATCAAGGAAATGAAATGATTTCAAATGATACATTGTTTTACCTTTAAAGTTGTTTATAAGAAATTACTAAGTGCACAATAAACTTTCTGTTTCAACACATTTCAATTAATTATAGGAAAACTATTTTATGTGGAGTTGGCCGGGGTAAAAAGAGTAGCGACGCTCGAAACTGGACTCACGTGAGCCTTGCGCAGTAAATGCCATTTCTTATTTTCTTCTTCTCTTATTTCACACTTTCGTCTTATCTTCTCTTTCTTGTTCTCACACTTTCTTGTTGTCTTCTTATTCTAGATGGCAGAACTAAAATTAAACTTCCTAATGCCATGCTTTTGAGCATACTACGTGCATATGCTAAGAGGTTTCTGCGCGGGCTCTGAAGGAAAATTTAACTTTTGTCCTTTCTGTAACAATAAAAACTAGTTTTGTTAACTAGTGTGTTTTAATACTAATAAGAATTTATATTTTGTTTAAAAAAGTTTTGAGTTTTTGTATTGATTTTAATGAATTTCTTGAAAACCAATGATCCATCATTATACAATTTTCTGCCGTTACTGAACTTTCATTTTATTTACGATTACGACCAACTTTTTACCTCTAACGTTTTCATAAATGGCAGTATTATGTAGACTAAATGTTTGACATCTTTTTTGCATTTTCACCTCTCAATCAATAGCACTACTGCACCCTACACCTCACTACTATCTTTGACGTTGGATACAAGTCTTTATTTCATGTCGAAATCGAAAGCACGAACCAAACCAAACAATGAAAGATAATCTCTATATAGTATTTGAGTAAGTAGTCCTCGCGTGTGCATATGTGCAGATGTGTGGGTTTCCATCAACTACGGCTAGACCACTTCGCGGGCACAAATTGAGGCATATGAGGTGTTATTCGACGCATCTCGGACTCCTGATGTGGAATTGATAGTTTTTTTTTGATCTGGCCATAAGATAAATTTCAAAAAAGGCCATAAGAAAATAAATTTCAAAAAAACTGCTTTTGCGTGTTTTAGCGCTGCTATCTTAGTGGGTAGATCGATTTTGATTGATTGATTGATTTTTTCGTGTTTCCGGGCGCGTCAACTGCTTCGGTCATTAGTCCCGTTTGTGTAGTGCATGTTTTTTTCTCGGGAGATGGCGGTGATTTTGCCTTCGCTGAATGTCAAGATCCGGCACCGACCTACTGTCGGCTAGTGGGGTTACCTCCTAACCGAGACTCTCCAACCAGCGGGGCACCGCCCCAGCCGGGACAAGCTCTAAACTCCCGATCGGTGTCCCGGAATATGTGGTAGTGTAGTGCATGTTAGTGTAAGTGTGTAAGGGAGAGGATAGGACAAGGAAAAAGGGAAAGGGCAGATCGAGCGCGGTCTGTGGCCCGTTTGGTAGGGTACTTCTCCGGCATTCGCCTGGTGTTGATCGGAGAAACCACGGAAAACTACCGATCAAGCAGCCGGCCGCTAGAATTCTCCTCCAGACAGCGACTGAATTCGACCTAGCTGAAAATCTAGTGTCGAAAATCCTGCCGCCGTCAGGACTCGAACCTAGGACCTCCCGGTCAGAGCTGCAGTGGCATCAGTTGATGCACTGAGCTAGGGTAGATGGAGTATTAAACCAATACCACCTAAATAGATCTATGTACGGAGGCGTTGATTAAAATCCAATATAGTCCATGCCGCGTATTAGACCTGGCATGCATCGCAATATATCAGCTAAAGGTAATTGCGATGTATTATCGCAAAGGTATTTTGCCTGGGCTTATCGAAATATGCTAGCCAAAAGGATTTGCTGTGGGAATAGCCAACTTAGGAAGCTATCATTCCCATCAAGTCTCTTTCTTTTGTTTGTTGACATTCACACCGCGCTATTTAAGACTTAACGGTACAATAATGTATGCCTGGTTTTTCGTTAGAATTAAACAAGATTTTTACCTATAAGTAAATATTGACTCGGTGAACAATTAAGCACGATGAGTTTTCATTATCAACAAGTGCGAGTGTGAGAGATGTTTAAGTGCGTCAAGAGCAAATGAAAAGCACAAAACTAAAAGTTATCTTAGTCTGATATCTGTGTTAATAATGCTTTTGAGATTGTAGTATTATCAATTTATTTATGGTTTCATCTGTTAATAATGATTTATATTGAAAAAAAATTCACAATTATGTAAGATTATTCATTTATATATAAGGTAACATTTATGTGACCTAATGAATAATTGTTTCTAACTCTCCAATGGTATCAATATTAATGCAAATGCAACAATTTTATTTACTCTTTAATGGGCATTAATTTCCTTTCAAAAGAGTTATATAAAAAATAAGAAATTCATAAATATATAATATATATAAAGTAAATAGTAAATATATAAATTTGCACAATGATATTCCCCTACAATACTATAAACGACCCCTGATCAGGAGTAATTTCACTGTAAATCTCATTAACCTGTTGAATAATCAAAAAAGATGATCTACTATACTCCAGTTTCCATTACAAATACATTCCAAATTATTCCCAATAGGCTACAAGAGTACAAGATTAATATATTTTACTACTTTTAGACTGTCATTCAGATTTTATTAGATTTTTTGTTGTCCAGATTTTATTTTTGACAGTCATATACATATTCATATTGTACTTCCATTACACATACATTCCAGATTATTCCGACCCCTGCCCCGCCCTGCGAATCAGGCTGACCAATCCGCTTTAGCTTCATTTCAGGAGGCGGGACTATTCATCTTGAACATTACAAAATGGCGGTGATGGCGAGTTATATTATAGTAAATATTTGAATATAAATATTAAATCAACCAACAGTTTTACATAAATTTTTGTATATACATTTAATTACATAAATAAAGGCATGCAATTTCCCAGTAAAAACATATTTTAAAACTGTTATAAAACGGGTTTTTTGCAAAAAATAACACTGGACAACGACTATTAAGCTCCATGTCTACATTTCGTCGTTTATTATTGTAATATTTAATATAAAATGCAAATAATTTGCATTGTATGCATTATCTAACCTAGTTATTTTATTAGTAAAATTAATAACTTAAAGAAATACGTTTTAGAGTCAGTTTCACAAACACGTCTCGAGATAGCAGCTTTCAGTTGTGAAAAACTTCATCATCAATTTCTCAGATGACCCAATTAAAATTTACTATATGGTCGCGAACATTAATATTGTAATAAAATAGTTTTGATATTAAAATACTAAATAAACTTAAAGTATTTAAAGTTCATTTAGTCACAATGAAAGTTTTCTTCTGCAGACATTATGATTGGTAAGTGCAGCTGTAAGCAAATGAATGATTTTTGATCTTTTGTTTTGGGGATCACAATTAATTACCTCTTCAATCTAACGTTAGGGTGATTGCATTTTACATGGAGTTCTTTACCGCAAATATTAAAAATCATATGATACCTAGTCTTTGAGGTTTTGCGTGAGAATCAAAAACGACATATGACTCTTATATAACATTTTAATATCTTAATGTTTGCAAAGTAGAAACACCAGCTTTCGTCTATTGCGTGAACATTGGAGGAACACACACACACACACACACACACACACACACACACACACATACACACACACACACTCATATCAATATATTACTTACATGTAATTTATGTATGATTTCCAATCCAACGCAATGAAATTAATATATTTATATTATTATAGCAAGTATATTTTTACATTACGATATTTTTATTTTTTCGAGAGACGAGCAATGCACACAAAGTTTTTACGTCATCGGAATGTTACACCCTTCTTCTAGATAAGCAGACCTATGCAAACACTGTTTTGCTAATCCATTAGAATCACTAGATATTCTCCTGTCATAAATTATTTCAAAATTGTAATTGTTAATAATGTTTCAAAATTTTGTCAAACTTCAAATCTGTGTCACGATAATCGTTAGAAAATGAATAGGATCCTCTTCTGTAAAATATTGTTGCAAAATAAAATTTTCTCTATTTTCATACATTTTTACATTTCATAAAATTGCCAATTTATTGGATATGTGTTCACTAACGCATCTTCAGTAATATTGCACTGCATATTCATAATTTTTAATGAATTGTTAATAAATATTGTAAACAAAATAAGCAATTAATTTTTTATTTGGAAAAATTTCATTTAAGTTATCAATATTTATAAAGTAATTTAATTAAAGTACTATAATATGAATTAAGGTTGAATTTAAAACTATAACTACAATATTTATTATTGTTGAAACGCATTGCTACTATATTACAATGTAACGTTTTAAAATGTACTGCCCATTGATTGATAGTTTGTGTTCGTATATAGTATATCTCACGCAGAGACGATTTTACAAAGAAAATCTAAATAATAACGAAATAACCTCAAATTTATAATTCATTGGCATTTGGTCGCACACTTCGGCGACCACTTTAATGTGAGGTCAGGAAGAAGGAGAAATCTGCGCTGGGTTCGTAACCAAATCTTCAGGGTCACCATTGCGTTCCTTTTACTTAAGTCTTAGGATTCCGAAAGTGATACTAGATATTTCAACATTAACTTGAGAATACATGTTGCATACCATGAGAGAGAAATGATGAACAAATGTCTGGAGTTTAAAAAAAAATCTGCCTTTGGAATACTGCATCAGAAGTCCTACTGGCTATTGTAATTACATTTTCTGTCATTCGTCGATAAACTGCCGAACACTTTCCGGTGAATTATGTTATCGCCGCTAAAGCGAAAGATTTCAGGTTAAAGAGACCACATATGTTATTGGTGGATCGAAATAGATTTTAATTGTGGAATTGACATTATTCATTGGTGCAACATACAAGAAATGTGAATTTACTATTTGTGCTAGTTTTCTCTTTTCACTTCAGTCCGTCAATTTTTCGAAAACATAATTCAATTTTTTTACCTAAATACAATTTTACTTTTCGACCTGTCAATTCGGAAGAATAGTTGTTCCCATTGAAAAGCGATCATGCCGATAAATGGACAACGTTTACAAATATCATAAATACCAAATGAGTAATATCTGATATTTGTTATCTAAAGGACTCCCTCTAGAAAATAATCAAATTTTCTTTGTTTTCATTTAATCTTTTCATATAAGAACGTCACTTTGGTTTTTGTTTTTGTTTTCCGGCAAGATCTTAACAGATCTTGCC
The DNA here is from genome assembly GCA_964035755.1 of Teleogryllus oceanicus. Taxonomy (NCBI): domain Eukaryota; kingdom Metazoa; phylum Arthropoda; class Insecta; order Orthoptera; family Gryllidae; genus Teleogryllus; species Teleogryllus oceanicus. The sequence goes on along the minus strand of CAXIVR010000005.1, from coordinate 113,967,895 downwards.
CGCATCTGTGCCAGCACATAAAAACAAGGCTTCTTCTTCCGGTGTCTTCCCCTTCCGGTTTAAGGTAATTATTATTAATTCTTAAGCGAGTATTTTACAGTTCTAATGACCGTTTTTCGCAATCTACACACCAATGTTTTTATTCCGTCAGGCATCTTCCTCTATTCTTGTGCCCTTCATTGTCAAATCCATGACGTACTTACAAGATTTCCTTGGCCTTCCTCGTTTTCTTCTTTCGAAAGGGATTCACTCAAAGATAATTTTTGATATTCTGTCAGCATGCATTCTGCAGCATACCATTGGAGTTGTTTGGATTCTACATTTTCGACCACTTGTCTCTCAATCATTATTATCTGTCTAATCTCTTCGTTTAGTATTCTATCAAACAGTATACTGACAACATCGTCTCCAAAATTCATTTTCATAGCATTCAACCGAGTGTTTATTGCATCATTTTTAATTCTAATTTCCGATTCATACGTAACACAGCTCTCCACCATTGTCTTGTATATTGTCTCTTAGTTTTCTTTCGATAATGTTTGTTTTATAAAATATTATAGAAGTCTACTAATAATTGGCCTTCCTAGCTTATTTTTAATAAAGTCAATATTATTAAGTCCCCTGCTCTAATAATCACTCCGATATATTTAAATTCCTTTCCTACTGGAAATATACCTCATTCTGTTCTAGATCATATCGAGATTTCCTACAACCATGTGTCTTGACTTTACATTATTTATTTTGAGTCTCCATTTTTATGTTTTTATTAATTTCTGGATTAAATGTTACAGATACAAAAAAATATTATTTTTCTACCTATTTTTCAAGTGATACGCTGACTCCAAAAAGCGGGAAATGTATGAATTCAAAAGGTTTTGCAGCCGTTCTCGAAGTCTTAAACGATATCCACCAACATTTTTTAGTTATTTGGATTATGCACTAATCAAACCTTTCAACATTTTGTTTTACCAGTCTTGCATGACTTATTGGGTGTCTCTAAAATAATGTAACAAGTATTTCAACGTCAAGTTAAGGGGTAAAGAACTGTTTCTGATGAAATAATATTATATAAATAAAAGATCTTCATCTTCATCTTCATTACTAGTTTACCACTAGTTCATTATGAGAGAAAAATGAATATTTTCTAGGATGAAGAGAGGGCACGTGACCTGAGTCTTTTATTTTGGATCCGCGTTGGGATGGTTTAGTAAAATAGTTTGAGCATACTCTTGAATGAATGATTGAGAAGAATATTTAATAATGGACTTGTTTATTAATCAATATCATTCACAACAATGTAGCCTTTCAGAATGTTAGCAAATGGGCATGATAAACATATTTACTTCAACTAATAATCGAATATTTGTTATATAAATACATGGTTTTAAAAACCAAGAATTATTTTTTTCAACTTCATCACTAACTTATTCCTTAAAATTTATCTGCGTGACGCATGTTAACAAACACTCATATTACATTCTCGTATACTTACGTATATACAGAGTAATATACGTAGTATAGAATGTTATATAATGCTGCGCGAAAAACTGCGCATTTTCTGCGAAAAATCATTGCCGCGCTCTGGTGACGAAAAACTGAATCAAAAAATTGCTAAATTAAGAAAAAGTCCTCTAACACCGGTGTAGCCATAATTCCAGTTTTGTGGATCCGTGATGCCAAAAACCAATTGGAAACAAAACGTCCGTCTGTCCGTCTGATACAACTCTAGCGCCTAAACCATGCATACGATTTTTTCCAAATTGAAGAAACCCCTGTCGTTTTCGCCTGAGCTGAAGCTATGCGATTTTGAAAAACATTCATTAATTTTTGGGGGGACTATTTCTAGCCTTCCGGACATTTTAAATTTTTTTCAAAACGGCTCCAAATTGTTTCTGTAAATTTCTTGTAAGGACTGTTTACTCTATAGTAAAATACGCTTATAAAGGTAGAATATGTCCAATTTTCACGGTTAACTCCGAATTTTGAAAAATCGCTAAAATTTGAATATTTTGCGGCGTCTTACTACAACTACAAAATTAAAGATAGAGATTTTGCTTCAAATGAAATGTGTTGCTTATAATTAGATCTTTTAATAAGTAATGCAATTTTTTAAATTTTAGTTGATTTCGCACGATAAGGCGTGAATATTTTCAATTTTAAAAATTTACATAAACAAGATTTTCTCAAAAACGGCTCCAAATTTTTTCTTTAAATTTTTGGTTGGGGTAATGCCAAATGCAGCATATCCGATGACATAAACGAGATATTGCTCTATTCTATTGTTTTTTAAAAATTACACAAATGAAATTTTTTGAAATACCTCTCACGCTGTTAATATGAGCATTTGAATAGATTTGTATAGATTATTTAACTTGTGAGTAGAAGTGCTTCAAATGACTTTAGAGTAAATTTTTCAAAAACTCAATAGATTCCTGTGAAAAAGAGCTATTTTGAACCGAAAAGTTGAGAAAATGTCAAAAAATGTATTTTGTGCGGCGATAGATGTCAGCTGGCAAGAGAACGGCAAGAACCTTGTGAGCTGGCAAGAACCTTAAAACCAGTCCACACATAGGAAATTATAAACATTTGCTACGAGAAAGTCTGTCCCATTCTGTAGCACCTCTAGTTCTTCATATTTTGGTAGTAGCGAAGTGTAAGCAATTCTTAATTTTTAAAAGCAAAGAAAAAATTTCAGCTAGAAAACTTGACAAAAGTGAGACACAAATAAATAAAGTTAATTACAAAGGACGTAATACTCGTATTAGGGATTGGGAAGGAAACGAACGTACCAATGTAAAAACCAAAAACGGCCTATGAACAGGAAAATATGGAGTAGTGAATGATCTGGTAAACGACCAGTAATCGAAAGTACATCAAATTCTTTCCGCAGTTTTGTAATGGTATCTTCTTGCAAAGAAAAGGAATGTTTAGAACATTCTCGACATCGTTATTAGGAATTTATTTTCATTGCTCGTCAAGTAAAAATCCGCTGATATCGTACGGGATTTGAACACGCGTTCCTCTATTGTGAAGCCACGCACCTAAGCGATTGCGCTACCAACACAGTCGTACGTAAGCATTTCCGTGAACTTACTCAATTAAGAATCTTACGAATTTTGTCTTCAAACTCATTGCTTTTCCGCACTTCTGCAATTTAAAATATTAAATAAATTACCTCTAAGAGACAATAAGAAAGCAAAGAAATCTACGCGGCACTATAAAATAGTTAATTCTACTTAAGAATGTTTCAGTTCAGTACTATGTAATTTTTGCAGGCGCTTCGGTTCTAGCCTGACGCTTAACCCTTATCGCCTCTGCCCAAGGTGAGATTATTAGACGTGATAACGTTGGGCTAGCAGACAAGTTTCGACACGGCCCGACATTCAGAATTCATTTGCTGCAAGTAATTACTAGAATCTAGAAACATTTATTGACTTCAAGAAAAATCATATCATTACGCAGTTATTATCTTTTGTTCATCTACTCACATTTATATAAAAATAAACTCTTATTTTCTCGTGTTATTGAGTAATGTTTTCTTAATATATAACAAATGTTACACTATTACCAATTCATTCGTTTTTGAAAACTCTCAAACGACAATCGTAAATGCATACCTTAAATTATTGAAAAGGAAAAGTATTAATTAAAATCTCACACATTGTCAAAAATAAAAAGTTGCATGAACAGGCCAGGACGTAAACTCAGAGTCTTCCAGTTCTTCAAACAAGCACCTGAACTACATGACGTCACTCCCGCAGTCACTTATACAATGTTTTACATATTAGAAGGTGTTGACGAGTGATACTTGTTGAGTTTGCTAGCTGAAGACAGGGATGTTGCTTGCAACGAAAGAAACAGTAAAAAGTACGATTTCGCAAAATCGGTTTTGAAACGTTTTAATAGTAAGAAAAGAAAAACGGTTTCATTGCAGTTTTGCATTTCAAACCATTCTTTAAAATTGTAAATATTGCTTGCACTTTTGCACGAAAAATGCCATCATTTCAAGAAAGCCTACATGATTGTTATGCAAGAACGAATTATGGACAACAAATTTCATTTGAAAGACAAATCTGTTTTCAATTTTGTAGTTGTAGGAAGACGCTCCAAAATGTTCAAACTTTTAAAATTTTCGAAAATTCAGAGTTAACAATGAAAATTGGAACTATGTCATCCTTCTAAGTGTATTTTACTCTATTCTTACCAGAAAATTCGGAGCCGTTTTTGAGAAAATTTTGAAAATGTCCGAAAGGCTTCATGTAAAGTACCCCCAAATTTCAAAGATTTTTCAAAATTTCCAAGCTTCAACTACAGCCAGAAAACGGGTTTCTTCAATTTGGAAAGGATCGTACGTGTGGTTTAGGCGCTAGTATTAATCACAGACGGATGGACGGACGTTTGGATAAAACCACTTTTTCGACTCCAACGTGTATTACCGTTTAATCGCGAAATCGATTTTCCGCTGTATTACAACTTTCTCTATACTACGTATACGCACGAATATACTCGTATATACGTCACATACGAATATACTACTTATACTACGTATATTCGTGCGTATATGAGAAAGTAAAAACGAGAAGTACAGTTTTGTTTTGTGCTGAGATAACGAATTATCATAGTTCAAAATCCATCTAAACGATTACAGCAGTTCCAAAAGGTGAGATACAAAAAACAGTACTGAGAATTTTCTGCATTACTGATTGTCATTTCAAGGTGAGTTTATTTTTTACATAAATGATTCATATTGCAAAATATGAATGTATTTATCTAATCAAGAAAAAACGAGTAATTTTCACATCTGGGCAGACGTTGTGTAAAAGTCACAACTTTAATATCAATTGTAAAGGTCAAACCTCCTCATATTGACTTACGTAAATGATGACAGCGGTGACAAATATCAAATGCGTGGGAATACACGAGCCCAAGAACCCAACTGTAAAACGCATTTTTCGGAAACTCAGTGGTCAGAGCAACTGGTCGTAAATCGAACGATGCGGGTTTGATTCCTGTCCGAAGGGAATTACATCTTTAGTACTCAATTAATACGGTTATCAGGTCACAATATGGATATCACTAACGAACGGGATAAACATTTCCCTCATATTTCATTTCCCATAAAAAGTGACAGAGTTGTGACAAACTTTTTTGGAAGTGAATGCAAAATGTATGTCAAAACGTTCACTATCTTAATTCCAAGCGAGGTTAGATTAAATTCTTACTACTTTTATAAATATTTGTATAAATACATAATAATTCAAAAACGTTATAATAATTACACATTATATAGTATAAAAAGTTCAGCAAAAGATCTTATAAGCAATAAATAAATACACGTATTTTCCGCTAAACATTCTTATCTTTTAATTCTCAGACTTAGGTAAAACAGAACGCGGAACAGAAGAAAAAGGCATCGCGCAGAACTCGATCCTCAATACCTCCGATTTAAAACCCGGTGTCAAACGATTTCAGCTACAGAGAGAGTTATTGGTCTTTCAGTAATCTGCAAGCCTTAATGTATCTACGAATACAAAATATTTGTTCTGTAATTTCTCCATTTTCTCTGAGTAACATTTAAGACGTAATAGAATCATATTCTCTAAACATATTCGTTCTCAAGCAGTACAATTTCAGGAAAATGCAATATTAGTGCAACTGATGTTTTTAACAATACATGATAATATATTTATTTATCGAACTCCGTTATCATATTTATGAATTTTATAATAAATTTAATATTTAGATTTAAAAGAACGACTTTATCCAAGACATTTTGAGATCAAATTCGCACCTCCTTGTTTTTCTATATTGAGACTAAATGAGAGTGATTTGTGCATTGGATCACCTACAAGCATGGCGAATAATCATTGGATATAACTAAATAATTAAAATTCCTTATTTTCTTTGTGAAAATTGGGACTGATTGAATGCTCACCACTTAGTCTCAGTCTACCCCGCACTAAAGATAAGCCGTATCAAAACATTGTTTATTTAAAAATGGAGATAATAATAAAAAATATTGATTTCTTTCACATGACCGTCAAATCGTACTTTATTATGTTTTGGAGTTCATACATTTTGAAATGTGGCTCCACCTACCGAAGATTTACATTAACAATTTTAAGAAGACCATAAAAGAAATAAAATTATCAATTGTTACAAACAATTAAGGGATGCGTTCTGTTAGCATTTATCACAAGGCACAAACACAAAATGGTAATTTTAATGAGTTCGTAATAGTCTCTAGGAACTTTATTAAACGTGTAAAAAAGACATATTCCTTTCTCAATTAATAAAAGAACGAAGAAATTACCTTTATTGCAAAATTTTATAATAAACCCACAGACTTGTTAAGGATTCTGATTATCTCTAGAACTGTTAAATATGTAAATTACTAGTGATTATACAACTTGGTACAGACTTTTTCATATTATTTCTAACGATTACATAAAAATTTGATAGTGATTAGTGTTCCAGGCATCAGGTAAAAAAAATACATATTCGGCAGGATTTGATCTGGCGTCCATTCCTTTATCTACTTCGCGTTTAATCCACGGAGCTATCACAAAGGTACCTTACCGCACCGATGAGGGGTGTTGTAGAATGAATTCTATCTTGAAATTTATTGTTCTTATGATGTACAACATTTACTTCAGGTTACACAACTCACATTCTTGATAAGATTGTGGAATCATCAGCGCGATACTATTCTATAGTTGATTCTAGTTAGAAATATTTCGATTCGAATGTCTTTTGTGTAGGGCTCGCGAAGTAGCTTCTATCCTGCGAACTGCTATCTTGCCCCCCTCCCATATCTTCAAGGTGATCTCCACATTACGCGATAAGACTGAACTGTAACTCGTCGTGAAACACCAGTCTGAAATACAGAACCGCGTAGTATTAAGGAAGTAACTATGTGATTTTTAAAACCAATTAACACAACTAAGAGAATTTCGGACAAATTTGCATTCGTTATTCATGAAAACTTAACTAAACTTGAATGATATAATGCTAACAATATTTTAATTATCTGCAAATAGTTGATTGATTGCTTCTTAAAGAAATTATAATGCTTATAATGTAAACAAGAGTAGTTGTACTACAACAGCACATACTTTCTTCTCTAATGTCACTGCTCCACAATATTACTATTACATGAATTGGAAAAGAGTTTTCAACCAGTAAGATCTCTATTTTCAATTTTGTAGTTTTGAAGTTAACTTTTCAATTTTCAAAAATATATAGAGTTCCTCGAAAATAGGACGACCAGCGCCTCGGTCAGATAGTACAGAACGGAGGCTTCTGGTCGTCGTACTGATGGACGACAAACCTGGCCCTTTTTACGGCCCCTAAGTCTTTTCAAAAATTAATATTAATTACAAAATATTGGACATATTACTACTGAAATCACACCATAACAGAAGAAAAAATATCACCTTCTGGATTCGAACTCACGTTAGCAAGCTGACAGCGTACCTATGACGTTAACCATTCGGCTAAAGCGGTTTCTGTTTCAGTTGCCACTTAGAAAAGTAGTTAAATATAATAAAACCTATCTAAATAGAACATAATCGTTTCAATATATTTTTTCGTTTTCATAGGTCAATCCTTTTTAAGTTTAAATATACTGTGATATATAATATAATATAAAAATGTATAATATAGGGAATATTAAATATATTAATATAATATAATTATATTTTAATAGAATGCGAACTTTTCTCTATAGAAAGAAAGTACAATATTTTTACTTTTCCTCATGCGTACTTCAGTACCACATTGTCATAATAAAACTGGAAAGGGACTTGCAATTATTCGAGAAGAGTCTAATGTCTAGAAGTAGGACAGTTTTAAAGATACTAGTGATGCTAAAACAGCGCGTACTTTCTCACCCGTATTTCACGAAACTTATGCTGAAAATACTAAAGTTTGAAAAATTGCACATGATCTTATTTAAAATCTTATCTTTAGGAAAAAGTTTCATCAAGGAAAAATCTCAAATTTCAATATTTTACTTGTAGGAATACTTACGAAAAATCAGTTTTAAACGAACATGAGACCTGCAATATTCTCTTAAATACTTCACTATCCAACCGCAAAATGTAATAAAAAATTATGGAGCCATTTGTTTGAACATTTGAAAAATGTCCCAGGGCTTCATGTAAAGTACCCTCCCCTAATTGAATATCGGTTTCAAATTCAAGGAGCTACGACATCAGCCAGATCGTTTGGGAGTATTAATTTTGGTGAAAATCGGCTGAACGGTTTAGCGCTAGCGTTGTTCAGGGACGGACGGACAGACATTTTACCGTCAGTCGATTTTTCGCTATCAACCACCCACAAAACATGGATTCTGGCTACACCACGATTTGGAGGATTTTTTCTAAATTTAGCAAGTGGATTTATCCATTTTTTCGTCACAAGGGCCGTGTAATATGCGTTTTTCTGCAGACAATTCGCCGTTTTTTCGCGTAGCATTACGTAACTTTCTCTACTCCTTAAGAAGAAAGTGCAGTCAATATATGAGAAAATTTAGATTATGCGTTCACGGAAAATTTGTATGCTTTCACTGCAAAGCAATTTTCCAAATTTGCAAAACATTTATACAATTTGTAATAACGGTATAGTGTATTCGAATGAAGAGTGTAAAGTAAAAAAGAAAGAGTTCTTTTTCAGAAAGTTTCAATAATGCAATATGAGCATAATGTAACATACCCTCCAGAAATATTGGAATATCATTGGATTCAGAATCCCAATGAACTTGCTAGTATAATATCAATTTTGAAAAAGAATACATTGATTTAGAAGTCAGTAATGTTTTAATTTTTTTGCGGTACCATGCGTACACAGGTCCTTTTCCTACAACGAGTCTAAAAATAAATACATGTTCGCAGAGTCTTTTGGAAATATTTTTTGGAGTTCGTGATTTCCAAAGCCGAATTTTCCTTCAAAACCTCGAAATACCGTTTTACTTGATATCATTGTTTCTGTAGTGTGCTGCGCATTCGAGAATGTAAAATATAGTAAAATATTTAATGAAGTCTTAACTCAATATTAGGCCAATTATTTTCCGTCACTGTTCCTCAGCTTAAAAAACTATGGAAATATTGTAATGAAAGAACATTATTAAATTCAGTGGTACTCAGTTTAATAAATATGTTTATTTTACCAACGAAATAGAAAGTGTGAATAAAATATGTATTGGCTACAATGAATATCATTGCAATATTGAGGAAATCTCTGAGAGAGATGAATATTAAGTTATAAATAATAATCAGATTAGCTGACCATATATGAAAATTTCATTTTTGATTAAATAAACTTCCGTTTTATAATACTATTTTGCCCAGGGAAATAAAGTCCTTAGGTTTTATTAGGCAACGATTATTGAAACTCCGATTTCAAATATGTGAAACTTTCTTTGACAATTGGAAGTTGTTGTTTTTTGTATATATTTTTAATGTCTCTTTTTAACTACTAGGTCATATAACGACCACTGTGACCTTTTATGTTTGGGGTTTTCTGTAGGGAGAATACGTAAGGACATCACGAACACACATCTATGTCGAGGCGGAACCGCGGCCCTTCGAACCAGGCTACGGCCTTGTCGTCCATTTCCTCTTTCTCTCTAGTAAACCTTTGACATCATATATCAACATCAAATACATCGAAGATATCGCAATTCTCCATCATTTGAATTACGTTTTTCCTGTGTTCCTGGCCACGTGGGATAAGTGGAAATGAAACCTCTGACTAGGTAGTAAAGTTGGCCTCGAGGAAGCCAGAAAGACATCTTTATGGTAATATCTACTCTTACTACAAGATTTTATCCAACGTTGCATTTTGAGTGCAAGCAGAGTGGCGAACTCTTTCAAACTCACAAGGATCATAAGACCCTTGTCGTGGTCAACCCGTGGCTCTAAGCCCGAGGCAAGAATTGTTATTCACCTTCGGATCGGGCACTGCCACTTCTCGCACGGACATCTCGTGCAGTTACCCACCCCCTATCCCCCAGAAATGAAGAACAGACCTTACTGTAAAGCATGCTCCTGTGCACTACGATAATGAAAGAGCCGAAGAAGGCATAGCTTGTCGATTATAGAGGAGATGCTGGCTACTGTCCTCCGCATACTCTTTAAACTTTCTTAGCTATGGATTTATAAATCTAATACGCGTGAAGGGGATGATTTTTAACATGCCTTTTATAACTAATTTTGCGTTTTTGATGTAACACTGTCTTTGTCATTTATTTCATTTTAAAATTAGTCATATTTCACTGTTTTACTCTTTTAATCTTGTAATTAATAAAAATATTTTAACTGACTTTTATACTAATTTTCAGAAAATTTTGCGAATAATATTGAACTATGTAATTGACAAGATATTTGAGCACAATACACAGTTCTTTTATATTATTAAAGAAGGTATGAAGTTTCATTTCGTGAAAATAATAAAGACTGTAGTTTAGTTTTCAGATTTGAGAACTTGTGATCTCATTGAATCTCTTGTGTTTTCCGTGTTGATCTAAAACCAAATGTATTTTCAGGTTCGATATGCATTCAAGTATTGGGATCTTATGAACACAAATTTTTGTCATGCGTATATCTTACAATGGCTAAAATTATTTCACAATTAATCATTACAAAACAAGGACGTGTGTTTCCTGTGAATAAAACCGTTTCTTACTTCAATATCGATAACCGTGTCAAGGTTTCCGGATGTTTGAATTGCGAGAGCTTCTTGAATCGAACTAAACACTCCAGAAACTGTTTCTGGGGGTCATACAAAAACCTAACATAAATTGGAAAGATAATACGATTCGGAAACACTGTGTTCCGCTTAAATATTTTAATTGGAAAATTGTCCCGGAATTGAAATTTTTTAACTAAATACTCAATCTCTTTAAAGTTTATTCAAACAAGTTTTGTTTCTTTCTTAACAGCTCGTTTTAAGAAAATTACATTGATTCGTAACATTTTAAGGTTTTCAAATTTATTCTTTTTTTACTACGTGGTTATTCAAAAATATTTAAGAAAATATTTAACTTCAGTGTAGATTTCCACAAATTAAAAGAATTAAAAATTTGCTGTTATATTATTAGCTATTTATTAAAGATATCAATTATTACAATTTTGCTTTTTAATATATGTAATGTGATATGTTGAAAATAATTAATTATGTTAGCGCCTATTCAGGCCATATCAGATTTGTACTGTTGCCTGTATATTACCTTAAATAAATAAATAAATAAAAATATCACTGGGAAGGGATAGATATAATCTTCTCAGCAGTGTAACAGAAAAATAGCAACTTTTGAAAAATATATGGAGAATAAGACAATTATATTTTCGAAATATTTCTAATAAGAGGTTCCTAGTTCCTTTTCACCGATTATCACTATAAAATTGCATCAATTTTACAAATAGTCTAAAAAATATTAACAATAGCAATTTTGCAATGATAATCTACTTGGGACACCCGGCAGTGATTTTTAATTGATTAACGAAATCACTGTTTGCATGCACCTGCTCATATAGAAAAAATGGGCGATTTTTCATAATGCGTAATAAAATGTGTGTATTGCTTGCATTTCTTAATAAAGGCGTAATAATGTCAAAATACAAGTTTTTAAATACATGAACATGAATTTCAATTTGCTTGATAGGAAATGTGTATATTATGTAAATGCATTATATTGTGTTTCCCGAAAATTATTATGTAATAGTTAGTGTTCCTTGCTCTAGAACCATTAGCATTTTAAAATAGTTTGTAAGAAACAAAACTTTCAATACTATTAATTTAATCTGCCACAAATTTCTCACAATATTAGATACCATAAATTAGACTTCATTTTCATGGTAAAGAACTCGATAAAAAATGTCACAGCCCCTTCCCGTGACCCGCTGCCCCTTGGTTCGTCAGCGTCCACGGGGTTCAGGGCCAACGTCCAGTGCAATTGGCGGAGTGATCCTCGCGCCCGCGCGCACCAATCCGTTTCGTTTCTGTGCCCTCTCCTGTTACCTCCTGTTACCTCCTCTTACTTCCTCTCACCCCTCCCTCTCCTGTTACCCCCTGCTCACGTTAGCGAGGCGCGTCACTGACCTGAGAAGTGCTCCGCCCCTTTGAGATAACTAGGAGAAAATCTTCGAGGGAGGAAGGGGGACGTGTCTGAAACTTGGAGCAAAAGCCAATGATAAGAGCGGATACGCCTCGACGCCAGGATTGGTCAAGTGTCCATCGATGGTTGTCCAAGCTGTGGAAAAGCCAGATTTGGCCGCACAAGGCATCGCCCATATTCTGTGAGAGTGGGTATACATATGTTGAAATGCATGTGGGATTTGGAAGAGATGTGTCTCTTGCCCAAAAACTAATTACAAGTAATGTTGTAAATGATACCAATCAACTGTTACAAACAGGCTACAAAAATGAAGTAATATTAAAGTTAATGTTCCGGAGGAAAGTATGAGAAATTACCATTCATCTATATAACCTCATTAAAAAAAATACAATATTTGGTGTGCTGAAGTTTGCTTGGGTTCCTAAATATAAATCCTGAGGAAGCACTCTCTTTTAAAAATTTTTTTTTCACTCCCACTTACATGAGCTCACTTACCTGTCTTCCTTCCCTCAAACCAAGTGAAACCAATGTGCTTTTCCTACACGCTTCAAGGAGGTCTGGATGCCTTGAAAATTTAATGCTTCATCGCCTGCAATCTCTGAGAACCAGGTTTCATATAGAATTACAAACACTTACATAAAAAAGTAATTCATGGTATTTCACATAAAACAATACAAAACAAATTGATTATTGTAAGATTAATAAAATTCTAAAATTACAAACTAATTAAAAATTCTAAACTATTATCTAAACCCAACTACAATTATTTATTCGAAATTGCATCCTTTGTAAAATTGCCAGTGTCAGTAACTGGACGGGTCTTCTTAGGGGGTATTTTTGAGTGTGGTCAGAGCTTCTTGTTTTTATGTTTGTTAATAATAATAATAATTATTCCAACAGTCTTCACACCCACCTGTAAACATACAGAAAGTTGAAAAAAGAAAATTGGATATATCACTATTATTGAGTAACAAAAGATAATTATAGTTATAGATAATAACTATACCAATAACCTTTTTAATTATAAAAATTCCACCTGTCAGTTAAGATTTAGAAATTAAAAAACAATAATCTTACCTTAATGATTTTACCATTAGTGTTGCCAAATAAGTATGTGACATCCACCCCTTTTTCCATTCATTTCTTCCACAATCCACAAAATAAATTAAAAAATTAATGAAAATTTGAATTCTTTAACCTTAAAAAAATAGAAGATAGAATAATAGACGAAAGAAAGATAGGCCCAGATGTGGTTGGCAAATCAATTAATTTTCAGTTATTCAATTATATTGGATTCAGAAAAATTAACAATAAATATAATAAAATTAATTTTACATACAAAATACTAAATCGAAAACTAACCTTTACTACTAAAACTATCTCTACTAACTCCACTGTAATTAGTGAGAAAAAATGGAAAGCAATAAATGAAAATAAAAGACGCGTAGTATAAATTAATAAAGTACTCGAAATTACTAAACGCAGATTTATGAAAAACAGAAAACCACATGATGCGAATTGCAAGCAACAATACCAAACTAGCACAGCACAATCCACATGAATGGCTTAAATGTTGGCAGAATCTACGGAACTATACTGCGATTTTTTAATAGCTGTCTTTGATATTTCATCAGTTGTTACGGTGCCATCCAATCGGAACCACACACTTCGCTACAGTGATGTCACTCTTGTAGCGTTCAACCTACCGATTGGATGACACCATAACAGCCGATTTACTTCATAGGCAGCTATGAATAAAACCAAATAGTCATTTTATAATAGCCAAAATAGCCATTTTTTCATTGCAAACTTACATTTTACCACGTAAACACAATCGAGTATGGATACATGTTCTCATCCGACAGTGACATTTTTCACATGTTGTCACGTTAGCTGATCGTTTTTGCTGGCCAGCACTGTACCCCGTGGTTATTGTCAGTCTACGTCATTATAATTTTTTTCCATGAGGATGGTGTCCTAATTTTTACGAACAAGCAATATCAAATGAAAATCGCGCGGGAGAATTTGTAAAATTCCATGTATTTTATGGGTATTTTTATAGTAAATTTGTAAATTGGCTGAAACATTGAATTTGAAGTAAATAAACAGAAAAGGAGAAGTGTGTGTATAATACTAGAGAATATACATTTCTTAATCGTGCAAAAGATAGACTTTCAATTTAAAGTGACTTAAAAAGTATCATTTTAATGTTTATAATAGAATAACCCAAACACCGTATGAAAGAGAAGAACGTCGAACGTATGAGGTACAAAAGAAGTGGACAAACACCTGAAGAAAAATCTGAAGAATATAAAAAAGCATGCTGAACGTATGAAGTACCAAAAGTCAGATATCTGCATTTTTAAAGGTTCTTCTCAGTAGTAAAAAAACATGTTGAACTATGAAATACAAAAGTCAGATATCTGTATTTTTAAAGGTTCTTCTCAGTAGTTTTAGTAGAAGTTTAATAAAATAGTATGTTTTCTACATACGAAATAATTTTAAAACAGTTTAAGCGTCGGCGACCCACATCCAGCTAATCCCTATACATATTTGAGTAACTCCCAAGTGTGCGTATGTTTGGATGTTCGGATGTGCGGTACTCTCCCTCACGGCTAGACCACTTCCCATCCACCAATCGAGACTCACGAGGTGTCATTCGATGCATCTCGGTCTCTTGATGGGGAACTAAGAAATTCTTTTCGGATTCGGCCAGAAGATTCACAGAAATTTCAAAAAACGTGCTTTTGTGTGTTTAAGCGCTGCGATCTTAGTGAGGAGATGAAGAATTAAACCAATACCACATATGTGTGCGTGTGTGTGTGTGTGTGCGTGTGCGTGTGCGTGCGCGAGTAGGTGGTTTTGATTAAACCCCAGTACCCCGTCGTTATTTTCAGTCTACGGCGCCATAAGTTTCTTCCATGAGGTTGGCATTCTGATTGTTTACAAACCAGCAATATGAAATGAAAATAGCGCGGCAGAATTTTTTGCGAATTTGTAATTGTAAGATTCGAAGTATTTTATGAGCATTTTTTATAATAAATGTTCAAATTGCCTTCAAACATTAAATTAGAAGAATATAAGTAAATAAGAAGAAAACGAGAAGTGTGTGTGTAATACTAAAGAAACTACATTTTTTTAAGAGTGCAAAGATCGATTTTCAATTTAATGTGACTTAAAACTTATTCACATAAACATTCAAAATAGTAACTTTTAAGCTTATATATATATATATATATATATATATATATATATATATATATATATATATATATATATATTCGACTACAGAACACAAACAAACTAGTTTTTGGAGTTTTAAAATCTTGGATAAATCTAGTTTCTAAATTTAGAAAAAAAACCTCTATCACGTGGTGTATCCAGAATCCATATTTTATGGGTCCTTGATTCTAAAAAGTCGAATAACGGCAAAACCTCTGTCTGCCCATGTGTCTGTTTGTCCGTCCGTCTGTGAATAACCCTTGCGGCTAAACGGTTCAGCCGATTTTCTTCAGAATTGATATATTCCCTAATGGATGAAGCTGATGTCGTGGCCCCTTTGAATTTTAAATCGAATTTTTTTTGGGGGGGGTACTTTACATGAAGCTTCTCATATTCGAAATTTTAAAAAAAGACTTCAACGTTTTGATTAAATTTTGTTGTTGGATAGTGTAAAGGAGGTCTAAGAGAATAGTGCAGGTCTCATGTTCGTTGAAACCCCTGATTTTTCGAAAATTGCAAAAGTTCAAACTTTTTTTGGAGTCTTCCTACAAAATTTTTCCCTTAATGAAATCTGTTCCTTAAAGATGATTTTGAAATAGATCATGTGAATTTTTCAAAAAATTGAGTCTTTTGCATAATTTTGCATAAATTACGGCGAGAAATACGTACTGTTTTAGCATCCGTAGTTTTCTTTTGACTAAGAAAATGGTCCACATTTACGTGCTAATTAGACTGACGTGCTCCATTATGTGTAAGCATGTTTAGCGACCTGTTGGAATTTTTGATTGTAGATAGAATAGTAATATTAAATACTGATAAACTTTGTTTCTAATTCACAAAATTCAATGTAGAAAATAGTCCCCAGTGAGCCATAATACCCCACCCTGAAAGCGTCAGATTGATCTCGGAGCTCCGCGACGTGACACGCAAAACGCACAACCTCAAAATCCAGGACCAATTAATCTGCTTTCTCTGAGCGCCGATCCTCTTCTGTGTGTGGCGTGGGCGCGCGGGGGCGAACCGCAGTCAAACACGCATGCGGCCGTCGCTACGGTCAGCCTCAATTCCGAAGTTTTAATGATGTAACGAATACGGCTCCCCCTCTTGGCTCGTGGCAGGAGTGGGAGCAGGAGAGAAGAAGGAGCGGGAGAAGGGTAGCCATTTGTCAGAAAGGATTTATAAACTGCCCTCATACACTCTGTTCCGAGGCTTAGCAGAGGTTTTGTCCAGTCAGTGGACGGGCGGTCGAATCTTTATTGAGCTCAGATAGGTCCCCATGCATCATGGTACATGCTTAATATTCTCTCAGCAGAAATGTGTTCTCACAAAATGATCTTGTAGGATCAAATTTTGACTTCGTACTAAACCTTTTGTTGGTAAAATTTATCATTAAGTACACTGATCCGTTCAAGAAATCAATAACTAGTGGTGCTACAAAATGGCGCATACTTCCTCGTATTAGTTAGTTTTACAATATTAGTCCGGGCTAAGTTTTGGGGTTTGTCTCACCCTCATCCCAGGTGCCATCTGTTGCCTACTTTTTCTCAATATTTCGGCTCCCTAGAGGTAGCATTATAATATGACGTATTCTTTTACGCATTTTTTTTAATAATTTAGAATCGTTTTTGAGAAATTGACATTAGAGCGTTTCTGAAAATGCACAGTTTTTAACTTATTTTTACACAAAAGTTTTTGACTTTATAAGAACTTACTGAAAATATTTCAATGCATTTCTATTCACAAACGCAATAATGTATTAAAATGTCAGTAATATAAATATTAGCAAGATGAGAGGGATTTTGAGGAAATGTATTTCTGGAACTGATAAAATAAAGAAGACGAAACACAGCATTTATTTCATCTTATAAAGTACGTTTAGTCTATTGTACAAAAATTTAAAGAAAACATTTGGAGCAGATTTATAAAAAATCTTGTTTGTAATGCTGTTTAATATTGTCCACAAAAACTCAAAAAGGACTCCTCAAAATTACGCAAAATGGACTAATATTTTAAAAAAATTACAGATATTATTAAATAACTAATTATGGAGAACAGACATCATTTGAAAAAATATATCTTTATTCAATGTATTAGAAGTAGGATGACACCGAAAAGTCCAAACTTTTGCAATATTCAAAAATTCAGAGGTATTAGTGAAAATCAGGCAAATTAGTGTTTAGGCCATCTTTACACATGTATTTAGCTCTATTGTTACAAGAAATTTGAAGAAAAAACTTGGAGCCATTTTGGGAAATTTTTACTTATGTCCCAGGACGTCATGTAAGATTCGATTCGTACAGATTGATAGAGGAATATTCTTTTGGAGAAAATCCTGTTCAGGCTCTAGTGTTATTCACAAACGGACGGGCGTTTTGAAAAATTAATAGTAGTTTATGCAATTAGTTTATAATGTTAAGCTTTATTGCATGAGTACAGGTTTGAAAACGAGCGACGTTAGGAGCGAGTTTTCAAATTTGTACGAATGCAAAAAGCAACATTATAAACGAGTTCATACGCTATTTTTGTATAACAGCATTATAAATTTACAAGAGAATCAAACTTAATTTCGCGAAACAACTTTCTTCTGACGTCTCGGATGCTTGACATCCAACGCCCTCTGGAAATCAAATTCAAGATGGCATTGTTGACATCCGTGCGAGAAAACGGTGGTCGGCTGTTCCGTCTTCTTCTACCTCCCATGATTCTCTCGCTACTATTGGCTGAATGTGTGATGACGTCACGTCGCGTTTAATAATGGCGATGACGTCATGTAGCGTGCGATAAAGTACTGGATTATGCACGATTCGGGGTTTCGCAAAGGGTCGTTTATAATGATGGTATGCAAAAACACTTTTTCGTTTTGTTCGTTCGTTCTTGTTTACGTTTTTTATAATTTTTGAGACGTTCATCCATAATGCATGTTTGGACAATTTTTCGAACAACAGTTGAAACTGGTGTGACGTTCTATGTGGTAAAATGTATTGTATGCTTTTTTTTTAATTCTGGATCCTACCCTAACCCATAAAACCAGTTGAATTGGAATACAGATGGAAATGAGGTTTTTGGCAAGAATTGATAAGAAAATATTCGTCATGCATATATGCCAAGCGAATCGCCCATTGTTGCTTTAACAACGCCGCGCTTTCAACATCGAAACGCAAAAACGCTCCGCTGGCAGAGCTGAACCCCCTCAGCCTCTCTCGCCGCCGTCGGTGACCCACATTATTACCTTATATTTTTTAAGAACTAAAATATGCATTTAATTGTCGAATTTCTATTGATGCATTAGTTTTAAAAGAATCAGTTTTCTCACCTAATGTTCTACGACTCGTAATGAGTTTTACAAAAAAAATTATGACTGAGATGTGTTAATATGGACACAAATTGGGGTATAATACGAGTAATACTGCCTAACCGTTACTAAGCGCGAGAAAGTACATGCTGTTTTAACCCTACTAGTTTACTTATATACCGGGAGCGGTAGCTCAGTGCATTAACCGATGTCAGCAGCGCCTCTGACCAGGAGGTCCTAGGTTCGAGACCTGATGGGGCAGGATTTTCGACACTAGCTATCAGCTACATCGAATTCAGTCGCTGTCTGGAGGAGAATTCTAGCGGCCGGCTGCTCTGTTTTCTGTGGTTTCTCCGATCAAACCAGGCGAATCCGGAGCATACCCTACCAAACGGACCACGGACCGCGCGCGATCTGTCCTTCCTCTTCCTTGTCCTCTCCTCTCCCCTTCCCTTACACATACACTTACACTAGCATGCACTACACTACCACATATTCCGGGAGACCGGTCGGGAGCTTAGAGCTTGTCGTGGCTGGGGCGGTGCCCCGCTGGTGGGAGAGTCCTGGTTAGAGGGAATCCCCACTAGCCGACGGTTGGTTGGCGCCGGATCTCGTCATCCAGCGGGGGAAAATCACCGCCATCTCCCGAGAAAAAGCATACACTACACTAACAGGACTAATGACCAAAGCAGTTGACGCGCCAGAAAATACGAAAAAATCAATCCAAAAGTTTGCTTAAATGAGCGTATACAAATACAGAACTTGTTCATGATGAGAAGCAGTCTCTTCGAAATCGTTAGGATAAATTAGATTTTGTAAGTACTTGAGCTGTAATGGTTAGAGCAGTGGGTTGCCGTGTAGATCTGCGGGTGGTTCGGAGCGCTGAAGGCGGGGGAGGGGGGCGCTGTGAAGTTGCGTTTTGAAGATGTGATGTGGGAAGTGGCCGTGCACCGCGCCACCGCCTTCAGCAACGCGAACCCGCGAGCGCTTGTTAGCAGCTCTCTGCGCGCGGCAGTCCCGTCGCGTCGCACTGAATTAATCACGCAAACAGCCCTCGCGCTCACGCCCCACCCTGCCCTTCCCCACCCCGCCCCGCCTCGCCCTGCCCCGCTTCACTCAGCCCCGCCCCGCCCCGGCGGCCCCACCACAGCCTCGCCTGCGCCCCCACTTTCCCTCTGCAGCCCTCGGCCCTCCTTCCACACCCCTTCCCCTATTCCTCTCCTATCACTTCGCTTCTCCCCGTCACAGCCCTTCCCTTTGTTTCCTCCTCCCCTTCCTCCACCTCGAGTCTTCTCCACCGCTCTCCTCTTTCCTCTCCGCATGATTCTCTCTCCTTTTCAGTCCTCTCCCCACCACCCACGCCCTGCTGTCCCGCCCCAACTTCTTCCACCTGCGTCCTCGCTCTGTCTTTCCACCTTTCCCTGTTCTTTCGGTTCCACCTCCGCACCCCTCCCTACCTCTTTCATTGCCTGCTCTTCCCCATCACTCGCCCCCTCTGTCCTCCCCCTCTCCTGCCCCTCCCACTTTCGCTCTCCGCCACGCGACGCAGTCATTCGCGCTCCGCTCTTTGAGGATTCAATTACTCCAAAATGTGAGGCGCCAGGACACTTTTGCATGACAAAGCTTCTCAACTACTCTAGTGGCAACTGAATCTGTTTTAGCCGGTGACGTGAGGCACGCGTTGTCACGTTACAAGAACGGTAGCTCGTGTATGAAATTTTGCACTGAGTTGCTGTCTAGTAATCAGAGATTAGTTTTCAGAGGTTAATTGCTGTCTAGTAATCAAACACACTACTTTTATGCGCAATTACAGAGAAAAAGTGTATCCTTCACCTTGTTGTAAGCTGAGGTCTGAAACAATGCAAATATCTTTAGTATTCAATTTCTAAAATGGATTTTCGGTATATTAAAATCGCCGTACAAGAACAAAACTGACAAAATGAACATTTTTCAGTAAAGTATCTTGTTTGTAAATATATCTTCTCGGTAGTACTCTCTGTATTGTTGTATTGCGGTGTGATTTAATTGTTTTATACGAGTTTTATAAGTTTTCTATACTGATAGAACATCCTTCAAAAATAGAGCCAATAGATTCTTCTGTATTAGTCGATCGGAATCAACAAATTTCAATCTCCTCTGTTAGTGCCTTAAAAAACCCTCAAAAATGCTTTTTGGGTACTTAAAACTCCCGTGTGTTTTAAGAATTATCTTCGAATGATCTTGAATTATCCAAAAAAATTGATCCGTTTGCCATCGTTTGAACTTGTGTTACGTGAAAAGTAGAGTATTGTCCGCGAATAATAGTGCCTAGTCTTAATAAACAGAAGGAAAGGACATCTTTAATGTAAATTTAACTGATAAGTACTTAGATACAAGAGTTATCTGAGCCAAGTTGATGGAATGGTCTATCAGACCACTTTTAATGTGTAGATACCACTGTGTTAATAATAAACATTTTCCTCGTCTGTAGTCCGAGACGCGTCAATGCCCTCTCAATTCCCTGACGGACTGACTAGAAGCGGCTTTGGTAGTATAACGGTTAGCGAATCGACTGTTATGCCCAAGTCAAAGCCAATCGAAGCCCGGATATTGAAGGGCCAAAACCCTTCGTAGACCTTCCTTCGGAGGGGGCCCTCTCAATTCCTAAATAGCCTGTTTCATTGCTTGACTGATACTTCCGCTACAACTTGACGGAGGACCAATAATCCTGATGGTCGGAATCTCGCTATATAAAAAAGACATCATTGAATGGAATTGACTTGAAGAGACCTAGCTCTGACCGAACTCAAGGACTCGAGCAGGTTAAAAAATAAAATAAGTGAAGTCATCTCTGTGAACATGGAATTATTCAACCGCGGGATTTCGACAGCTTTACCGTCATCATTACTGCTGTTGTATGTGGCTTAAGTCGGGAGACAGTATGTATCCTTAATTAACGCCATCAACATGTCATCAGCAATCCCAAAATCCGAGCAGATTACCCTGCTACTGTACATAGGATTCCGTTTCACTGGCGGCTGCTCCTTAAGGACTCAAGGGCGGCGACCTCATCAGAAAAACCAACCTCTGGAAAAGTTATAATTATATTATAATTAATTCCTCTGGAAAAGAAAATATTAAACTTGAAATAAATTAACTCGTTTAATTTGTGCATACCACCAGCGGAGTTTTTGAGGACTATTTAATTTTAAATGCCCGATTAAGAGAAAGGTAAATATTTTTTGGAATGGGTCTTATCGTGATCTCTCGCGAATCCCTCCATAGCTGATGCATGCGAGGCAATGGAAGCTTGAGGATGAGAGGGTACTGGTAGTTGGGTGGGGTTAGCGTGCTGCTTTAATTTTATTCGGCAGGGTCCGCGGCTATTACCTAAGCTAAGAATACCGACCCTTTCATCTGATTTCACAAATTACTGTTTTTTGTTTGCTAAAAATATTTTTTTTATCTCTTATTTTTGCATGACCACATTTGTATCTTCTGTTATCAATGTAAAAGTTGTCTTAGACCAGGATTAAAATCGCGAAACGTGCAAATCAGTTGCACACTACATGCTACAATTTGCCTAGTTCAAAAAATATTCCTCCTAATTCGCAACCCACCGGTCGCCGCTGTTCCGTGTCGGGGGCCGTCGCTCAAGTGCGAGCCCTCGCCCCCAGCGACCCCCCCGTGCGCTCCGGGCGCGTCTCCAATTTCCCCCGCACGCCGCGCTGCGCTGCGCCGTCGGCCACCAATGATAAACCAACAGCGCCGCCGACGAGGCAGTGCAGGGTGAAGGACCTCGCAGGCGGCCACACTGGTGGCAGCAGCCTCACCAGACGAACCTGCCAGCAAACGTAGCTTTTCGTAGCTTATACACCATTAAATAAATTGCAACTGAGGTGTCATTTGTCAGGTAGTATTATTTTGACGCTCATGACGCTTATATTGTAACCAAAGGCAACGTAGGTAAATGAGGAAAATTGAGTATGTTTCGAGGGTTGACATTCAGGAAGTTTAAAGTCAGAGAAGATACAGGGAACAAGGTTTAGAATGTTCGGAATGGTGATGGACATTAAACGAGAGAGAACCCTGGATAGAAATTAAGAAACGAACTTAAGTCATGCGGCGGAGATGGAAAAAAAAGTCCGTTGAATTGTGTTCTAAGACAGTTTTTTGAGATGACAATATTTCCTTATAAAGGGTCCATGTTCGTCCAGTAATTTGCTGTCAGTTCAATTAATACGTGCCTGAAAGTCAGCATTTCCAAAGATGTGCCGTGGTCGACTATATAAATATCAATTATTAATAATAATAATAATAATAATAATAATAATAATAATAATATTGTCTTTATTAATGGCGAGGCTCAGGCCATAGGGCCTGCTCTTCCGCCTAACCACTAATTATAATTAATAGCCGATTAACTTCATTATTCGTTTTCATTTTAATTTGCTTTAACTGGATATACCCTGTATAACTTTAATACATGTGGAAATGCACTCACAAGAAATATTCTCACACACTCAGGCACTATCTACAGTGTGATATTCCCGGATTAAAATAAAAGAAAAGCGTAGTACTTGCCAGCAAACTATTTTTTTATCAGCTCATCACGATCTGCAACTGTGATTGCGTAGTGTGCCTCCACTCCATTGCAAACTTGTGGTCAAACGGAGAAGTTCCAGGAGTGAGGTGGTGTGAGCTAAGGGGGGAGGGGAGGGTGCAAAAGCGACAAGAGGAGATCCATGGTCACGAGCGCGGTCGATACCCCTCGGCTGGAGACATCGAACTCATGGGCTCGAACAAATAAAACACACGGCGGCCGCCTGTGGTTGATGCTCATCTCGAGGTTCGCGCGACGCCTGTCAGTGGAAAGAAGGGAGATAACGAGCAAACATCGCAGGATTCACCACAGCGCGCCTCGGGGACGCTTCCCCTGCTGGGGCGTCTGCAAATATTTTGCTTTTTCTCCGAACGAGGCGTAGCGGAGGTGCGTCTTCGATCGGGTCTCGCACGAATTTACCTTCGCGGGAGGTGGTTCCCCAAAACAAACATCGAACGGTAGAAGGTAAATCATTTCAGCGAGGGTCTCGTGAATCTTTACTTTGTTTTGCAAATGGGCGCTATGTGACGAGCTGTTATTTTGGAGGTATGTTACTCTGCTGTCAGTGAACCCAATAGCAGGAATCGGAAGAACACAAATTTTGTGGTGATGTTGAAAGAATGTCTTACACGTAAACGTGAAGAGAAAATTAAATCAGCATTTTCTTAAATCAGTGTAACTAATATTGAAAGTGGTACGTTATCTACAAACAAAATGCGAAAATTATATTAAAGCATTAGCATCAATGTGTTTTATTAATAGACCAATCCGTGAACCACATCCCACAATTAGCATCAATGTAGAGTAATAATTTCGCCATCAGTGTTATTACGAGTTTAGTCGCTTTCGGCAACAAACGGTCGGTGCTTAACCGTCGGTGCTGAATATCTGAGATGCCAATTGACGATGTGGCTGATTGTGAAGAAATAGATTCTTTTTAAGAAAATGAAAGTGATGACTAAGTGATGATATATGATTGAGTACTATAAACTATTATTCTCTTTGCATTTTCTATTTGTATTTAAAATGCTAATTTTGGAGTCAACATATCTCTCATTTAAGGAAAACACACTGTTGTATTAAGTCAGTGAAGAAAATTTCCAGAAGCGTAATTTAGGTTCTTTGCCTTTCAAAATATTAAAAAACATGGAGAGAATCCTGTGCATCTGCGAAAATGGAGAATGATTTTTGAACAAATACTTTGGTATGCGAAGTAAGTTTATTAAACAAAGACAACATTTTGCTTTGAATATGTTTTATACATTTTATTTTCACAGAGAGCCCAAATCACTTGTTTGTCTGTAAGAAATATTCCGGATCTTAGGTCCACGAGTGAGCTTCTTGAATGAAACGGCCCTGCGGTGGTGCAGTGGGCAGCCCACGAGCCCCGCTCTCACTGGCTCGAGCGCAGAGGGCGTTGACGTCGCGCGCGACCGCAAGGGCGTGGAGCAGGGGGCGGGGCGGGAGCCCGTGCCATAAGAGCCCCGAGATCCGCCTTCGCCGCTTGGGGTATCAGGCTACAATGGCGGCGGACGCAGCGGTGCCGCAAACACGCGTCCTAATACCCGCCTCCCCCCAGCGCTGCCCCTCAGCCTCCGCGCAGGACCTCTCCCCCTCATTAGCCTCTGCCACCTCATCCCCAACCCCACTGGCGTTCTCTCCTTCCGCACAACCCTGGACTCTACTTCTGCTCTCTTCACCATCTACTTCACTCAGTTTCTTCACCCTCTTGTGATTCTTCCTCCCATGCTTCAGCTACAAATGCAGCGCTTCTGCCATCCTGTCCTCTTCACCGCCTACGCCGTTTCGTACAGTATCAGCCAGTGAATCTTCCTTGTTGTTTCCGGGCTCTCATAGCCGTTTCATCCACAACTCGTAGAATGTTATCCTTGTTCCGTCTGGTTTATGCCCTCTAATCAATCACCGGTCCCGCCAGCCATACCACCACTCTCTCTCAGAATATAATTTTCCGACACTCGCTAAAATCGCTTTGGAGTGCGTCAGAGAAGGCACAAACTGATGATATGGAACCAAATAAAAGATTGAAGGGAAAGTGAAATGGTGTTTGTGGAGGGAAGAAACTAGAGAAGCCAGAAAGGTTTTGGAATCAGATGGGACGATTTGATACGGGAGACGATGTGGACGGGATTAGGAAGGCACGGGCGTGGAAAGCGTATCGGACGGGAAGAGGAGGTAGCAAGTTGGGAGGGCTCAGCAAAGGGAAACAACAGGGATTTCTAACTCAAGACAGCGTCAAGGAGAAGGGATGGTTTGTAAGAACGGACAGTGACCACAAAGTGAGAAATGTGGAAAGATTGACTGGATTGTTAGAGTGAGATGGGAGAGAATGGATAAGAAAAAGTGAGGAAAATAATGAACGCCAGTGGTGAGGGGGGAATGGATAGAATAGCGGGACTTGCCAGACGAATGCGGAACAGATTAAGACAACTGTGGGTGAGACGTGTGAAATTGTGGAAAGGGGGAAGGCAAAGAGGGATCTGAGTAATTAGATGGAACGTGAGGTGAGGTGGACAAGAAAGATGCAGAATAAAAATAATTCTAAGGAGCTACTACACTCATTGACTATTTTCTGTGGTTTCTGCCATGAAGAGTAGGTGAATCTCCGAGCAAACCCTACGAGACAAACACAATGTTTCCTTCCTCAACCATAGTAATTTGTTTCCCCTTACATACACTTACATGCACTACATAACCACACACGGCGGGAGATCTGTTGGAGTTACGAGTTTGTTCCAGTGTGATGTCCCGCTGGCAGAGATTCTACGATTGGGAAATCTCCGCAAACCGATGTGTAGGTCTGCGCCGGGTATCACGTGCCAGAGGAGGCAAAGGACACTGTCACCTGCCTACTACAACATGCACTACACTCACGTGACTATTATCAAAGAAGTTGCCGCACCCGACAACCCAAAATAAGTAATCAGCCAAATGCCCCACCAGCTTGCACTCTTCACCCCGTCCGCTTCCTCCGTCTCGTCTCTTCTCCGATTCACACTCCCCATCGCCTCGCCCGCCCCGCACCGGGCAGCTGTTTGCTTTGGCTGAGCCCTCCCGAGCGCGACGCCCGGCTGCCATGCAAACGGCGGGGCGTCCTTCGGCGCTACAAAAGACCCGCGCCCCGCGCGGCGCCCAAGAAAGCGCGCCGCGGTGCAGTTGATTCGCGCACGTAGAGGGCGCTTCTTAGGTGACACAGCGCGGAGACGCGGAGAAATCCAACCAAGTAAAATTTTTGTTTACATTTCATTTCAATTTTTGAAAAATATTTTGTTTATTACGCTCAAGGAACATTTTATAAATATACGTAGCGGCAGGGTAGCTCGCTCTTTCGGGAATGCAGCCCCTAGAGGGGGAGCCGCAGGACCAGTCGATGGGATGTCGCGCGGCGTTTAAAGGTGTGCAGGCAACAGAGCAACCCACATAGTGATTTGGAGAGAGGAAGCCAACGTGCTGTTATTGTGTGAATGGTGGTGATTATAGTGGGATAGGGTCCTGGATTTTCTTCTGTTGCAACTACATCTTGCGCTTGGTATTTGGATCTTTTGATATTTTAGTAACTGGTTACGGGCATGGCTTTTTCTCCTGGAATACTGAACATTGGCTAAGTGTATGGTACTTATTTGAAAACGAAACGTTGTGAATGTTTGGCAGAATGAACTTTTATCGTAATTTGTTCTTATTTGGAACATCGTTTACTTCTCCGGTTGTGTTATATTTATTTTTCTTTCTCCAAATCCCCATTTCAATCCTTCTGTAACAGTTGTCGTAACACAACTGTAACTGGAGTCGTGTGGTTTGTTACACTCTAGAACGAAACATTTTTAGACATTTTTTGTAGTAAGATGGATGCGCAATTTACGCTCTCATACATACATACACACACACACACATACATACACAAATACGCATACTTCATTGTAACAGTATAATATTGTCTATAAATAGTGTAAATCTCAAATTGCTTCACGTTTCACTTCGAAGAGTATCAGGAACAAAAAGTCGATCAGAGCAGCCGCTCACTTAAATTCTCGCGGGTTCGATGGTGTAACGGTTAGCGTTTCATGTAATACCTAAGTTCGCAAGTTCAAACCTGATCGAAGCCGTGGGTTTTTAAGGGCGAAAAAACATTTCGTATGCCTTTCTTCCGAGGTAAAGTAAAGCTGGAGGTCCCATGTTGTAGAGTTACTGCATATAAAAGATCCTCAAACCTAAACGAAGCACTCTGAATAAAATGAAAACGTCTGTTATAAAGCCCGAGTGTTTCCTCTCCCAGACTGTGAAAGGAGAGTAGGGGAATTTTCGTTGTCAGGTGGAGAGCAGACCTCATGAGCCTCACCACGGAAAAATAAGGCATCATTGAATCACTTGAACTCTCAATCGTCGCTAGTGTCAAAACCCCATCGCCGTCGGGACTGCAGCTGAGGACTTCGTGGCCTACAAAGCTTCGAGTGCAGACCCGCAAATACATGCTAACACATGTCATGTTATTACGCTGAACGAATCGTGTTTTGCCTCACGCGTAATTATCGGGCGCATTTCGCTGGGTTGCAGGGCACAGTATAAAGCGCGCGTTGGGGCCTCGGCAGGGCGGCGGGTCCACTGGGAGAGGGGGGCAAGGGAGGGGAAGGGGGCGGAGGCTCCCCGACCGACTCCCAGAGGATTAGGGTGGCGACCGCAGGTAATGGAGACATCGGCCCAATCTGCGGCGCTGAAAGCGGCCACCGCCCCTCCGCTCGCTGGTTTTTATGGCCCCGCCCACGACCCAGCGCGGGCCACCCCACAGGCGGTAGAGTTCAACACTAGTTACGTGCCTGGGATGGAGACAACTTATGGAGGGAAATTATAGTGGCATGATGCTCTGACTGTTTCCCGTGGAGTCTCCGATCAGTACCTGAAGAAGGTCGGAACAATACCGAGACAAAAGGGCCAGGAATCATCAGCGATCTCTCCTTCCT
Organism: Teleogryllus oceanicus; assembly: GCA_964035755.1. Taxonomy (NCBI): domain Eukaryota; kingdom Metazoa; phylum Arthropoda; class Insecta; order Orthoptera; family Gryllidae; genus Teleogryllus; species Teleogryllus oceanicus. The sequence continues at coordinate 113,939,708 of CAXIVR010000005.1, read as the reverse complement.
CATCTTTGATCCGTTCTCTCTCCTTACTGTTACATTTACACTAACGTGCACTTCAGTACCACACACGTCCGAAAACCAATTGCGAGCTTAGTTCTTAGCGGTTCTCGTCTGGGAGAATATTTCCTTGGAATGGAAATCTTCCTCAAGCCGAGATGTAGGTCAGTGCGGATTCTCTCGTTCCACTGGCTGAGGACGTCGCCACCTCCCGTTTGTAAAATGCATTTCTCCCCTGGAGTAATGACCAAAGTAGATGACACGCCCGGAAACCGGAAATACTCATTAACTCACTCACTCGCTTTCCCCGCCTACCTAGGCTCGCTCTCTGGACAAGAGCCACGCCCACTTCTCCTTTACCCTGCCTCCTGTCTCTTCAACACGCCCTTAAGGATGGTCCTGTGCTTGAATGGATACGACTCTTAGTATCGATACTAACTGCTAAATGAAATGTCAACAACATCGATATTTCAAGTCTAGATACATGTAATGTCGATAGGAATCAATGTAACATTTCAAAATTTGCATTTTACGTTGTGTTCATTTGCGTAAGAAAGAATAATTTGTTCATTATGTATTCTCTATATACCATGCATGATTCGCATTATTATATTTTATATGAGCATCTTTTATGTCCCCTTTTAAAAAGTGGAAATCAAATCTTTTCCTCTAAGCCAGCGTTAAAGAGCAATCGTATTAAATGGCAAAATTGTCTGAAAGAATGGGCATTTGAAGATTAATATTATTAGAAATATATATTTATTTTATGTCTTTTTATTTAACAATGTATAGTACGAGATTCCTTGATTACAATACTGCAGTTTTGTTTTGATATTAGAATATGTTTATTCGATTGTTTCAATAATAATATGGAGAATATCCTATAAATTCCTTGCCGATTTCTCTACAGTCCTTCATTCCTGCTCTTGCTCTTTTTCTTTGTTACTATCCTTTGTCACTTTTCACATATTACATATTTTCTCTCCTCACATAATTAGCAACAGTTTCTGTTTCTCTGCCAAATTCAAATTCCTGGTATTTTTTTCTTATTCCAATTCTCTACTTTTCTTCCATTTTATCTCGATTTTTTTTGAAATCTGAATTTTTTCTGAAATCTTTTACCGTTCTTCCTGTTAGGATCGCCTTTTTATTAATCTTTTTCACACCAGTTTCTTTTATTGTCTCATTACTTTGTTTACTGAGTGCATCAGCAGGTTTTAGAATAAACTAGACCTACGCAGCAGCCAAAATACTGCTGAATAAAATCACATGAAACGGTTTTCGAAAAATAGCACGCACGCTGATCAAGAACCAAATATGAAATATATGTGCTACACGTGTTTGAATAAAATCAGTTTTCACTAATTCTGAAATTGCATACGTGTGCTATAGATATTACAACAGTGCTTTGCAAACCATGAATGTAGAAAAATGCTACTGAAAAATGCTGTAGAAAAATGGAGAATATTTAATGCAAGACGGTCTCTTTCAGACAGACTTGCTTATATATGACGTCTGCTTTGTAAGCAGTGACGTATTGAGTTTGGGATCGCTACGCGAAATATGTTAATGGGCAGAATAACACAAACAAGTATTGGCATTTTTCTATCCAAATCGAAACTTTTTCTTTGTTTCTGATTTCTTCCCTAGTTACTGGGTATCTAAGAAAACCATAGACAACTCTCACTCAACCATAGCCAAAGGTGGTCTCGTTTTCTTTTAGTGCGCGCTCATTCAAAATTACCAATAGAGATTTTTTTTGTATTTTTACGAAGTTTGCCGAAAACCCCGACACCTATTGAAAGTTTGGATTTTACGTACTTTTCACTCAGTGTCTGCGCGCATTGGAAATTGGTAATACAGATTTTTACATTCAACGCCAAATGAATTACTCGCGTACATGAATACAGCCTGTTTTTATGAGGGAGAGTTTACTTTGTTGAAATTACACAATGTATCACTATGTCCATATTCGTGACGATATTATTCAACCTCAATATTCCAACGAGCAGTCACTTGGTTGCACTTCGTGAATGTAAGATGTGTGATAAAAAAGCATAGCGTCATTTGCGTTATATTTATTTTCTTGAACGCTCTCTTTATAAATTAAACAATGGGTTTTGAAGCAATTTGGGCATCATAAGTTCAGAATGAAGGTGTTTGCATGTAGATGTTTATATAAAAAGGAAACATCCATGATTTTTAAAACTAAGGGAATATACGAAAGAATGATATATTCGTTTCAATTTGTGTGCTTTTTCTGAACTTTTCACCCTCTCTGTTTTCGTCTCATACTTTCTCATCCTCTCTGTTTTCGTCTGCGGTTTGTGCAAGGTTTCTAGTTTCCTATGCCCTGTAACGCAAGAACTTTGTGATTGTGTCATAGTTAGAAACAACAAATCACCATTTACAGTCATATTTTAATCTTCCATAATCATAATTTTTCATTTTGTAATCTGTCAAGAAATCAAAGTGTCAGTATTCTCAAAGTAGGTGCCAACATGACCACGGTTTTGTTCTAGAAAAACATGATCACAAATTCCTTAGTAGCGACGGAACCTACAATCACATACAACTCACTTCATTTACTTTAAATCAAGAAGTAATTAACTGACACACGCTTAACAAACCGTCAATACCTAGGATTTTTAATGGATACCATTTAAACTGTAAACAATATGTAAATAATAAAAGTTTACAGGCTAAATTAAAAGTCCATTAATAGACAAGTCAGTCAAACTTTCACATAATACAGCCCTAACAATATTTAAAATCATAATTAGACCGCTCTTATTATAGCTTGCCTAGTTTGGATAAATGCTGTAAGATCGAACACACACACACACACAAATAAAGATCATTCAGAATCAGTTTCTCCGTACAGTTACATACTTCTATTGTTTCAATTACCGTGGTTTATTTCCAACCAACAGCTGCACAATGAATTACAACTCAAAACAGTAGAAAGCTACATCGCGTACCTCTCCACAGAGTTCTACTATAACATACCTCAAACCACCAGAATACGCCTCCTATTAGGCAGAAATCTCACTCTTCAAACTAGTTCTGAAAATAAATTTCGCTTATGTACCTTCCTTACAAAGTATTCCGCAAAGTGACTCCCATGAGGTCTGCCCATAAAGGATTCCTCCCCCAAAATGGAGTTTTTGGAAATAATTGGGATTGAGTTTATTTTAAACCAACAATATAAATGTAGAGTGTGAACTTAACTTTGTAAAATCTGAAAATATTCATCAATATATAAATAAAAGAGAAAGTGCATATTGTAGTGGGTTTGTGTTACATCACAGTATGTCTGTCGCACATAGATGCAAAAACTACTCGACCGATTTCTCTTAAATTTTCACTTTACTCTTATTAGTATCTGGGTTGTTAAATAGTGGTTTGAATTAAATCGGACATGTGGGGGTGTTGTTGATGATTTATGCGTTTGTGATGACTCAAGTGCCCCTGAACAGAACCTCTACGCAACCCGCCGAGCCGTCAAGTATTAAGTCGTTCATGGCTATATATTCTGTGCCTCAGTGATTGTGAAATATAATTACCTGATATTACTTCAACGTCATCTCAGACGAGTAAATAAATCTTGAAGACAATGCCATATCGAACGCATGCCCAAACATGAGGGAGAATATTTTAACACTAGGATTCTTGACAACCGTGTCCACAACAGGACATGAAACAATACTCCGGAGAAAGTCGTTCATCTATTAGAATTTTGCAGAAAGCAATGTAAAACGTGATTAGCAATCACGTGATCAGTAGCGTGTGGAGTGTAATACACTGCAATAGCGAAGCATTGTTGGATCCACTAGTAAAAAATAAATAAATAAATAAATAAATAAATAAATAAATAAATAAATAAATAAATAAATAAATAAATAAATAAATAAATAAATAAATAAATAAATAAATAAATAAATAAATAAATAAATAAATAAATAAATAAATAAATAAATAAATAAATAAATAAATAAATAATTAAATAAATAAATAAATAAATAAATAAATAAATAAATAAATAAATAAATAAATAAATAAATAAATAAATAAATAAATAAATAAATAAATAAATAAATAAATAAATAAATAAATAAATAAATAAATAAATAAATAAATAAATAAATAAATAAATAAACAACATAATAAAAAAAAAATAAATAAATAAAAAAGGAGATATCGGCTGACACGACCTTGGCGGCAACCGCACCGCGCTGACGAGACGGAGTGGAGGCGCTCCAATGAGATTACTCGCTCCGCGCCTGCGCAGTGACAGCCGGCGCCGCCGCTGCCACGCGCGATATCGCTTTATCCGAAACCTAATTCCCAGGAGGCTTTGAAGGCGGCGGAAGTTCCTTAATGAAATTCAACTGTCTTTTCAGCCGTTCCGTCACCTTATTTGCATCCGAATGTTCAATTAAAACTCCACAGCGCCGGCCGGAGCAAACAATGTCACTCGGCGAGGACACGACGGACTTGTGCCAAGAGATCTTCCTCCTCCGAGCAGTCGCGAGAGGACGTGTGTCTAACGGCTGAGGGGACGAGCGGGGGATAAAGAGAACGGAGGAGCTCATTATGGTGGAGAAGAGCTTGTTTTCGCGGCTCAGTTCCTTCGTATGTTGATTTCTCTCGAGAAAATGTTCCTTTCATCTTCTTTCGCGTTTTGATACTTCATTTGTTCGCTTTTATGTTTACTTTTCTGTTCCTTTCCCACCAGTATTGCATTGTTCTTCACGTGGCCTTGAAAACGACTACAAATGTGTTTGACATTATTCATTCATTTTGCAGGGCAGGCCTTTTTTTAATTTTTTTTTTTTAAAAAAATTTTGGAATATCTTTTGCATTTTTACTTTTCCTCCCTATTCTGCAGTAAAGAAAATGTTTTGGAATGATCTCAGCATGATCTCGAATATCGGTCGTAAAATCGTTAGGTTGAAGGTTCTTTTCAGCTGTAATTTCTCTCGCATGTCAGGATTCAGGTTCATTTATGCCGTTCCGCAGATGGTTAAGGCTGGTACAAGTAAGGACATACTTGCAATTTTTACCCGTAAATCGGGATGTAAATGTGTGTAAATCGGGATGTAAATTGATATATGAATGTGACACGGTCAACTGTTAGATTATAAACTTTTGAGCTGAAACTTGGTGACGTGAGGGGTAAGATCTAATTGTGCCCTTGCAGAGATCATTAAGATATTTATTCCGGAAGCATACGCGTCTTTTTCTGTAACGTGAGTGCACGCACCCACATATTATTTTCAATAATTAGATATATTTTTAAATAATGTATTACTGTATTTAGTGTATGTAGTATGTTTAGTGTACTGTATTTAGTAGTATGCAAATTAATAAAACTGAAAAACTGAAATAGGCTAACACATTATTTTCATTGTATTTGATATATTTTACAAATATGACTACTTTACATAATTTACAAGCTGTTGCTGACTGCTTCAAGCAACTAAACTTTTGAATATTTGGCTCTAATATTTCGTTAATTCGCGTAAAGTACTGAACGAAAGCCGTTGCACGAGTGCACGCAGGTGGCCTCTGAGACCCGTGCAACGGTTTGGAATGTCTCACCGCTAGAAACGATAGCCTACTCTCTTTCTCAAAAAAAGTGTGATCTTCAAAGAAGTGGGATCTTTGGAAGGAAAAGGTACCTGAAAGCAGTGGTCAAGGACGGCCAAATTGCAATCACAAAATTAGAGTGAAGGCATCCCGGGTCTCTCAGACCACCTACATGCACTGCCGGATTAAATGTTTGAGTGTTCTTTACTTGATGTCTCTAAGATATCCTCAAAAATTTCTAGAAAATTACTGATTTTTTTCCTATTTTTCCCTCGAATATAATAGAAGGAACTAAAATCAAAGTAACAGATTATGGTGTAGTTATGTTTGTTATTTGTTTGTTTATTTTTGCTCGAAGAGAAGAAAGTGAATAGTTCCATTTTTTATTAAAACATTTTACATTTAGAAAATTTGAATATTACTATTGAAATTTTCTAAATGTAAAATGTATATTTAAAACACTAAGGGTTTTTGTGTAGACAAGAGTTCGAGCTTTGTACTCAAATGGGACTAAATTCAAAGCGAGAAAGAGGAATTCGGATTCCGGGGCTTCGCACTAGTGTAGCTGCGAACGTTGCTGTGACCGAGAAGGACTTCACCCTAAGAGGCGGTGTCAGACCGTGAACACGTGACCCTCCTGCTGAGCCCCGGCCGCCGCCGGGACGGCGTCCAATTTACGGCAACGAGCGACGAAATTTGCGCCCGTTAGACTGCGCCAGAGGCGAGCGGTCGAGGTGGGGAGGAAAGGAGGAGAGAGCAGGAGGTAAAGAGTGCAGAAGGCGAACCACGCGGGGAGCGATTCAAATAAGTTTCATAATCAAATATAACCTAACGCAGTAACACATTATTTCCTGGAAACAAACCGGAAGCGGTAGCTCAGTGCATCAACTGATGTCACTGCAGCGCTTCTGACCAAGGTTCGAGTCCAGACGGCGGGAGGATTTTCTACACTAGCTTTTCAGCTAGGTCGAATTCAGTCGCTGCATGGAGGAGAATTCTAGCGGCCGGCTGCTCTGATCGGTAGTTTTCCGTGGTTTCTCCGATCAACACCAGGCGAATGCCGGAGCAGTACCTATCAAACGGGCTACGGACCGCGCACGATCTGTCCTTCCTCTTCCTTGTCCTATCCTCTCCTTACACACACCTCACACTAACATGTACTACACTACCACATATTCCGGGAGACCGGTCGGGAGCTTAGAGCTTCGCCCGGCCGGGGCGGGCCCGCTGGTGGAGAGTCCTGGTTAGGGAAACTCCACTAGCCGACGGTAGGTCGGCACCGGATCTCGCCATCTAGCGGGGGATGATAACCGCCATCTCCCGAGGAGAAACATGTACTATACTAACGGGACTAATGACCAAAGTAGTTGACGTGCCCGAAAACACGAAAAAATCAATCAATCAATCCTGGAAACAATATAAAATCAAAATATATAGTCACTACGATTTCATCGAAAAATTTCAATTATAACCATCTGAATTCTATTGACCGTGGATGGCTACGCTGCGTTGGATTTTCGAAGCATTGAATAGTATGCATTGAAATAATAATTGTATTTCGTAAGTTAGTAGTATTTTAGCAAAGTTGTACCGTACCTTTGCGAATGCAAGAACTGTTCTTGAAGAGTTTGCATGGATCTGTGGCTGCTCGTAGGAAACATGTTGTAGGATACAACACGAAATACAGGATGTCATTTCTTCGTTACATATGTATCGAGTTAATCATTCGTTTACGTAATTTTTGTTTGATACTGTTGGAGAAAGAAAGTTAAAACCAATTATTATTTGAAGGGTTAAGTGTGAAAAAAAATTGATTAACGAATTACTATACACGACTGACTTGTTTGGTACACAATCTGCAGGTTTTCCTATCTTTTTCCCTTCTTTCTCTCCCTGTTTACCATTTCCGCCTTGTTGCTCTTATTCTACTTTTAGTTATATTAAAATGTATCTTCTTAATTCCTTTTATTATTTTCTAGAAATTTATTGATCAAATAATCACGTATACTGTTACCTCTTTTGCCATTACTCTTTCTGATTTCAAACCACTATGAGCTTTCTGGTACAGGGGGCACCCGTATTTGTAATGTACCATGCATCAATTGCTAAGCAAAAAGCTATCTCATTGCTCATAAATTCATTTCGGCGACATCTCTGATGGCTTTTAAAAATCGTTTACAACTAATATCCGTTTATTACGAGACAAAGCTAACCTTCGATATCGAGGGAACGTTTCCAGGCCGGATTTTCACCGATCGCATTCGGCCTTTGTTTAAAAATTGCTCGACTGATGTAGGTCAAACCTTTTGTTTCTGAACGCAGAACATGTGTGGATGGGTAGTAGATGGCGCTGTTATTTGCGGGAGCGGAGAAATCGATCGATGGCTGCGAGTGCGATAGGCTGTTAGCTCATTGTCACGTGACAAGGGGTTTTGAGTTGAAATCATTACCGTTAGTTACGGTTCAGTGATAATTTCATTTTGTTTGAGCACGGTTGTGCAGTTAGGCTGAACATTGGAAAGACAGCAATGGCGTGTTTACGCTCTGAGAGGGTGAGGCTGTGAATGGGAACACGAAGTGCGTTTCCTTTTTTAGCCACAATCTCTGTGTAACACTGACCCGTTTGCGCGGTGTTGCAAAGAACCTGCAGTTGTGTAGTTTGATGATAGACGTGTCTAAGAACTGGTATATTTGTATCAAAACTGAAAGTAATGCATTGAAATAAAGGAAAGTTTCTTTTATGTTATCGTAACGATAAAAAAATGACGCACTTTAGTCTATGTGATAAAAATATATATTTCAATAGGTTACAATTTCAATAAAATCATGAACACAAATCATTACAAATTTATTTCATGAGACTTATTCATTTTTTAAGTATTAAGAAAAGATTTTTATGAATATTTATTAGTGGATGCGTTGAATGTCCCGAGATAAAAAGGGAGAAAAACTTGGACAAGTGTCGACAGTAGCTAAGCCAGCTTTTAATCATAATTATATTTCCTCGAATACTTCAGGAGATGAAATTAATTCTTATAAATGTGCTGAAATGTTTATATGAATGCCTATATAAACAACTGTCACTTTCTTATTAATGTTCTACCTGTAGAAATTATGTTCTCAAATAATATTAACATTTTGATTAAAGTTTTAAATTATATAATATTTCATCGATACCCATTAGACTTTACTCATAAGAGAACACTTCGGTGGAGAGTATCAATACTTTTGTGCGTATGGAAAATTTATAAACATGATATTACACACTATAATAATAATAATAATAACAATACAATAATAATATAATTTCTAGACAGAATGTTGTGTTTCTTATAACATAGTTGGAAGTTAAACCCTTAATTTTGGGAATTATGAATGAATTTTAATGACTGGAAGAAAGCTTGATAACTTAAGAAAACAAAAAATTATATTTCGAAGATGAATATTTTAAGAAGAAATTTCTCTAAATATATAGGCATTAGAATTTTCACTTTTTGCATTCCACATTCTCTTTACTGACTCAGATGCTTCTCCCGAGTGACTCACGACAAAGGAACGACTGTCTGGAAGGAATTCACAAACATCAAAATCCTGGAACAAATTCTCCCTTATGCTCTGAATCTATAAATAGATTTCTGAAACAGGAAACCACCCATTCCAACTTCCTCGTTGTTAGACACATCATTCTTCTCGTTCCGTAACTTCCTCTTACTGATAAAAATACGACAAACATTCTATATTCAGATCTGACAACATTTACAAAAACAATATAAACTTTTGGTGGGGAATTGTACTCCTTCAAATCCTATTTAAGTTGCTAATAATGTTATTAATTTCAGTTGTCAATGTAGTGTTGATCGCGAGTAATTGTATATTGAATAGAGTGTTTATCTGGAGAGTTTGGCTGTCCTAAACACGCTAAGTGCTTGGAAGTATGACCAAATTATTCTGCGAACGAGGTGCTGCATCCTTTGTAAGAAAGCTACGTAGATATTACACATGGTGGCCGGGAACAGACATGGAATCCGGATAAAGAAACGTTCGTTTACAAGCGTTTGTTTTCATCCCGCGCGTGCCAACTTTGTTCTTGCAACTCCACGTTTACAATTCCATGCAAGAAGGATACCGAGAATCTGTTAGGTTGATTGATTGATTGTGATTTCGGGCGTGTCAAATACTATGGTCATTAGTCCCGTACGTGTAGTGCGTGTTTTGCTCGGGAGGTGACGGTGGTCTTCCACCGCTGAATGGCGAGATCCGGTGTCGACCTACCGTCGACAAGCGGGGTTTTACTCAACCAGGTATCTCCCATCAGCGGGACAACTTCTATGTCCCCAACCGATCTCCCGGCATGTGTGGTAGTGTAGTGCATGTTAGTGTAAGTGTGTGTGTGTGTGTGTGACGGTGAGAATAGGACAAGCAAGATAAAGAAAAGATCGCACGCGGTTCGTGGCGCGTTTGGTAGGGTACTGCTGCCTGGTGTTGATCGGAGAAGCCACGGAAAACTACCGATCAGAGCAGCCGGCCGCTAGAATTCTCCTCCAGACAGCGACTGAATTCGACCTAGCTATATAGCTAGCGTCGAAAATCCTACCGCCGTCGGGACTCGAGCCTAGAACCTCCCGGTCAGAACCCCTGCAGTGACATTAGTGATGATGCACTGAGCCACCGCTCCCGGTATCGGGGTTGTAATGTTCGTGCACTCGTAATCGACACATGTGGAGAGTCACATAAAAAACAAATAAAAATATAATTTGTAGAAATCTGGAAACACGTGCAAATATTCGATCAACACACTTCCAAAAGGATAATTTTCAGAAAACTCTTTGTGTCCTTTAATGGTGATTGGATTCTCGGCTGTCCGCTCCCTGTGAGAATCTCGTAGGGGAATGTTGGTTGGTTGATTAGTGATTCCGGGCGCGTTTTATCGCGGGAGGTAGCGGGGATCTCCTCCCGTTGGTAGTGAGATACGGCACCGACCTACCTGTCGGCTAGGTATCTCCCACCAACGGGCCACCGCCCCAGAGAGGACAAGCTCTGACCTCCCGCCTGATCTTCCGGTGTGTTTGGTAGTGTTGTGCATGTAAGTGTAAGTGTAAGTGTGTGCAAGTAAGAAATAAACAAAGGATTGGGAAGGAAATATCGCGCTCAGTCCGTGGCCCGTCTGTTAGAATATTGCTCCAGCATTCGCTTAGTATTAATCCGAGATACCACGGAAAAATACCGACATGATATGAATAAAAAGTTAGCCAACCGTGCGTCTTGTATGTTCGGCAACTGTTAAACGCTGTGTATGCTTATAAAGTATTGGGGACACGAATTCATCTGATTGTTAATTGAATTGTTTGTTTTATACATCTGATACCAAATGTGTGAGATTATTGGATGTATGTAAGCTTTCCAGTTGCATAAATCGAATCGTGACCGCCTGTCCACTTGTGCTAACGCTCCTTTTCTCTTGTTGCAGGTGAGTGCTGCTCCACGCCGGGCTTGAACTATGTGCTGTTGGTGGCGGTGAGTGGCTCGGCCGCAGCCGACTAGGATTTTGATTTCAACTTAGATTTCAATACATCAGTTTTTTTTGTGCTTTTTAACATCGATGTTTTGTACTCGATGTTTGTAGGTTTTCTGTCATTTTTTGTGAATGAAATATTTCCATTTTCCCAATATTGTAAAAGTATTCACACATCACATTATTGTAAAAGTTAAAAGAATGAAATAGTAACTGTTGGTGATTGTTAGTTTATGTGTTCAAACTAAGTGAATGCAGTTCATACTACGTGCATCGAGCAAATTCTCTCGCTTCCGATGACTCCGATACTTCCTGGTATTTTCTACGTCTTTCTTCCTTTTTGGCACGCGCCAAGGCGGCCAACACACGCGTCGTGGGTGCCTGGCGTGCCCCTTCTCCCCCCCTCCCAATTCGCCGAATTGAAGACTGACCATTTGAGATGATTCTGGGCACTCAGGCTTCCAGGCATACTTTTGTCCTTTTTTTTAAATTTTTAACTTTGTTTTCATATTAATATTAATTGCAAGTAATAAACACGACCACTGTCAACTTAAATTTTGTTACGCACAAATGTAATGTTAAAGTTACTAAACCAGTTATAAAACGTCGATCGATGGTTTTAAGTCGACGTATTATTAACACCGATGTTTGGTAACATCGATGTAATACCACTGCTACCGGGAGTGATAGCTCTTTCTTTGGAGACCTCATTTATAAAGATGGGCGGCGTATGAGAGTTGCAAAAGGTATGTATACTACCGAAATAATACAGGAGATGATCGCACCCACTTCTGCAATAGTACACCGGGAGCGGTAGCTCAGTGCATATCAAACCAGGCGAATGCGGAGCAGTACCCTAACAAACGGGCCACGGACCGCGCGCGATCTTTCTTTCCTCTTCCTTGTCCTATTCTCTCCCCTTACATACACACACACACACACACACACACACACTTACACTAACATACACCACACTATCACATATTCTGGGAGACAGGTCGGGAGCTTACAGCTTGTACTGGCTGGGGCGGTGCCCCGCTAGTGGGAGAGTCCTGGTTAGGGGGAAACCCCACTAGCCGACGGTAGGTCGGTGCCGGATCTCGCCATCCAGCGGGGGAAGATCACCGCCATCACCCGGGAAAAATATGTGCTACACTTACGGGACTAATGATGAACGCCCGATACGCTAACCGTTACACCATCGCCGCAGATGACCTTGGTAATAAATTGCCAAAATGCGTGTGTTATACGTACACTAATGCAAAATTGATTGTTTATATCCAAAAACACACATGGCAAATGTCAGTTTTTCAAGTCACACTGTAAACACGTGTGTAGTGGATAATTGGGATGTATAGGAGCATTAAGTACTTGCACTATTTTTGGTTTTCTAATAGATTTCTACTAGTAAGTCGTGCTTGTATTATAAATAAAGTTATCTTATTTATAAAGTTGAACTACATAAAAGTCACAATAAATTATTGTTAATTTATTAATACTTAGGTTATATGATAATATACATGATGAATGAAACCTCAACGGTAGAACTTGGGGAGTAAACTTCTTAGAGAGAAAAGAAAAAAAAAACATTCAAACATGGTCTGGGAACCGTATAGCTGCAGATTTGAGAGGTATTGCATTTTACCTCTGGGAACACGCAAACTTAGGGCGTACTCTGAATCTAAAAATATCGTGTAACACACTGAGGTCACAAATACAATTCACGTAGTACAAGCTTATCGACTTAAAAAGAACTTCTGCACGTTCTGATCAATACGAAAAGGCGTATAATCTGCCGTGGAAGGAACACCTTGAAAAGCAACGATTTTTCCCCGAACACGCTGCGTCGCTGCGGCGAGTTCCGATAAGTTTTTATTAGATATTTGCGGCGCAGCTCTGTTGCGGCCGTTTAGCGGAGCGGCTGAGGTGAAAGAAGCAATAGGCCACGGCGCGGCGCCCCGCTTCCTGGCCCGGATACCTCTCAATCGATTCCCATTATTGGCTTTCTCCAGCCGCCGAAACGTATCGCGGGCAACGCACAACATTGGCTGCGCGCGGGGCGAGCAGGGGAGGGGGTCGGCCACGGAGCGAAGCTTTTCAATAGAAACTGGGGAGGCCATGTCCTCGAAAGCCACGCTGCCCTCGAGTGTGTGTTGCCAAAGGTAAATATAACACACTGCTTTCACCCCTCGAAAGATTCAACGCATCGCTTTATGTTCGATTGAAATTCAGACGGGAAGAACGATATTGAATGGGGAAAGTGGCCCACAACTGTGACTCTTTCAATAGGGCTATGATTTATACAGGTGTCCAGAAGCGCCCGTTACAAAAAATACCCGAAATTCTATGTTGACATTCGTGAAGAATGACAGGTCCAGTTTTTCCTACAAAAAAATTCTTTGAGAAAATTGAGTTTAAATATTCCTTCCGGGAGCGAAACTCAAACCGGCAGTCGCGTCACAGCAGACACCGAGTGCGGCGAATGTCGAAGGAGCTGAGCGCAGTGGAATTTCTTTGCGTTTTCGGTGAAACTGTCGAGTAATATAGCAAACACGGCTTGCCGTGCACTAGAGTTCCATGCTATAATCAAGTTTTGTGTGTGTTATTTCATTTACTCCATTAAATCTACCACAATTATTTTTTCGGCGTTTTATAATCACGGTATGCAGCGATATAACAATGAACGTTGAACAGAAAGCCATATGTAAATTAGCAAAAATTCTGGAATGCTCGAATTATTTTTTGCATATCTTTAGTGTGAACTAATGTCATGTGCGTTAGAGATCCGATAAATGATAGTTCCCTGTCGTTTCGTTCCTTAATATCATGACTTATGCTAATCGGCTGAAATATTCATTCATTAAATTATTGAGTTTGTAATTGTTTCTGGACGCGCAGTTTGAACTGATCCTGCTGAGGCTGAAAAGAAACTTGAGGATTTTTGGGAGAGCATCTGTGTTTTCGTGTTGAAGAACAAGACTCGTCCCTTTTTTCTACTCCCTTGAAAGAAGTGAAAATTCTGAAATTCTTTAAGAACTATTAGTTTACCTCAGCGTAAGAACTATGAGTGCGTGTGAGCTAATCCTGCTGGGGTCGCAGTACCAACCCTACACAATTGTATTGCCTGTCAGTAGAGTAAATACGTGCGCATTAACAGTTATTTACTTGAGCGAGGTGCGAAACTGCTTCGGCGACCTGCTTTGCAAACAATGCCATCCCATAGCGTCTTTATTTGAAAAGACTGTTGATTCTCGGAATGTCGACAAAATGAAATAGTATCTTTCTCTGATCGTGTTTTGCTGCCCGTCTCGTGGTTAAAGTAGTTCAAAATTTTAAAGCAGTTCAGTTCTTCCAAAGAGTTCCATACGAAAAATGTATTGCCTTTCTCTCCAAAGCGGGATGTTTGAAATGTACACCCTTTGCTATTAATTAGCGCCAAAGAATTGCTATGAACGGTTGAAATCCAAGTGCGGCGCCAAATTTGAAATAATTTTGGCCGCCTAAATGCCCACAGATGCTTTCCCCAATTTCATTTTGTGTAGGCGATAACTGCTTTGGTGACTATTTTCAGTACTCATTTCGATGCGCAGTGAAGCAAACTCACGCGGTTTCCATGATTACCGGTGAGAAAATTACATATGCCTCACGACGACTAAACAATAGTTTGATAATATGGTATTGGTGAAAAATAATACAAAATAAGGAAAAAACTTATGTTTTATACACATCAGTCTGTTGTATGGTTGCGTCGAGTCTTGTACCGTGAGGTAGAGAGAATTTAAACTTGCCACCGCCGCACACTGATCAATTGAAAAAGAAAAAGACACATATTGAATGCACGTAGTTGCTATCCACAACGCAAGAGAAACAACCAGACATGCATACATTTTCCCAAACCGCCGCCACTTTCGTCCAGAATGATTTCACGAATTATGTCAAGGCTTCGGGAGAGTAACATGCGTTCACCTCGCCTGCGGTAAGTAAACGAAGGCCAGATATACCCGTTAAAATGTCAAGCAAAAATCTTCACGCTACGCCGCCCAAAAAATCCTACTGAATTATGCCTTCACAATACACTTATCCCGTGGACCTCCTCACCGATAAAATACTTAGGAGTGTTGCTTGACAAAAGATTGACATGGAAACCACACATAAATGCAATAGCTAACAAAGCATCTGCCAAAATTTCAAAACTCTTCCCTCTAATCAATGCATATTCTTCATTGAAAGTCGAATGCCGATTGCTACTATTTAAGTCCCTAATTCTACCAACCATGACTTATGCATGTCCAGTTTGGGGTTGTGCAGCGACAAGCAATCTCCAAAAATTAACACCCATTCAGAATGTATTTTTAAGAAGAACTTTAAATGCCCCCTGGTTCATTCCGAACACCCAGATTTGCAGAGAATTGAAAGTGCCTTCATTAAGCGATCACATAACCCAAATAGCTCAAACCTTTTACCAAAATCTTCACACTTCCTCTGCTCCTTAATCTTTAGCCTAGGTCGCAATGCTGCATACTCACGTATTAAATCCAGCCCAAAGCGATTCAAACCACCGTAATCCCCCATAACTGTCAATAGATCAACTGAAACATTCTTCAACCTCGCTTCATTTATTTAGCCCAAATGTTTACGTTATTCCGAGTAATATAAACCACTGCTTATGGATGGCCATTCCCAAAATGTAACAAACCGTGTATTTTATAATTTAACCTCCTCGAAAGACTAATATGTCGAACGAGAAGAAATAAATTATAAAAAAAAGGCCAGATACACATTCGACTGCGGTAACTCTATGCTGGGCACTGGAGGTTATTTTCGCGTCGATGTTCCATAGAGTATCAAATAGCGTGTTTTGCAAAAAGCGGTCTCTATCAAAATAAATTCGTAGCGGAAGCAGAAAGTTTGTCATAACAGATCACAGGAGTATCCCTAAGCAATAATAATTTAATTTGCTAAGTTGTTTTAAGGAAGCTAATTAAATACCCACTGTTCCCAACAATATGTTTATATGAGGTAATATTCATGGGATTGACCTTCATTGGAAGCAATTACATCTAAGGTGGGAAATGTACATGTTAATTCGGGTACAATCATTTATCGGGTTATCTGAGCAGGCTATCGTTAACTCTAGCTGCTTAAAGCGAAACTCGCGGAAGCATCTGTTCGAACTGTGAGCCTATAAATAATTATAAACTTAACATTTTGTTTGTGGGCTGCTACTCTGCCGCAACTAGAAAAAAAATGAATTTCAAGACATGACACACTTTAAAATCATTAAAGTATGTTATAATTGTTATTATTAATAGAACTCCAATGAAGCCTTTTAGTAGTAAGGCTTACCTCTTAATTCATCACTGATTAAGCGTGTGATACCTGTAATTCAACAAGCACTTAAATATTCAAACGCAGTTATCTCGAATCTTCATTTTCTAAATTGTGCCAATATTGCAGTCCTTAAGCGATTTTAATGACTGAACATTTAGCTACAAAACGTTGTTAAGGTATTCATGATACTAAAAAAGAAATTGCAGGATATCATTTATCGTATGTGGCTTTCTAAACCACAAGGTATTGATTCACACTTTTAATAGAAATAGTTAAAAGTATTTATAATATAATTTCAAGTAATTAATCGTAATTATTAATATTAAAAATAAAATAAGTAGAAACAATAGTAGCACTTCCATAATGGTCGTCTTGTTATTAGTGAATAACTAATAGTGATAGTTATTTAAAAAATTTAAATTACTAAAATATTATTTGTAGGTTTTTTCTCATAATTTTTTTTAAATTTTTGGAAATTTAAATAAATTAAGTTCGATGAACTAAAAATCGAAGCCACACAGTGTTTGTCTTCATCATTTTGTTCCGGAGATACCAGGACGTCATTCCGGCACGTTCCGCCGGAAATCAAGTCTTGCTCCTTCCCCACTCTCCAACTCCTAGTCCGCCGCATCCCCCATCCCCACCCCCTCCGACAGCTCTTCGACGCCTCTGCGGGCGGCCGGCCGGCAGCGGGGCCTGCGCAAAAACTTAAACTCATTACGCGGGTTCGGCCTCGGGGGCCGATTTCGGCGGCCCGGCCCGGACCCCGCGCCGCACGCCCCCCGTCCCCGAGCGGCCGTCTCAAGTTCCCACTCGCTCCCCGCGGGCGCGGCCTTCTCATGGGCCAGTGTTTTGTCTCTAGAAGCACAGACAGCGTGTAATTATCTCGCGATGGGGTCACGTACATTTAAAGCTCTTTGGAATGATGTTTGGTCATCCCTTTTCGTATTCAGGTTGCATTTTATGTGAACAGTTTGTGAGATTTTTCGCGTTAATGTAGAAAGAAAATGTTTAAATTAGTACTATTTCTGTGGAATTTTGGTTCATGAATGAGGAATTTATATCGGTGAGTTTAGTAAATACAAAAACTCGTATCCTGATGCGCTACCTTCTCAGCCACAAAGAGATTGAAATTATTTGAAAAACTTTGGAACTGGTGAGTATTTTTGAGCTGGAACTCTTCGAGTTGTTGAGTACATTTCTATTTGCAATATTCTGAAAGAACATATTTTCTACAGGTTTTTAAACTGTACCTCAATAGTGTAGTTCACTAAATAATCTATGCTTACAGTAAGATGAACGTAATAAAACTTTGATATTAATGTATGTACTCGAACTAATGGAATATTAAAAGGCTCAATAATATTGGGTAAGATATATTTTGTGTATGGTTAATTTTCTTTCGACTCTTGCATTTTCGGAACAACTTCTAAATGCACTAAGGTTCAGCTCATTAAAAGAAGAATTACTGATTAAATAACAATGTAAAATTACAATTTTGTACTAATATTAGCAATTATACCCAACATTACCATTTCTGATCGTGTTTCATGAAATAATCAATTTCATTTCGCACATCTCACAAGATTGCAAGTGCGTACGTATATTTCTTAACTCCAACTATCACATGACTTTGCACTGTAGACTAGTGGATTTTTTGAGAATTGAAGATTGATATCATGAAAGATATCGTGCGCCTATGGCACTACTCGATAATTGTGAGAAACCACAATACTTAACGATAGGAATACCGTATCACATATTGCACAATATTAGGAGTGCAATCATAGCCTTGCTACTTCTAGTAAAATGCTAAAAACTGAAACAAAAAAGCTGAATAAAAACGTAATAAAAAACTAACTTAAGTAAATTAATAACTTAAAAAAGTAACAATAAACTTAATAACTATAATATTATATAGATAGGTGATCCTTTTGACGCTGAACGGATTGAGAATTCCAACCTTTACTTCTTGTTGATTCAAAAACTTAATGCGTGGAAATTAACTTTTCTTTAAATTGAGGACGGATCCCATTTGCCCTTTCGTGGCCCATCGTCTGATTTAGAGCAAATACTGCGGGCACCGCCGCCACCTGAGCAATGCAGTGCGCCGGCGATGCTAATCTCTCGTTTTAATTGCGTGATCCCAGCGAGATTACGTCTCGCACCGCGAGGGGGCGCGGGAGCCCTTTCGATACCGCCGGCGGCCGCCGCCGCCACCATCGCCACCGCCACCCACTTCCCCTCCACCCTCAACTCCTTCTTTCGTTTCCGCCCTCGACTCAGCCTCCGCCCAAGCCCCCGCCTCCAGTTCCACCCTTTCCCCTGCCCAAACCCTGCTCCCTCCACGCCCCCCTCCTTAACCGACATCTCTCCAGCCCCAACCTCCGCGGCCGACCCCTTCCGTAATTAATTATCGGCCTCGCCGGAGATGCTGACCTTCTGCTCTATAGGCTTCCAGCCTCTTCTCTTCCAACGGCATTCACCGATTTTTCCAACTCCTTTTTCACGTGAAATTTCATTATTTTGCAAAAAGAGTTTTTCTATAAAATTAAATATGACATATTTATGCTTTGATTCCCCACGATGTACATACTGTACAGTTTATAGTGTATAATTAAATTTTGAAGACTTGGAGGTGAACTGTCAATTCAGTGTTACTGAGTGTCAATTTTTCTCTTAAATTTATCACAACAGGAATTAAGGTTTTACTCGAAACAGTTTGTTTTGGTATCATTGATCTTTTATCAGGTTTCACTTTATAACAATGCGATTGTTTGTTATATCTTTTGCAGTAATTTCATTAATTACGTTCACTCATTGTTCCCATCGCTAACGGAATTAACCAACTTTTTTCTGATTTTTTTATAATATTTATTGATCCTTGTTCGACAAAAATTTGTCTTTCAAGGGTATGAAAAATTACATTAACATCATACAGAATATGAAATCTCTAAACAAATTACTGATATGTAGACTTTTTTTCATTTTTGAGAGTCATAATGATCTTAAAAAGAAACTATGTTTATAAATAATACATGATTCATGAAAATTTTTACAATAAATGATAGAAACTGTGAGAAGAGACAACTAAGGAGAATGTAAAAGATATTTAGGATAACGTGATTTAATTCGCGGGAATGGATTAACTGTGTTTCCTAATTGAAAAGATGTATAAGCAGGAGGAGAAGAAGAAAGAGCAGCATAAAATTTATCTGAGAGACGAAGGATCCAGGATTTTAGGGGAAGAATATCGAGTTCGCGTAATATTTGATCGTTTCTTATGAATCAGGGTGCTTTAAATGCTTTCCTTAAATAATTATTTTGTATAACCTCTAATTTTTTAATACGAGTTTTTGCTGCACCACCCCAAATGGGGCATGCATAAGTTAACGAAGGGCGAATTATATATTTAAATATAGTTAATGCAGAATCTACAGAGAGGTGCGAATTTTTATTCAGAAGTGGATATAATTTTAAAAGCTTAAGATTAGGTTTATTTATTATAGATAAAATATGTGTTTGCCATGTTAATTTAGTATCTAGTTGTAATTCGAGATATGTAATTGGACTATTAGAAGGAATCCAAGGAATTGCTTTATAATTAATAATAAGTAGGAGAGATTCGTTTTAAAGAAAATTTTTGCTTGTGACTTTTGATTATTTATCTTTATTTGCCAATTGTTAAACCAAGTAACAAGAATATTTAAATCATCTTGTATATTATCGTGTCCTGTTATAATGTCTGATTGGGAAGGAAATAAAGATGTGTCATCTGCAAAGAATGCTATTTCTGAATTAAGTAAATGAAGGATGTCTGAAATGTAAATATTAAAAAGAATAGGAAATAGAGGAGAACCTTGAGGTACTCCAGCCTGGATATTGTATTCAGTAGAAAACATATTGTTAACTTGAACTCAAAATTTACGATCCAATAAAAAAACTTGATAACATTTTTTGAAAATAAATAGGAAATCCAAATACAACAACAACCTAGTCTGATTTTTGTGTTATCTGTCGTTAGCCGGTCAATATTTTTCAAAAAACATATAAACAAGATGTACTATTGCTTGGAATAAGTATTCCCAGACTCGATCTTTAGCTAGAACTCATTGTTCTGATTGTTCTTGTTAACGGCGAATTGTTAATTCTTAACGGTTGCCGGCTGCTAAGAGTGACATATTTTTTCTCTGTTTAGTTGCGTTAAATTGATAAGTTAATTACAGTATTACGAAAAAATTGATACTCAGGTCACGTGTTGCAATCGACACTCCATTCAGCGGTTGATATCTGACTTTTTGATGATGTTTGTGCGCGCCTTGTGCTGACCCGGTCGCGGCCGCGCCTTGCGACAAGCGGCGTCCGGCGGTCGGAAACACGTTCCGCCCGAGATCTGCATAAACGCCAGCAGCCGCAGGGCCACTCGTAAATTAAAAGCTTGCGCAGCTACGTGCGCGGCATGGCGGGGGCGGCGGATCCAACCTCGCGCGGACGGCGCTGCCGCTTTCGTGTGTTCTGCTTTCAACCGATCGTTCTTTGGCGCTAAATTGCACTTCAGATGTGGAACCTTACCTCGCCACGCCCCTCCTTACTCTGCCCTTTCCCGCCACGTGCTTTTCTTTCCCGCACCAGCCCCGGCTTGGCCCGCCCCGCCCCTCCCGTCCCGCTACTCTTCACATTGCTGACCTCGTGCTGCCTCCCGTTGGCTCGCCCCACTGCTTTTCCTTGCTCTGACCCACAACCAACTGCCCGCTCCGCCACTCCCCGCCCCGCCCCGCCCCGCCCGCCCCGCCTCGTCCAGCCCTCGCCCGCCCTGCCCTGCCCTGCCCCGCCCGCCCGCCCCGCCCCACCCCACCCCACCCGCCCCGCCCTGCTCCACCCCACCCCACCCCACCCCACCCCACCCCACCCACCGCCCCGCCCACCCACCCGCCCGTCCGCCCTGCCCGCCCTGCCCTGCCCTGCCCCGCCCCAGTTGCTCCAGGTCACTGGTCCTCCTCGCTCCTCGGTCCTTCTTCCCTCTTCTCTCGTGCCCACTCACTCTTCCGTTTCGCTCCGCTGCGTTCCCCTTTTACGTCTTGTCTCTCTGCTTCTCTCCATCCCGCCTCGTTTACTCACCTTCACGCGCCCTTCAACCGCCCTCAAACACCCTCAACAACCCTCAGTCGGCCTTCAACCAACCTCACCCGACTTTCAACCTGCCTCACCCGGCCTTCAACCGCCCTCAACCATCCCTAAACCGACCCCAACCTACCCCAAACCCGCCTCAATACCCTTCAACCGCCCTCACCCTTCTTCCGATTCGCCCTCTTTGTTTCGTCTCAACTTTACTCTGTCACGCCGAATTTCTCTCTGCTGTGCTCCGTGCCGTCTTCTACAATCATGCCTTTATTCTGTCCTCCCATGTTTCTCTCCAACTCTCCAGGCTTTTCCCCACCTCCTCTTCCCCCCCCCCCCCCTTGCTCCCCCCCCCTGGCATATTTATGGCCCTCGTTTAACGAAACTCTCTGTTTTCGACAAAGGCCAAATTAATTGGCTACGGGAGGCGGAACCCGCTTGGTGCGTTTTTTTAGTTTGTTCCAAGAGCAGCGTCGAGTGTGAATACCGCGGAACGTATAGGAAGTAATAACTTCAAAAAAATCTGTTTTCATGCGTAGGAATGGTGCATTAAAATCAGTTGCTCTTTTGCAGAGCGTGTACAGCGGACGCTAGAGTATCGAGCGAGCAGATGTAATTTGTGTGTGGGGCAGGCGTTGTTTGTTCTCTGAGAGAGATTTTTGTTTATATGCTGTCGACAGTTGCAAAATATATCCCGCGAAATTTAAGTTTTTAGTAATGCGCGCACGGCCAAGCGCTGCTCTCGTTCTACAACGCAGTGCAACAGAAAATTAAGGAAGGCACGTGAATTCGCCACGTGAAATGCGCACTCCATTAAAAAGTTCGCGTTGTCCGCTTCCTCCTCAGATGAAGGGCCTCGAGTGTTTGTGTTTTTGGGAATTCCCTATTTGTGTGTAAGTAGGTTCTATTCTTGATTTTTGTATTTAAAGCATAAATTATCAACCTCTTAATTATAATTCCTGCTTATCAGATCTATTAAAATTGGAATTGAAAAATTAAAATATTTATTTTACGTTTGTCGTAATAGGAATTTGTGAAATTTCTTTCAATCAGAATTTGCTCAAATAAAACTTGCTTCATATAAAATTGAATTATCTAGAGGCCATTAAAATCCTTGTAAAACACAAGTACGATCAATCCATTGTTTATTGATTAACTTAACTCTTCATATACTGTACAAAATAAATCAAATTCTAAGTTTGAAGGGAAGTTTATTCTCGGCCACAGACCTTTGCATTCCCCATTTTGTTACCAAATTAAATGAAGTGTATTGAGAAATGACTTAAGTGTTTAGTTTAAGAAACGCGATTTACAGATTGCTCGTATAATTCTAGTGTGCCACAGTGTCGATAACTGTTTAGAGGTGATAGCTTGCTTTAGACCAAGGATTCGCGACCTTTTTTTCATCGACCCCTTTTAAGTGAATTGATTGATTGTGCTTTACGTTTTCTCTATAGTAATGTTAACGAAGAATCGCACGTAAATACTTTAAATATAACAATTTCGAACTCCAATATTCTCGTAAATATCTCGATTACTAAGAAAAGGGCATAACATTTCTTCAGAGGAATAGTGTATCACTGTGATTGCTCAGTTATTATTTGATTTTTCTAAACATCGTATCTCGTAAGGGTGAACAAAGGGTATGAAGAAATAGTGAATTTGTAATTTACTATTAATCTGCATACCCAGCCCACCAACTATGGGCCACCCTCACATCTTCTAAACGGTTTACATGATCGAAATGCAGTTTTTGTTCAACAATGTGGAATCATGAGACAAGTAAAAAGTTGAACAGGTATTTTTCGTAATATTTTTAGTTTTTGAGAAATTTAATTATCTTTCATTTTTTTAAAAGAACCATATTTTTACCACTAGCAATAGATAGATCATAAACAGAAGAATACAATGATGTATCATTTGTTAATGTTTTAACAATAGTTGGACTATGAAATAATACTTTGTGACATTGATTTTAAATTAAACCGACAAAGTTTCCTTTAGTAGCCTTCGCAACTGTCTCCTTGGGGAAGAGGGCCTTCGCTTCGCGGTGCCGCCGCGCTTATCAACCTCAGCGAAGGCCACCTTCCCCAAAGGCGACAGTTGCAAGGGCTGCTACACGAAATAATCTGTTCAAATTAAAATCGTATGTCAAAAATTCTATTTTTATATTTAAATTACTATCAAAATACGAACATATAATACATCATTGCATTTTTCTTTTTATTATCTATCCATTGCCAGTGAGAAAAATAAACGGTTCCATTTAAAAAATGAAAGATAATTAAATTTCGCAAAAACTAAAAATATTACGAACAATATCTTTACTGTGTGTTACTTGTCCCATGATTCTGCATTTTTGAGCGAAAATTACATTTCTATGAACCGTTTAGAAGTTATGGGGGTGACCTATTGTTGGTGGGACACCTGTATTTTCTTGCTTATAGAAGAAAATAATTAATTAGAAGTTCATTAATATTTGTGTATGTAATCAATGGGGACTTGATTATAATGCTCAGTCGCCGGTTCATATTCAGCTATTGACCCCCAATCAACCCCTTGTTTATCATTGACCCTCTTAATAATTTCTTTGACCACCGGGGAGTCAATAGCGACTCCTTTTGGGAACCTCTGCTCTCGACCCCTCTCTCCTTGGTCGCGCGGCGCCGCGCCTCACCGCCAACTTCCAAACTGACTCCGTCAGCCCAGATTTTTTTCTAGGACTTTTATCCAGCCAACAGCCGGTTACCCTTTACGCCTCGATGGGACGCATATTCGACCATACACTAGACCAACACACTTGCGGGCTCCTCTGATCTGGGGTCAGCAGAACGCGACAATACATACAAAGTCAAGGGACAAACAACCATCCCCAAGACTTGAACCCGCGACCCTTCGGACCGAAGCTCAGAGTCGGTACTCGCTCTTAGCCACCTCGGCCATCCAGGTCGGCAGCTCAGATTTTATAACTAAATTGGTATTAATTACACATCAAGTGCAGACATAAGTGATATTGATGAATTTGTCTGCTCAACATCTATCCATTGATTTAAAAAATAGTTATCCTTTAAAAAATATCGTTTAATATCTTTAAAAAATGCTCACACAAGTTGAATTGCTTTATCTACTGAGCCTCTCTATCATTTTGTACATTCATCTCCATACCTTGAACCGTTTCGAGAATATTCGGGATTTATTTTCTTATTGACTAATTCTGTATGCAGGTTCGACATATTATTGGAATGCTGCGCCATATAATAAAATAATAATAAAAAGTGTATAGTTTTTGTTCTCTGAATGCCAGTCATTGAACAAAAAGTTAAATTATTAACCAAAAATAATTATTTAAGAGGAGTTCTAAAATGCGCATAACCACTATATCTTCGAATTTTGAGATTAAGAAAATTCAATTTCATGTGTCAATTAAAGTGTCTTTGTTTATACCAAGAGTTAGTTTTATTAGTAAATGAAAATTAAATATTTTATTTCCCAGTAATTGTTTTTTTACTTCACCTCCAAAAAAATTGAATTCTCTAGTGGCCATTAAAAACTTTGTAAAACACAAAAACAGCAATGCAATCAATCCATTGTACATTGAGTAACTTAACTCTTTAAATACTAAACAAATAAAAAAATTTCTAAGCTTCGTAGGATGCAGACTAGACAAGTTTCTTCGACGCCATCGGCATATGCATTCCCCGTTGCCTCAGCCCCGCGACTATAAATGCCACAGAGAACGACCTTGTGGGTTGCCCACAAATGAGTCGTTGTAGCTCGTTCGCATTTGTCGCTGGTAGGAGCAGTGAAATCCAGCGGTCTATTTTGAATCATATTCAAGTAGAGATGTTGGATCCCTTCTGCCGCTGCGCTGCCAAGAGCCGCTTGGATTAGATTCAGCCGCGGCGGTGCCCACCCGCCCCTCCCGCCATTATGGAGAGACTACCGCCAAATCCGCGGAAATCAGGAAGGGAAGAAAGAAGGTTCCATGTTGTTTCATTACTACACACTAAGTTGTATTTTATACGTTCTATGATGTGAACAAATTTATAGATAAACGTACTTAATGAAATGTATTGTTGAATCACAAAATAGGGATGTATTTTGATAATTAACCTTTTTTTTAAAATGGCTAAAAAATTTTTTTCTCCAATAGATGTTGGAAAATGGAAGTCTTGCTTAAACGTCTTAGGTATTCTTTATTAGGTGATATCTTCAACTATATTGTTGACATTGTTATTCGAAATCATAAGAGCATATATAGCAATTTTCTTCTACATGACGTGATGTAATGTTTAATACGTTAATGAGATACTCATCAGTTTAAGCCTTACAGCACCTTCAGTCAAGATCGCCAATGCATGGATGTTTAACTATATTGCCTTAAAAAGGCGAATCCTGCCAAAGAGTGAAACGAGTTCATTCAGTTACTCTTGCTGTTTTGAAATTTAAAATGTGCATTTCCAAAATTACT
The DNA here is from genome assembly GCA_964035755.1 of Teleogryllus oceanicus. Classification (NCBI taxonomy): domain Eukaryota; kingdom Metazoa; phylum Arthropoda; class Insecta; order Orthoptera; family Gryllidae; genus Teleogryllus; species Teleogryllus oceanicus. Next base: position 113,913,690 of record CAXIVR010000005.1, on the reverse strand, counting down.
GAAAGTACATTAATTGCTAGAAAACATGTTATGTGGAATAGTACTACTAATGAAACATTCATATTGACTTAGTTTCCATTGAGGGAAATATTATTAAAAGGCAAATGTTCATAGTCTTTTGTTAAGTCTTCTAAGCGAAGTAATACCACTAGAAAGTCTCATGTTCAAAACCTTTTTACTCTTCAATTTATTCTTAGAATTCAAAGAGCAGTATATTCCGTTTTATTTTCTCCCTAGACGTAGACTTCTTTTAACCGAATATCGATATTGAATATCGTTCTCTATCTCGCTCCTGCACTAATTGGAAACACCGTCTCCGCGTATCTCACGACTGTTGCGTACTTTCTCAATTTATTTAGACACTAATAACTGCGATATTTTGCTACCACAGTTATATTCTAAATCGCGTCGTAAAAGTTGTTTGGAAACTGAAGCGGTAAGCCAGGGCACGCCAGACCTTGCGCTCGTAAATAACTTTTGTCGTTGGGCCGAGTTAAAGCTTGTTGCATTATAAAACATTTTAACGGCAAAGAAACGTTGGTACGAGAGCGACCTCCTACAGCGGGTGCTTGCGCTTTGTTGATTCATTTGTTGTTCTCTACATTTGGTTCATTGGAACTAGTTCATTTTTGCACGACTGTGAAACGCGAAATTTATGATCGTATTTGCTACTTTTAATGATTTTATGCTCTGTTGTTTTAGTTTTAAGAAGAAAGTATAACGAATCTTAATTCGCTTGGTACTTTACCTATAATTTATTGCAGACATAATTTTCAGAATAATTAGATAAAATATTAATATTAATCAAACCAAAAAATCGACCTCGGTTACTTCTAAACATACAAATTTTACATCGTGTTGTCTGTTTCCCCGAAGATTGTTTAGTTTAATTACACTGCTCTGCAGAAAAAATTATGCTTTCAAATTAATGCGTGTTCCTAAACGAAGTTTTTGCGCTCTGTTTAACACTGCAATCCATTTTTTCTTTCTTTCACGTCAGGTTTTCGAAGAAAATGAGAATTTGTTATTCATAAAAGTGTCTTTTATATACCATTGTATGGAATGGAAAGTATCTAATATTAAAGTGTGATTACACCATTTGACGAGTGTTACGACGTTCCCTAGTTTTTATGTGCCCTACACAAAGGCAGTGAGTGTTTTAACCACATATATAATGTTTATCACAAAGTTACTGTATATAAGGTGAAATCATGTGTTTTTACTGGACTGGATCAAGAAATTAATGTCCGAGTTTTAAGAACAATAAGCTAAACAAATAATAAGCCTGGCGTAGCTATAGAGATGTAAAAAGCTTCCCAGGAAATAGATGGCGTTTGTACTATTACAAAATCTTTGTAGATACCATTTTGGAAAATTTGAGAAACCTAGGCTGTAACATGAGTTTTAAGATACATTTCGTACACACTCATATTGCTGTTAGGATATTACAGCGATTAACATGGTGAACGTTTTCGTCAGGATTTAAAAGACATTGAAAGAAAATACCATGGTGGTTAGACTGTTGCAGACTACTTTTAGTCCCTAAAAAAGGGAAGTACTTGTCATGTTTAACAAAGAAGTCCAAAAAGAAGAAAATTTCTGCCTGTAAAATTGTACAAATTGTATCAATTGTTGGAAGTTCTTGTGAAATGTACGTGCATTATGTTTACAATTAGATGATTACATAATTCGAATATACAGCACTCTCTTAAGCACATCAGAGATCTTGTAGAAGGGTATAAATATACATTTCGGTCTTGGGTGAATATAAAATTTTTTTATTTTTTTCAGGATCAACATTGATTTTATAGGTGCTTTTCTTCTCGGTCTGTAAATATCTTCATACACGCTCAATGATTTATTTTTTAATTAGTCAAACTTGCATTTACTCCAACAAATACATGATTAGAGAACCGCCATATTTGCACAGGAACGAGTTTTACTTGAAACGTACAAAAGGTACTATTTGATCCATGTCATTTTCCATTTTTACATGTATCTTTTTCAACTGTTGCTTACATGAATAAAGGTGACCTTCGGACATCTTTTTATCTTCGCCAGTTCTGAGACTGCCTTTGTGCTGTAAATTTACAAGACTCCCCACTCACCCTGGGCGATGTTGGGATGATATTACGGTAGACCACCCACCTAATACGCATTCTCTTGATGTTCGCCGAGTGTGTCGTTTGTCCGTTTCTTAGTTGACATCTGAAATTAATACCGGAGAAGAGTCAGACGTAAAAAAAAAAAGAGTGGACCACACGAGAAAAAATGCACTAAGAGAAGAAATTTAGTGAACATCTACGTTATTTAACAATGCTACATTACAGTGCCTCAGATCAGGAAGTCCAATGGTTCGAGTCCCGGTGGTGCAAAGACTATCTAGGTTGCTAGAACACTAGCGAGATAGCTAGATCGAATTCAGGCGCTGTTGGAGGAAAATTCTAGCGTCTGGCTTCTCTGGTTACAGTTTTCGTCAATAAAATCAGGCGAATACCCGAGTAGTACTCTTGGTCATGGAACACGCGCAATCTTTTCTTCCTCTTCCTTGGCCCTACTCACCCTTTAATTACAGACATCTACCCTTACAGGCACGACGCTACCACACATGTCGGGAGACCAATCGGGAGCGTAGAGCTTGTCCCGGTGGGGCAATGCCCCGCCGGTGGGACATACTTAGTTGGAGAAAATCCCGCTAGCCAACATATGTCGGCGTCGGAACTCAGCATCCAGCTAGGGAAGATCACCGCCACCTCCCGCAATAAAAAGCACTATACTTACGGGACTAATGACCTTATCAGTTGACGCGCCCGGAATCACTAATCAACCAGTAAACAAATAATGTATTACATGCTTTTTCGTTTCGAAGTCTTGTAAGATGAAGGGGGATGAACGGTCTAGAAGTAGGAGCTAACACGCCATCACCCGGCTCTAAGATGAAGGATACGGGGAAGGAAGAATAAGTGAGTCGTTTGCAATTCTGTTCTGGCTTCTAACTGCAGTTGCCGAAGAGTGGCCAGTCGGAGGGCAGGAGCGGCAAGCAACTTGGGAGGCCCTCGGCTCAGTCTAGGGTAATGCTATTGGCACGCGGGCCATCGCGGGCAGTGTGACCCCAATTCTGCATTTGGGCAGTGACCTTGGTCCTATATTCCTCCGGCCAGCGAAACGGCAGATGCGTCGGAGTACTGCGCGAATGCAATGATTGGGGTTAGAGTGCTCAGGGTTTCCCACTTACCACTCACATTTCACTATACTAGAGCCGATCAGGCTCGAAGTTGCTCGGAGTTCGTCTGTTTCCGTTTTGTCCTTTTTAGAGAAGCAGCCAACAGCGTGACGTATAGGCTGCTTCTGTCATTTTATCTCATTTCTCGGGATGTGCTTTTGTTGTCATTTTACCCTGTGGTACTGTCATGATTTTTTTCCCAATCGGCTTCCGATTAGTCCTGAACAAATAAACAAAAATCATGAGAACCAACTCCTTAATATTATTAGAAATAATTATTATATTATTTGTTTCTAGAGATTTCTAGTGGTGCGCATTACTTGATTTGCAAACAAGGGTTCACCATAAAGAAATATGAGAATTACAAAATTACTACTCTGTTTCAAATGCCACAACTCAAGTTTTCTGTATTTAAGCAGCGACTTCCGACTTTTCCCGTCAGACTGACTCCACAAGCAGTGACCAGCTTAGGTGGCCCAGGGCATCAGTTGATGTCACTACAGTGCGTCTAACCGGGAGGTCGTAGAGTTTCAGTCACGACGGTGAAAGGATTTTCGTCACTAGCTAAACAGCGAGATCGAATTCAGACGCTGTGTGGAGGCTAATTCTAGTAGCTGGCTGCTCTGAGTGGTAGTTTTCCGTGTTTACTCCGATCAACACCAGGCGAACGCCGGATCTGTATCAAACAAGCGAGTTACAGATCGGGCACTAAATTGCCTTCCTCTTCCCTGTCCTATTCTCACCCCTTACGTAATTATTAATGCACATGTCCGGAGAGCAGTCGGGAGCTTAGAGCTTGTCCCGGCTGGGGCAGTGCCCTGCTAGTGGGATATACCAGGTTGGGGAAGAAACCACAAGACGACGGATAGGTCGGCGTTGTATCTCGCCATGCAGTGGAGGAAGATCACCGCCACATCTCACAATAAAAACGTGTACTACACTTACGAGACCAATGACCTTAGCAGTTGAATCAGACCCGAAATCACTCATCAATCAGTCCACAAGCAGCGCCACTTTGGGGATGATCACGGGGCGTGAGCCGGCCACTTGAGAAGCCCTGGTCCCACTCCCCGTGACGCACAGTGCGTAAATCCCTCCCGCGTGAACCGCCGCGCGGCGCCGCGTCCTTAGGACTTTCTCGGCCCCGCGCATTGCGTCACGCGGAGGTGCGGGGAAGCCCCGCGAACTCCCTCTGGCGGCGTTTCCACGACGCGGGCGGCAGACCGCTTCCTCCCGCGGACTGCGCCTCTTGATGCACGCGTCCACTGCGAAGGCGCCAACGTGCGAATGGTGTTGCTCGTCCAGTCTTTACGAATGTCTAAAAGTGTATGAATCTTGGAAAGATTCGATTATAGAACGTAGCGACGTGAAGTGGAAAGGCTACGTGTACCCAAGGACGCTTCGTCCAAGGACGATTATTATTATTATTATTATTATTATTATTATTATTATTACATTTTTATCTTATTATTTAATACTAGCAAACTAGCTTTATATTGCTTTCGCCCAAAACTAACGTTGGTTATGAAATTATTTTTAACTTAATTTATTAATGTTCAATGAGCTTCCTAATGGGTTTATGAATTCATTCTTGAAAATAAATAAAAATACCTCAATTCAACACCGTACAATACAGATATGTGCACCTAGAAGTAATGAATGAAGCGGTCGAAGAGTAAGGTAACCAGATGCCCCATATTAGCCGATAGCAACCTTTTTTGAGTACCTGCCCCGTATTTCTTTCAAAGGAAAAGTTTTTGTGACAATGAATAATCGTCATAAAGTGCCGTCAACAACTTTAAATTTATCATAATGTATTTCGTTGGGTTTGCATTCGTTTATAAGAAAGTATGGCCGAGTAGATCAGTCGCTCATTTACCAACTGTTTTACGAGTATTGAAATAAAGAAGGGAGAGATTCAGTGGTGGTTCTAGGAAGGGAAAATGAGCTATCACGTCATTTCTGCTTGTATATACTTTATCGCTATCGCTATCGATACCGAGAAGTTCAATGATCCAAACCTTCTGCGTCTGTGAGTTTGTGTGTGACTCAGCAAGCCATTTTAGCTGAGGAATAAGTAAGGACCTTTATAATATTATATGCACGTGCCCCGTTTTGTCTCGTTATTTAGTCAAGAAAAAGTTATAATGTCCTTTTTTAAAATTTGGTCACCTTTGGAGACAGTTTTGCTAAAGAAAAAATAAATACCGGCAATAGATTTTTTTTTCAATTTATTATCAAGGTTGGTCGCTAATGACGTTGATGCGACCTTAAATAACTCAAAAAAATGTCAAGTGCATTTTTGATGTTTCATTTACACGTATGTTACACCATAATAATTGCGAAGTAACGGATATTTGTATTAAGCAGCTTGGTAAAACGTTTGTGAAGAAATTTTTAAATTTTTTACCCACATTGCTTGTAATCGGAGTAACATTGTATAAGAGGGCTGTGTTCATTGGTAATATAACAAGTATATTTTAAGCTAATGTGGTTACATTGATGTTTATGATTGAAGTTGGGATCAACGTCCAAGGACGCGGAGCAGTAAGCCGCGGATTCGAGTCCCGTGCTCTCATTAGATGATTTCATATTATGGTTCTTGAGTACTTATCCTTGCCATACCACCTGGGGAAGTCTTTTCATCTAACACAATACATCACTAACTGCCTGAGGCATCTCAGATCGATGAATCGTGAATACTTTGACCATAACTTGTCAATTTCCTGAAGGATCATTCAACCCCAAATTCGACTAATTCGGTTTCTCCATCACTGTAATAATGTCAATGAAAGTTGTAGATGAAAGAAGTTTTAGATTAAGTCATTTTATTTGAATGAAAGAAATCTCGAGTTATCATGTATTCAAAGTTAAAAAGATATTGGACTACAATGATATATTAGGACTTAATATCATGGAAAATTATCCTACTCACCATGATTTTGGGTCATGTAAATTATTTTGATCTTTACACTCTTCTGAAATTTGGCACTCTCAAACTTCTCTGAACCCATAAATCTGAGCCTAATTCATGCGTTTATTTCCACGGATGACGCAAAGAAATACATTTTCATGAACCAGGCACCTCATGTGTAAATTCTGCGATAACAGTTATCACATTGTGCACAAGACCTGCAGGAAGGAAAAATAAGTTCTCATTAAAAACGATAATAAGAAACGCAAATTTCATGCGAAAAGTACTATAGACTAACAATGCTAGCAGCTAATCCGTTCAGCCGATTTTCTTCAAAATTGTTATTCCTTAATCGATCTGATTGATGTCACGGTGCCTTGAATTTGAAACCGATTTTTTCATTGTGGTGGGTACTTTACATGAAGCTCCTGGAAAATTAAAAATATTATTCCATCGTTTTTAATTTTTTTAAGCGTAAAGGACGTTTAAGAGAATGGTGCAGGTCTTATGTTTGTTGAAAACATGATTTTTTGAAAATTGCAAAAGTTCTAAATTTTTCCGAAGTCTTCCTACGGCTAAAATATTATAGATAATTATTTTCTTCCTTAATGCTTTTTAAAGATAGATTTTGATACAAGATCACGTTCACTTTTTCGAAAATTTGAGTACATTTCGCGTAATTTTGCGTTAAAATACGGGCGACAAAGTATAAGTACGTATGCTTGCTGTTTTAGCACCACTAGTTTTTTTTATCTTCAGTTAGATAAAGTTGTTATTTCATCGTTTTGTATTTTTATTATTATCATTCCCAACCCCAAATTATACTTTCGTCTTTCACAGCTTATATATTCATAAAACAATTGAAGGGCTCAGTAGAACAAGGGGATAACCCACATTCTTAGTGAAATTGGGTTAATAGTATTATTCAAAACTTCAAATATTATTCATTTAGTTTATTATTACTAAATCCAGTATGACTTATATACAAATGTGATGTGTTTAAAAAGTTAAAAATGTATTGAGACGTACGAGGGAAGTTTATATAAAACCCTCATTATCTCAGAACTCCGTCGCCATGCGCAATCGTTTCGTGGAAACTCCGGCGTTCCCTTACAAAATATTTTTTCCTGGACTCAGAAGTGGTGCTCATGCCCAAAATATTCAATGCGCCTACGTGAAGAAATGCAAAACTTCGAAACAAAGTGCAATTTGCGATCGTAGGAAGATGTTGGAAAGTTATTTAAGGTTGGAAATTATTTAATTTTCTGTGGCAAAAACGTAACAAAACACTAAAAAAGTATGCATTTTTTTAAACAATTGCCCATATATGCCTACTAAAATCTAATTCATGGTTTGCAATAATTGATTGATTGATTTTTTCGTGTTTCCGGGCGCGTCAACTGCTTTGGTCGTTAGTTCCGTTAGTGTAGTGCTTGCTTTTTCGCGAGATGGCGGTGATCTTCCCCCGATGGATGGCGAGATCCGGCGCCGACCTACCGTCGGCTAGTGGGGTTTCTCCCTAACCAGGACTCTCCCACCAGCTGGGCACCGCCCCAGCCGGGACAAGCTCTAAGCTCCCAACCGGTCTCCCGGAATATGTGGTAGTGTAGTGCATGTTAGTGTAAGTGTGTGTGTAAGGGAAGAGGATAGGACAAGGAAGAGGAAGGACAGATCGCGCGTGATCCGTGGCCCGTTCGTCTGGGTACTGCTCTGGCATTCGTCTGGTGTTGATCGGAGAAACCACGGAAAACTACCGATCAGAGCAGCCGGCCTCTAGAATCCTCCTCTAGGCAGCGACTGAATTCGACCTAGGACTCGAACCTAGGACCTCCTGGTCAGAGGCGCTGCAGTGACATGAGTTGATGCACTGAGCTCCCGCTCCCGGTTTGTTTGCAATACATTGTTCTTATTTCATTTACTGCTTTTCGTTTTTCCTCAAAAACCCTTTGGTAAAGGATTCTGCGTAAATTGCGTTGGAAAGTATGCGTTGGACAGGTTCAAGAATGTTTTATGATAATCGCGGGGCCGAAGGCCGAAGTCTTATCACCAACTCGGACATGCGTAGGGAAGCGTCGTAGAATAAGGTTATAAACGCGGCGCTATATTTCTCGCTAGGCCGCGCCATGAAGGAAAGCCGGTGCTGTCGTTCACCACCTCATCAGGAAAAATAGTCGATTCCTTCTCGCTCGTAACGAAAAGGGATGAGCCGATTTTTTTATTAGAGTATCCTAGCCTTTTATGCATCACGTGCGGATTTTCTCTCAGCGACCCTGCGTGGACAGGGACGATCTAACCGTGAGTGACGGTCGGACGGATGAACAAACGGTCATATGCAGGTTATTATACGTAGGACTACGTTTTGCATTCGCCTGATAAGGCGTCTTGGGGCGTCGGCCGCCTTATCGCGAGGGAAGGCCCGCTCAGCGGGCACCGTGCGATTGGCCGGCGCCAACGCAGCCCGCGAGGTCAGCCCGGCGCGGCGGGGCTATCGGCGGCCAAGTTCCCTGATAGACACCTCACGTCCCAACGGCTGCCACTGAGGGTCGCTCGCCAATTCTTTCACAATGCGACCACACGTCTGGACGGGTTTGGTCGTTATGGTTGTTGCATTCACTGTTCCCCTCTACACGCGAAGTCCTGGGTAATGCGGCGAGCCTGCAGGGAAGTCGTATATTACGACGTTCGGTTCGCGATACATTGTCGTCATTGGGGCCGTCCCCAACGTCATTCCCGTCTAGTTTGTCACCCTTCGTGTCAGTATTCCCGCTGATTTCAGATTTGCCGTCCTCTTCGACTCCTTTCCGTCCTCGACTTCGCCATCGGTTCTTCGTTGTCCGGTCTTCCCTTTTTCGTCTCGCCGTCCCGACTACGCCGTCCTCGTCTGCGCCGTCCTCGACTACGCCGTCCTCGTCTGCGCCGTCCTCGACTACGCCGTCGTCGTCTCCATTTTCGACGTCCACATCTTTGTCATCCTTGACTTTGCCCTCCTCGTCTTGGCCATTTTCGTTTTCGCCATCCTCGTCATCATTGTCCCCTAATTTACCGTCTTGTTTTCCTCACCTCTTCACTGTCGTCTTCGCCTACGCCTCGGTGTCTCCAACACATTCCTCTCATCGTTCTCCTCGCTAACTTCACCTTCGCCGCCGTCACTTATGTCGTCTTCTTCTATTTCCTCGATCTCGCCTTTTCTGACTTCGGTTTCCTCGTCTTCGGCCACTTTCACTTCATCTACATCACTTCCATCGCGGTCTTCACTAAACACCTCATCACCACCGCCTCCATCTATTATGATTCCTCTCCCTCGCCCACTCCCTTTCCCGTTTGAAACGCAATTCTCGCCTTCTATGTCCGTAACATTTCACCTGCTATCTACGTCGTTTCAACGGTTGTCCTCAGCATTTGAATTGCTATCGTCGTCCTTTCAGTTGCTTTCCCATGCATTACCAATTTTGCCTATGAAGTCAACATTGACTTCGGTTCCAACATCACCCGCTCCTGTCTCTTCGTCGTTACCGTCCCTCTCTTCGGAAGAACCTAGCGGCTTTTGGGGCAACGGATCTCTCATTGGCCTGGAGCTCGAATGCGATGACGCAGCGAAATCTTGCCTGTCGATTGGTCGGCTCTTGCATGAACCCACCGGTCAGTGCTATCGCCTTGGCGACGAAACGCCCTGTGGAACTGGGCGATCCCTCGTCCTGGACTCCGAAGCCCTTAGGAACGGACGTCTTCGCGCCGTGTGTCGTCGGAACGATCCTTGTGACGGGTTTGTCATGGCTTACGACGGACAGTGAAAGGCGCCTTGTGTAACATCAGCCGCGTGGTGCGTACCCTACAGGTCTGTACGAGTGTGCGTGCTACACCGCCGACTGTCTGCTGGGGACAGCACCTGTGCGGCAAGTGAGTGCTCCCGGGAAGTGTGTGCTGCCCGATTTGAACAGGCCGCCAATGGGACCTTTCCAAATGCCTTGCAGCGCGGAAATGGCGGGTTGTTCTGGGAAGTTATTTTTCGAGGGCGACTGTTACCCACCCTTGGCAAACGCGTCGTGTCTAGAGGGACAGTGGCTGGTGCTGGACGAACGCGCGAGGAATTTAAGTGCGACGTGCGTTTCTATGCAGCCCTGTAGCCCTGGCGAACAGAGGCTACATGCTGACGGACTCTGCCATTCGGAGGATGAAATTCGTGACAAGCTCTGTCCTGGAGAAAAACTGTACCCTTTGCCTAATGGAGACATGGAGTGTTCCGTCAGAAGATTCTACATGTTTGTTAGAGAAGAAAATGGTATGTGTACAGTGACAGTGAACCGTTTCCCTACTACCGTGGATCAAATCCATTTTGTCGCAAGCAGAGGACCAGGCTACATATGCAAGCGGAACGACAAAGGCGAATGTTCCCAATAACTCAAAAGAATTTCATCTGGTTCTATTTTTACTACCGCACGTTAAGGTCACATAAAACATGGTAGAGGCATTTCTCAGTTTCCTATTTCCAATTCTGTGTTGTAATTGTTACGGATTTTTACCCTGATATTCTTTTGAAAATGAAAGCTGAAAGTTTAACGATAATTTAAATGAGAAATGTCACGTGATATCTTCTTGCAAATTATATCATATTTATTAAGGTGCAGGGATCTTAAGTACAGGCTAGTTGTTTAATGTGAAAAAATATAAATTATTATTTAAAAACTTTTATTTATTTTTTTTAATAAAACTATTATAAAGGGGCAAGAAGCCGTGACCCCCTGAAAATTTTGAAAGGGGTCCCAAAGCCCTGCGTAATAAATCATTTCATTTCCCATAAATACGATCAATTCCTGATTTTTCACCTTTTTACGCTTACAATTTGGTGTACTGGATGTATGACATTTCAGAAAGAGGCTCTTCAAACCAACTGGCAATTTTGTAAATGGTCCAACGTATTTATCAATTGTATCATTAAAGTTATAATTACGTTATTTTTATATTGTGTTTTATTTATTTCCTAGTAAAATATTTCATATGTAAAATAAAATGTTTAATGGACAAATGAATCTAGAGGGGCGCAGACATTGCGCTGTCGTGTTAGGCTGCGGAGACTTGTGACTATTGGTCTTTGTTTATTAGGGTTAACTCTCAACTGGCGTTGTGGTGCCATTTTGACCTCGCTCGAAATTTGAAGTTGAATATCCTGCCTATTTTTCAAATGAGAAAGGTTTGTATGCTGTTTACCTTCGAATAATATACTATCTTTTAATTTGAGAATTATCGATGAATTTAGTGCAGTTGTTTTGCTATAACGTGAGTAAAAATATTTGTTGGGGTCACAACCACCATGCCAGTTACGCTACTATCTTTGTAATGGCGTTTTCATCTAAAAATGTGTCTTGTGCTGACACAGACCGTGAAATTGCTATCTCTATATGGTTAGAAGAGGTGGAAACTGATTATAGTGACACTGAAGACATACAAAATGGTATGACTGTCATACCAAGAATTCTTGAAGATACTGGCATGTCAACTTGCCGAACCTCACATGGACATCACTCTTGAACGGGCACCTAACTAGAGAGCTTTGTGAAACTACTTCATTAGCATAGAAGAAATCTGTTGCAGGTCCTGAATGTAATCCACAAGTAGTTAGGCAAATGAAGCGGTGCGCAATATGTCAGAAAAAGGGACCAAAAAATTGTGATAGGTACATGTTGCTAGTTAATGTGCCATGAATATGAGACTAACGTTTGTAAGGAGTGTCTACGAGTCTATTTTTGCAATAATGTTTATATTTTATCGTTAAATATGTGTATCAGCAGTAATGACAATACGAGAAAAATTAATTTAAAAAATATTGGTTAAAAATAAGGTTTTATTTATGATTATGTATTTATCAGTAAAATTCACAGAGTTAATTATTATTTTGTTAAGTAAAATAATATATTAAATGTGAATTATTTTTTCTAAATGATTTTGAAAATCCTACGAAAATGTAATTGAGAAATAGTTAAAAATTTATTACAAATTGTCATAATGAAAAGAAAAAAAGGCGTCAAAATGTCATTCACGACGCTGGTTATGTAACAAAAATTCATCACGCCAGTTGAGGGTTAAATGAGAGCATTTACAATAACACATATAAGACTTAACTCTGATGTGCAACAGAAGCGTGGCAGAACAAAACCATACAAAATGTTTTTTAAAGTCATTAATACTCTTCAAGACAAACATGTAAAATACTCTCGTATATATCTTCAGTAAATAAAATATTTTTACAAAAACAGCCTTCACGAATTCTGCAATTATATAATATAGTGTAGTACAGTAGTTTTAGTATACCAAGGACATAAAAATGTTGCTGTTGCAAAACGCAACAAGTGAATAGAAATATTTAATTGGAGTGGCCTCTTCCTAGGAACCACATTTTCGCGTGAGTTCAGCAATGCCGTAAATAGTAGTTTGAGAGTTCTGTCCACATGCGCAGTGTGAGAATAGGTGGAATAATACAATTCATTTTTTTTTTGCATTTTCCAATCAAAATCAAGGTGTTCTATTGTTTTGGAATAATTCCCGAGTTCCTGGATATCAAACAAATACACAGAAACTTCTTACATTATCAGAGGGTGCATAGTTTTCTTTCAATCGCTGCACAAATTTCAAATTAGATTTTATATTTTTATAGTTTTATACAGTACAACTGTTCTTTTTAGACCTAAATATCTAATTATAGCAAAAAATGTTGCTGTTGCATAACGTCACACGTGGAAAGTATATATTTAATGGCGGGAAGTTGGTTCCTTGGAGCCTTTCAATTGAATCTTTTATTTCAGAAACCCGTCAAACGCCAAAATTTGAAATGCTTTAGCGGTGGGATATTGTTCCATGAGGATAGACATCGCTTATTCCATATTTCCCTCAAAAATATCCATTTATTAACTGCTTTAATATTAAAAAATGTTTTGAAATCTGAAAAACTGGGACAGTTTTTCTCAATTTTCTTGATATGACACATTTGGCGTTTGACGGGTTTCTGAAATAAACGATTCAATTAGTTGCGTGGACGAAATGAGTCCGGGCCCGCCCGCAAAACTTTTATCCGAACCCCCTTTGTAACCATCAGCGTGTAGCAAACACAACACTATCAATCCGCTATTTCTGACTGCTATTTATTGAAAAGCTTTGTGGGCGATGCTCGCGTCTGAGCTGTGTCACATAAGATAGGAAGCTTCAAACTTAAACAACAATCGAAAGACAATTTGTGTGTCATGTTTATTGTTAACAGTAGTAAAGTGCTTACAACCAATTGCGGAAAAATCTGTCTTTATTATTTAATGTAATGAAGTTAATGCTGTTTTAAAACCGAAATGTATCAATTGTACCAAAGTAACAAATAATTAATATTTCTTACAATCGCAAAACTTTCAACCTACAAGTGGGCCCTCTGTTATCTGGGCCCGCCCGCATTGCGGAACCGAACGTTACACGTCGCACAGTTGCTTTCTGTCACGTGGTTATATGGAGCTGCGTCGCAAGCAGTAACTCAACGAGTATGCGAATGGAGTCGATAACACAATCAAATATTTTAATTTTCCAGAATTGAAACTTGTTGTTTTGTATTTTCTACCGAGTTCCTGGATATCTGTGTAAAACGATAGACAAATAGCACACGGCCGGAGGCTGCGTAGTTCACTTTCAATTTCCACGTGCACTGGATATGAGTAGTAATTAAAAGATAACGTTTGCCCTCTACTAACATGTAGATGGTATAAGGTCATTCAATTTTGTTTTAAATTGGTGGTGCTTCACAGGATGGCACAGACTTTCTCGAAGTAGTTTGTTTGCCAATTTCTTTCAGGTTAATCTTGTCTACCTTTACGGGAATTCAACATTCTCTTCATAGCAGGTTCCTGTCGGCGCAAAAGACGTTTTTTAACATTTTCGTAACTGCTCGATCCTTTAATAGTAGAATCGAAATATGAATTTAAGGATATTAAATAAGAATAAACCTTTGTTGAAAGTGCAAGTTTTCGATAAAAAAAATTTGGAGCCTTGTTGGCAAAATCTTGCTTGAGTGTGTCTGAAAATGTGCAATTGAGCTCATTTTCAGAAAAACTTTTGAATTTTATATAAACTTCATTCGAAATCATTAAATATTTGTACGCCCAAATGCAATAGTCTACAAAAACGCCCATAATGTAAATGTTATCCATGAGAGAGGTGTTTTAAAAATTATATTGTATTTGTGTATTTTTTTAAATGTACCGTAATAGCGTTTATATCATTTTATTTGGTTTATATCGATCAATTCGTACAAAACGTTTGCAGAAATCATGTTATGCAGTTTTTAAGAAATCTAGTTTTTAAACTTGCTTTTAATTCTGCAAAATTACGCAAAAACTACTCATATTTTGAAAAAGCATTCTACATGACTTCGTTTCAAGACCTAACGTTGAAGAAAATATTTGATTCATGAGAAATATCTTCATCTGCAATATTGTAGTTGTAGGAAGACGCCAAAAAATAATTTTGCAATTTTATACAATTCAGAGGATTCAACGAAAAACCGGCATTCTGTGCCATTTCCGTAAATATACTTTGTTGTATCCCATGAAAAAAATCATCCAAAACACTTGCAGCCATTTTTGAGAAAAAATTAAAATGTCCTTGGAACTTCATGTACCCCCCCCCAAGTTAAAACATTTTTCAAATTTAAGAGGCCGCAACAGCCATATCCATTGAGGTGCATCAGTTTTGGCAAAAATCCTGCTTACGATTTAGCCACTAGGATTTTTCACAAACGGATGGTCGGACGGACGACGGATGTACGGACGACGGATAGACGGACGGAGGACGGACGGACGGATGAGGACGGACGGACGGACGGACGGACGGACGGACGGACGGGACGGACGGAGGATGGACGGACGGATGGACGAAGGGATGAACGGACGGACGGATGACAGATACCGGCACAGACAGAAGTCAACTTACGACTAAAGACTGACAGTGTCCGAAGTTTTGCCGTAAATAATTGTTTCATTAACAACCCACCAGACGTGGGTTATGACTACACAGTGTGTTTTGCGAATAATCTTCGACGCATAAGAACAACACTTGGAAAACGCTTTTTCGGTGGCAGGGACCTACAATACGATTTTTATCCCGAAAAATCGCTGTTTTCGCTGCAGCGTTACATAATTTTCTTTATACTATGTATGCAGAACGTGAAGTAAAAATTGTTCAGGTTGTCTTGCACATTTTGTATCAGTGAACTTTATAGTTGTATGTTTTTTGTTTTCAACTCAGTCTGAAGCCCTGAGATAGCTCGTGGGTTGTTCACGTATTTCAGGTTACCAGGACCATTCCAGTTCCAGTTAAAAGTAGACGTTACACAAGAACATGTTTTATTCCTCTTATCATGGAGTCACTGGCCGAATACACAAATACATAATTGAGATGATTCATTCACATTTCAAACACTTCAGTTTACACGTATAAAGCTGAACGCTTCACAAACTTCAAATTAGACTCACGATTGACAACTTAACATTTTATGGCCGCGAAATTACTTTAATGCTCGGCATGAACATCAAACCAATTTGAAGCTTAACGCTTCATTGAAAGACATTTTACGCGAGGAAAATTCTATATCTCCTCAGTGAACCCCATGCAGCGGTGCACAGATGCGATCACACGCTGCATTCTGTCTTGATTGATTGGTGTTTCCGGGCACGTCAACTGCTTTGGTCATTAGTCCCGTTAGTGTAGTGCATGTTTTTCTCCAGAGATGGCGGTGATCTTCCCCTGCTGGATGGCGAGATCCGGCGCCGATCCACCGTCGACTAGTGGGGTCTCCTCCTAACCAGGACTCTCCCGCCAGCGGGGCACCGCCCCAGCCGGACAAGCTCTAAGCTCCCGACCGGGACAAGGAAGAGGAAGGACGATCGTGCGCGTCCGTGGCCCGTTTGGTAGGGTACTTCTCCGGCATTCGCCTGGTGTTGATCGGAGAAACCACGGAAAACTACCGATCAGAGTAGCCGGCCGTTAGAAATCTCCTCCAGACAGCAACTGAATTCGACCTAGCTGAAAGCTAGTGTCGAAAATCCTGCCGCCGTGGGGAGTGTAACCTAGGACCTCCCGGTCAGAGGCGTTGCAGTGACATCAGTTGATGCACTGAGCTACCACTCCCGGTTTCTGACTTGAACTGAACCTTCTGGCGGCGGCGGAGCGCCAGGAAGTTCTCTGCGCATAGGGCGCGGCGGAGCGCCAGGAGGTTCTCTGCGCATAGGGCGCGTGGAGAAGGGGGATTGAAGGACGAATCGCGAATGCATGTTTAAATTCTTCTAGAACAAAGCTTTTGGAAGCTTCTGGCAGTGAAGAATCGGTTGCGACCGTTGCGTGTTCAGCCCCGCAAGATTTCTGGGAAGGGCCGTGACTTCACGGTCGCACTCGTATGCGCGCACGTGGGCCTAAACACGGCTCCACACATTCGGCATTCGCCGAGCAGCGAGCTAGTGCTCACCCAATCCCGAGCAGCCGACGTGTTCCGCAAATGTTCGCTCCCTTTGGTGTGGCCAAATGACCTACACGCTGTGGATAGGGCGAACCCCGAATGTTCGTGACTCAGCAAATAGCAAGAAACTCATCCACACTACTCGGGATTCGGCGAGTAGTTGCTTGTTGTTCCCGAATACCGAATGTGTGGAGCCGCCTTAAGAGTGGGCCTACCAGTGGGGAGGGTCGCCCACCGCCTTCCGCGGGCGCACATCCTGTCTGGAAAGGAGCGCAAACGAGGCAGCGATTCTGTCTTTAGGAGAACTAGCAAAATACCCGACGTTGCCCGGGCTTTCTTGATATTCAATCCTTGCGAATGAGAGAAAAGATCAATTTTATATAAACAACGGTTATTGATATTATTGTTTTTAACGTAATTGCTTCAATTTTTAATAAAATACTATAATTTTCTTTCATTTCATTTCACAACACATTTCTATTTGATGACATTTTTAAAAATCGTATGCACCGCTACTGATCTCTAGCGAATAAATTAGGTACCAGTTTGCTGCAGCACTACCGAGCTCTGGCGGAATATATCAGGAACTACGTGCTTTAGGCGAGAGGCGAAAAATGGTAACGGTGCATCTATAAACAGATTATTTAAATTATTTATTTTCTGCATTTGAGTTGTATTATACTTTATGAAACTTTGCAAGAACACTGCGACAAACCTGAAGAAGAGCCTGCAAAACTTTCATTTCTATTCATACTTTTGTAGTATCGATGTCGGTTACACGTCGTTGAATTCACTTTTATTATTATAGATATAATGTGCGTTTCTAATTTTCTGCTTTGCGTATGGTCCCGAACAAAAACAAAAATATTTATGTTTCCTCTTTTAGTTTCTCGCCTTACTGCGTAAGTAGTAAAGAGAAAACATTGAAATCGTGGGGCGGAAATCGTCAGTTTTTTACATAAGTGAAATGATCTAAAATCAAATTTTTAAAAAATGTCCTGTATTTTTACGAAACGAGTTTTTTTCGCGGAATTTATGCTTCAAATCAATGAATTTTGCAAGAGAAGTCTTAAAAACTGCTTTAAGTGTTGTCTTACTTTCCTCCACGGATAGAGTACAGGACGCTGAAAAATGGCGCAGATATTTTCGTTGAACTCTCTGAATTTTCGCAAATTTCAATAGTTAGAAAGGCGAGAGAGATGTTTTGTTTCATCACTTCCGAAAAAAACGAGCATCTCTGAGTGACTGCATGGTATAGGGGTAGAGTGCTTTGTCTGTTGACCTGGAGGACCTGAATTTGAATCTCGGGGTGGAGAAAAATTGTTTTCTGGGTGGAAGATGCAGATTGCTGATTCAAGTAGTAGTATAATATTGCGTAGTATTGAAATAATGCGAGAAAGTAAGTGCTGATGTAACCCCACAAGGTTTTACTGTGAACGTTTATCATCGAGTTGAATAAATTCATAATTTCCTTGAGCTAAGCTTGCTTTGTCTTTCATTGTGCCCTTGTGGCTTGCAAATGAACTATTCTTGGATTTGATAATTAACTATATCTTTCACAGTTGATCCTATGAAAAAAAGTGTTTTGAAGATAATTTTACACGGATAAAATCATACATTAAGTTAATTTATAATAGGATGATTGTTAAATGTATACAACCATTATTAATACTACGTTGTTATTAGTTTCATTAACACTTTCCCCCAAATGAGAACAAAAGAAATATTTTACCCATTCCATTGAGTTTCTTCTAAGTATGTTGTCATTTACTGCAAAGATATCTTTTATCTGAAAATATTTTAAAATAAATAAGTTAAACGATCTTTAACAAGATCTTTTCAATTTAAGAATAAATTGTATTTTCATACATAGTTGTTTAATAGTTAAAAATACAAATTTGTCTCTAGTAACAATTGTTGTATTTGCCTACTTGACTTGGTGTTTAACAAAATGTTCTAAATCGACCTGTACCTATTTCCACAACAGAAAAAATGAAAGCATTTCTGAGGAAGTTTATATTATTTTTAAAACACTGTTTACTTTGTGAGTACTTGAATATATAGGTAGTAATGTCCCAAACCATGCTAATGTTAGAATTCCCAAAAGTGGGTTAATTTATTTTATCCTTGAATTTTGTCCATGATCATCTGCTTTAATGGAGATATGGTTCAAATGTTGATAGTTGATATGCCTGTTTTACCATACTATATTACTTTACTATAAATTTTGAACATAAACTGCCGATTATTTTAATATTTAATTATATATGGTCATTTCATCGAATGAGAAAGCAAATGACTTAATTTGGTTCATCATGACATAACCAAAGGAATATACCAATGAAGGAAAAGTAAAACATATACCAGGAAGAAAAGATCCATATAGAATGTATATTTCCTTTGAACGTAAGGAGTAATAAAAATTAGTCAGTGTGTTTGGGCTGAGTTGATTTATTTCGTGATGAAAATGGTCGAAGTGAATTGAAGATCCTATTAAAGCTTTTATAATAAAATAGCGGAAATATAAAGGCCGAAGAAACACAAACAATAGTGGTTTGGCTGTAAGAAATTCATAGGAATTATGTTGTAAATGGTAAAGCAAAGACGTAAAGGAAGCGAGAAGGAAGAAAAAGATTGACGAGGTCATATTTATAGACTACAACAGTTCATCTGCAAACCAGATGTTATCTTTAGTCATGATATGCACTGGGTGAATTGCAAAAGCGTATACAATAATTTGATTTTTCGCGATTGTATTAATTATCGCGTTCACTGTTTAAGATAATCAATGAAATCATGTGAACACGGAAGAGTGCAGATTGTGGCACGTGTTGAAAGAGTGCCGTCACAAATTTACCTTCCTTGTACTCTGAAATAACTGTTCTTTTAGAACACTATTATTCATCGCTGCAGAGGGAAATTATTTCTCTATTTAGGCTGTCCTTTTGAGTCATTACTTTTCACCTCAAAAATGTTGTACTAAAAAGAGTCCTGGACCTCTTTTTACTAGTGAGCACGAAGCCCTCGGGGGAGTCAATCTGAGAGACGCCGAACAGAAAGGCATGAGACCAAATATGTCTGATATGGAAATACGCGGCTGTAGAAAGAGCCGCCCTTCGCCGCCATCGCCTCCGCGCCTGCCCTACGAGCGCCCTTTGTAGCTGCCTTTTAGGAAAAGGAAGCCTATTCAACATCGTAGGCTCACCACTGGGCCCAGTCGTTACCGGACGCCGGAGCTTCGAGTTTCCCAGAAAGAAATTAAACGTAAAATAACGATTTTCGAAATTCTAGCTACTTTCGCAAATCATTTTCAACGGCCATGCACCGATATTTGATTGGGTGAAGTTAGGTCCCACTCCCACACCATTCGTTCAAATAAAACGAATAGAAGGCTACCTCGCCTCGAATGAGTGGGAGGAAGAAGTTTTGCGGTAAGAGAAGTGATGTAGAATCATTCCGACAAAACTTTCTGTCGAGCAAGATTCGAGCTGCCAGACTGACTCGAGGAAGCGGCACCTACCGCAGCCGCGGAGCCACCTGCACGTTACTACCAGTTAACTTCGTCGTATCTCGGACGCGAACGTTACTGTTCCGCTCTCCACATTGTACTCTTCACTCGGCTAGGGTCGCATGGCGACGGGTGGTTGCGTGGACGCCAATCGCCAGCATCTTCTGTAGGCCAGTCTTCGGTCACCGTCAAGCGATATATAGATACTTTGGTCACCGTCAGCATATAGATTTTATTACATGGGAGTTTTTGTTGTTTTTCTCCTTTCAAAATTCAAAATGTATTTCTTATTTATCCTTGAAAATAGATTTTATTACATGGGAGTTTTTGTTTTTTCTCCTTTCAAAATTCAAAATTTATTGCTTATTTATCCTTGAAAATATATTTTACTACATGGAGTTTTTCTCCTTTCAAAATTCAATATTTAAGTAGTATATGACTTAGTGTAGGGATCACAGAATTTAGAAAATGTGCACACAATTCACTTTTCCTCATAGCACGTCATACGCAGTTTTTAACTGTTTTTTTACGTAAAATAAATAAATAAATAAATAAATGAAAGCGCAGGAATTACAATATCGGCTGAATCCCAAGCAGGAGCGTACCGGAAAGATTCTTTCAGGTCTAGATGAGAATATGTTTCTGTGTGAATAAAGTAATCTAATGGATGTAAACGAATAATCCCAAATACAGAATTTCAAAGAGCTAGCGTTGTTTACTTTCAACACACTTTTAATTTATTAAACTCGCATTAGACTAAATGTTAACCACAAAATTAAACCTATAAGTAATTTTTGTGTAAAGTAAGTTTGAAAGTGTATATTTCATGTATTCTGTCTGGTGCAATAACCTTTGACGATGGATGGGACCTACCAGATGTCATGCTTTCTAGCTACATACATTCATTGATAGCATGGGAACATTCTCGAGTTTGCGGAATGACAATATGAATAGGATCCGCGACCACGCTCCGCAATTGTTTGGCACGGAGGAGTGTCCTAGAAAGCGCCCACATGGCTGACGAGACGCCCCCTGTGACGCCAGAGGGGAAACCGCAAGTGCGGGCTTTCCGTTCGGCGCGGCGCGGCGCGCGGGGCCTTGATAAGCGCGAGCGCCCGGGGCCGCGGCCAGTTGCCCTCCGCCATGGCCCCGCGCGCGCCGCTCCTCTGCGCCGCGCTGCTGGCGGCGAGCGTCGCCGCCGCCCTCTGCGCACGGCCCTTCCCCGTGAACAACATGGCGCTGCGCAACACGCACCCGCTGCGCGCCCGCCCGGCCACGCCCCCCGCGGGCAGGCGCGACGGGCGGCGCGCGCGGGCCGCCCCGGCCACGCCCACACCCGCGCCCGCGCCCTTCTGGGCCAACGATTCGCTGGTGGGGCGCGAGGCGGACTGCGCCCCCGCCGCCTGGAAGGAGTGCCTGAGCGTGGGGCGGCTGCTGCACGAGCCCAGCGGCGGCTGCTTCGAGCTGGGCGACGACCGCCCGTGCGAGGGCGCGGGTGGCGGCGGCTGGTCCTGGACGGCGAGGCCCTCCGCGCCGGCCGCCTGCGCGCCGCGTGCCGCGCCCAGCGCTGCCCTTCGCCCTCGGCGCTGCGCATGGCGTGGACGGCGCGTGCTACGAGGCGCGCGAGGTGCTGGCGCGGCTGTGCGGCGGGCGCGCGGCGGGGCTGGCGCGGCACGCGCTGGGCGGCTGGGAGTGCGTGCGTCCGCGGCCGCCCCGCCCCGCGCCGGTGGCGCAGCCGGAGGCGGCGGGCGCTGCGCCCTGCCGCGCTGCGCCCGCGCGCGCCCGAGGCGTTCCGCGTGCGGTGCAACGAGGCGCAGGCCGAGTGCCTGCGGCTGGGGATGCTGCCGTTCGCCGGCGAGTGCCACGCCCCGCTCGCCGCCGCGCCCTGCCCCGCCGGCGCGCGCCTCGTGCTGCGCGCGGGCTCGGCGCGCGCCGGCGAACTGCGCGTCGAGTGCGAGATCGCGCAGCCGTGCGGCCCGCGCGCGCGCCGCCTGCGCAACGTGCCCGGCCGCTGCCGCTCGCTGCACGAGCTGGCGCGCACGCTGTGCCCGCGCGACGTGCTGGTGGAGACGCCGGCCGGCGACACCGTCTGCGCCAGAGAGCGCCTCAGCTTCCACGTGGAGAGTCGCGCGGAGGAGGACGAGTGCGTGGTGGCGCTGGTGGCCGTCCCCGTCCCCTCCCCCCCGAGCGTGGTGCGCGCTGGAGGACGCGACTGCGCCGCCGATGACGACGCCAACTGCCAACCTCTTGCTCAAGGAGAACCGGCGCGGGTCGACATCGCGCCTGAAGACGACTGAAAACTTCGTGATTCACATAACGTGTGTGAATAATGCACATGAACTACTTCAACAGTTGCATCGTTGAGGACGTTTTCGCAGTTTGAAATTATTATTTTCTTTTGTCTGTCGATTTTACATTGACAGGCTCCATTTTGTCTTTATTTTATAGACAAAAATTGTTTTTTTATAGCAGTTGGACATAAAATACAATGTGATTACAATATACTAAAATATCTAATACATAAAAAGCAACGTTTCGGAAATGATTATTTCCATCTTCAGGCTGGAGTTAAAATGTCAAATTTTCCCATGATTACTGTTTTACTTGTTTTCTGACGGGGTGGATATGATTGTAACAATAATATTCATTCATGAGCTATATAAAATCATTTTGGCAGGTTCAATTTTTTAAGTTTTGTGAACTGTGGTGTTCGGTACCTTACATACATTAATATTTGTATTTAAAAATATTTTTAGTGTTGATTTTTAATTTTTAATTTTGTGATTTTACTGTAATTAATAAATTCAAAAAGACAAATAACACATAAAAGACCATTTTTAACTTTCTTCAAAACCATGGCAAAATACCTAATTCATTTATATTGACTCCTATTCTCAGTGTTTGTTTGAAAGTGTTTTCTAAGATCACAGAATTGATCATTCAGAACGTCAAATATGTATATTTTTTCCTTGTTAACATACTATAAAGTTATGAAACACTGCAAAAAATTGATGCAGAATTTTCAAGAAATTTACTCATTTTGGGGATCCCTAAAATTGATATTTTTTCGATATTCTTTCACACTTTCATTTTTAAAGTTATACAATGTACAATGTTTAAAGACAATAATATTGACAATATAAGACAATAACTAACAACTAAGAATACCCAGGAAGGGTCCTTCAGAAAAATACATACAATATTTGGATTGAAAACATAAATATTGAATTTAGAAATGTTGGAACCTGCTTTACAGCTAATTAAGGAGGATGAAGTAGGTCTTTCTTTTATTTATTTATTTAGTCAAAACTGTGTGTGACGTATGGGAAAATCTTTAGAATATCTTGATTTTATTCGTGGAAAAATATTGTTTTCCCTAGAGTGTACAAAGGAGTGGCTGGGCAAGATGAAAAAGAAGAGTAGACATTCGAAGAAAGTTTTAAAATCCAAGTTTTCAGAAGTTTTATAGATAATTCTTTTAAAATTTGATCATTTCTGATATACCATGGAGTTTTTACAACGTTTCTTAAAACATTATTTTGCAGTACTTCCAGTTTTTGAAGGTTGCTTTTAGCGGCACTCTTATATACATGATACGGATTTCGTCTTGAAGGCTGAGTTCCGGAAATTGCCAAAGAACATGTCGAAGACACGACCGCAAGGGATGTCCCCTTCCGATTTCCTTCTCCCTACACGCAACGCCACAATCTTATTCAGGACACAGTGCCACGTGCATCGCCGTCGGAACATTTCTACACATTGCTAAGCGATGAAAACGTCACATTTTCGGAGATTCTCTTTGCAGATGCAAATTATCATTAATTATGTAAATAAGAATAGCTATTTAAAAGATTTCGCCTGAGAAATTAGGTAGCACTTAACTTGCTCAAAGCATATTTTCTCATTCTTAATATGTGAAACAATAAATAATAACATCAATAATAATAATAATAATAATAATAATAATAATAATAATAATAATAATATAGTCGACTCCGGTTATAGTGAACTCGGATATAGTCAACCCACAGTTATAATGAAATTAAGTCACTGGTTCCGTTTCACTCACAATACAAATAAGAATAAAGATAGATTATAGAGAACCCGAACCTCGGCTATAGTGAACGTAGGAAATAAACGTCCTGGAAATTAATCCCCTCTTGGAAAAGAATATATCGCCTCATTGCTACAAATTGCAACACCAGACAGCTTGGAAAAAATACCGTCGGCCAAGGGTCATAATCGAAGAAGTTTCTCCTGACGTAGAGGTAGCGGACCTGGGATGGGCACCTTACTGGTGACCTTCTGCCTCTCGGTTTCACTGTGGAAACAAACAGTCGTGTCCTGCGCGGGCTACAACTGGCGGAGGCGACTCGCGATTGCTTGCTTTCGGTAGGTGACAGTATGCGCATGGGCGACCGCCCGAGCCCCACAGCCTGGAAGCACCCGCCTGCGGGAAAGCGATTTTCATTAGCCGCTTGCTCTATGCCCCTACCGAAAGGATTTCGTATGTTTTTAGACTTATTACTTTCATGTTTTGTGGGTTATTAATAATGAAAATTGGTAGTAAACAACATTCAGAATATATGCTTTCATGTAAACATTATGGAAATGCAAATAAATATTATTTACGGTATAATTGATGTAGAGTATTAATGTCATACATAATATATATTTAAAGCCTTTTGTCTCTATCCAATGAAATAGCTTCCCGGCTTTTTTTGGATATAGATGATTGCGTTCATTTAATTTGTTTTATCTATCTGTATCCTCAATATAATAAGAACATGTAATAATTATTGACCCCGACTTCGTACTACGTTATAATAATTGCGTACGTTCATGCAAATCGACGAATTGTCCCGGACGGACAAGTGTTTTCTGAGTTAATCGCCTTGATATTAATGAATTAGAAACAAGAGGTACTATGATTTATTACATAAATCTTACACTATTTTAAAATGTTATCGTATAATCCGCGTTATGTTGTTTAGTATACATATACTTATCGAATTTAATTGATCCACCATGTTTATTTCACTTTTCGGACATTCTATATCCGTCATCGCCTTTCGTATATTTCTTCTGAAATGCAGTCGGTTTCTTTCTTATTATTTCTCACGGAAGGGAATTAAATATGAAAATGGTCTTGTACTTTTACAGTCATCATGGCACATGCCAAGTTCAAAGAGTGTCCTTCACACTGTACTTTTCTTCCCTACTCACCTACTCTATGCCCTAAAACCCTTTCGTCATTACTTTTATAATTTATAATTAATCATGAATACGGTAGTTCTCGAAACTTTAAAAAATGAAAGAAACAAGTTGATACCTGAGACACAAGTTCGTAATATCCGTCCGGGCGTAGCTGTCGTCTGTTGCGTCTTATAAGAAGCCATGTGTCGGCCGCTCCTGGCTCGGCCTGCGCCGCTCCCGAGAGAGAAGGCCGCCGACTTACAAGGCTTCGAGGGCTTAGGAGATTCTTCCTTCGGAAATCCCGGATACCGCTCGCACACTCTTTCCCCTTCGAGCTCCCCTCATCCGCCCCGCGGCGGCGCTGGAGTCGCCAGCCATAGCCAGAAGCACGCGGAGGGTAGCCATTTTCAACCGCTAAGATTCTCTTCCGCCTGCTGAGCCTTTTTCCTTTTGTTTTCCTTCATCTCTCGCGACTTCTTGCTTTTTCATCTCCTTCTTCCGTCTTAACCTCTCTTTTCCTTTTGGTCTGACGATAGCTGAAAAGTTCTGCCACTAATGCTTGGGCAATGGATTCTTATTTTGTGTGTGTCATTTTCTCCAGAAATTTAGCACAATAGATCTTGATTTTACGTTTCCTATTTACGTATGTTTTAAAACCCTGTTTAAAAGTTTACCTCTGCGAGAAAAATATCTATGTTTTTAAACCTTGTTTTAAATGTCTCTTTAATTCATATTATTTTACTGTATACTATATTTTATGGTTTAGAGATTCTAAAGCTTATACTTCGAAAATCACATAAGTAATATTTACTCTAAGGACGTTTCACCAAATTTTCAGTCAAACTGCGAACGACAGAATTCAAAGAACCACCTTTGGGCACTCTATTGAACAATCAGACACCGACATTTCACGAGAATACAACGTAGTCCAGCAGGAAAATGTAATCAAACTCAAGGTGATGTTATCGTGCTAAGATCGAGGAAAAGATAAATTTTCAAATAGGTAGACTCTTGGAATGTGAAAGCCAGCGGCTAGGAAAAGCTAATATTAGGATGGAAACAGAACGATTTTACGTAGCATTTTATGTGCATGTTTGACATCAGCGTATTATGATCTTTCTCAGAAAGGTTTTTTTTTCATACACTATATTTTTTCTAAGCCACTTGAAAAATGAGTAAGTAAACTTCACAGAATCGCATTTTTGTTTTCTTTTCTTTTTATTCCATTATCTCATTCGCATTTGTCCACCGTCCCGACACGTCTTTTGTTCTTACCTATCTTGAATTAACCTCAGTATCCATCATTTTAGGTTCAATGTACTTCATCAGTTTTTTTCTCACATTTCCTATTGCCAAAGAAAAAGACAGTTGCAGAACACAAAACAAAGTGTATGTAGAAGTATGTTTTCACAATTTCAGTAAATTCTGTGCTTCATTTCTTGTAGCTACCTCTTCCGTTTCGGAATAAATATTTGTGTCTCCTTGCCCTCCGCCTGCGCCTCGGCGCCGCCGTCGCCTCCCGTCGCCTCGCGTCGCGGCGCCTCCCAGGGGCCCGCCTCGGAGCCCCTCCGCCCCGCTCCCCTCGGCGCTCCCCAGGGGCGGCGGGGGCGGCGGCGAGCGGGTTACGAACGTCCGGCCGCCAGGGACTTCCGGCGGCGGCGGGGGCGGTCGCTGCCCGGGACGGCGGAAGGCGGCCGCACGGAAATCGCGGCGATTTCGCATCGCTCAGCAGCCCCGGATTGCCAACGCATCGACTCCGCGGCCCCTCGGCGCCGCCGGCCTTCTCTCCCCCTCCGGCCCGGCCACCCTCAGCCTTTCCTCTCTGCACCTTTCCACCCCCGTTATTCGAGTCGCCCACACCGACACGCTACGGCCCCTCTGCGCTGCCCCCCGGCCTCTCCTCATTGTCT
Source organism: Teleogryllus oceanicus (assembly GCA_964035755.1). Taxonomy (NCBI): domain Eukaryota; kingdom Metazoa; phylum Arthropoda; class Insecta; order Orthoptera; family Gryllidae; genus Teleogryllus; species Teleogryllus oceanicus. The sequence continues at coordinate 113,886,459 of CAXIVR010000005.1, read as the reverse complement.
CACCCCGCCCTACAATGATCCCTTCCTTCTCCGCCCTGCCCTCTGCCTCCCCCCCCTCCGCGCGCCCCGCGTCGCACCTTCCAACCAGACCACGCCGCCCTCCCCCCGCTCTCATCGCGGCAATTCGCGTTTCTTCCGACCCTCCTGCCGCGCTCCGTCCATCCCGCTCTTCTTCTGTCGCCCACCCCTCGTTGCTCTGCTTTGTCTGTCGCGACCTCCCGTATTGGGCACATCCTTAACCTACCCTACACCTCCTCCCACACTTCCTTACACCAAATCCCTCCCAGTTTTAACGCAGTGGTTCCGCTTCGCTTTTTTGTACCCCTTTGCTTTTCTTATTTCTCGTACGTCCACTCTGTTTTCTGTCCCCTCGTCGATCCTTGAAGTCTTTTCTCGTGATGCGCACAAATGCGTTTGTATTCTGCAAATTGAAGAGGAATAAGATTTCTTGTTACTTGGTGATACATCAAGGGCTTTCCTTTAGATCATTTTTTACAAATCATACATTTTACTTCAATCTTTTACCTTAAAGGTGTATCTGGATGAGTCATTTGTAGAACATGGACAGTGGTGTATGCCGATAGACCGGCCCCGAAGAAGATAGCACACAGAGAATACAGGGAAGAAAGATCACTTCCGTTGCGTAACCTGTTTAGAGATTGAATCATATGTCCGGACACGTCAACTGCTGTAGTCGTAAGTACCGTTAGTGTTTGTTAATTATTTTATTTGTGTAAATAGTGATGTTCCTACCCCAATGAATGGTGAGATCCAGCGCCGACATACAGGTCGGTTTGCGAGTGAATTCTTCCTTATCTCTCTCCCAGCAGGATACCGTCCCAGGCGAGACGGCACAAGCTCGAAGCTCCGGACTCACCTCCCGACATATGGTAGTGTAGTGCACGTAGGTGGAAGGGGAAGAGAGGGGCAAGGATGAGGAAGGAAAGATCGTGCGTGGTCCGTTTAATAATGTACTGCTTCGGCATTCGCCTGGTTGATAGGAGAAACCCCGGAGAACAACTAATAAGAGCAAATGGCGGCTAGAATTCTTCTCCAGACAGCGGCAGAATACGACGTAGCGATTGAATCTCCGCCACCCTCTAGGATCGAACCCTAGTACATTCCGGTCACAGTCGCCGCAGAGTCCATGCGATGCTGGCTCTGAGCCAAATCAGTTGGCGTTGTGTAGAGAAACTGCTCAAGCATGCTCGTGAGATGGATCGGAGGATCCGATTGCACCAACCGGCTTCTAGTAAGCTCCTCATCCTGATAGTACTGGCTTCGATCGTTGCAATTACGTTGTTCATTGTGGGAACTCGAATCCTCCGCAGGACCGCCTTGTCTCCGTCGCAGCCAAGAACTCTCTCCGTCTTTTGCCGCTAGTGAATCGTAAACCTGTAGCGACGCTTCAGCCTTGCTATAAGTAAGATGGCTTGGCGGCGACCTTTAGACGCTCACGCTGCAACCCATGGACCCAAGACGGAGCTTGTTCACTCTCGCGGGCAGGCAGTCACGCTCCATCCACTCACAGACATTTTCGTTCAGGGAAATGACTGGGAAATACTGGTGTTATGAAGACGCTAATGGTGGCTGGAATAGGCCCCACCATGCCACATCACTTTAGCAAACATCCATCCCCTAGTTGGGATTCGAAATCACAGACCTCACAGCTAGAGACTGCCGGTGCAACGACTACACTACGGGACCAGGTGGTCAACTTCATTTATATTTGATTTTTCGTTCCTTTATTTATAGTTTTATTTGCTTGGCTTGTATTTCTTTTATTTTTCATTTCTCACTTCCTTCATTTTTCTTTTTACGGCCGGGAGCGTCAACTGATGCCACTGCAGCGCCTCTGGTCGGGAGGTTCCAGGTTCGAGTCCTGACGGCGGCAGGATTTTCGACACTAGCTTTTCAGCGAGGTCGAACTCAGTCGCTGCCTGGAGGAGAATTCTATTGGCCGGCTGCTCTGATCGGTAGTTTTCGTGGTTTCTCCATTCAACAGCAGGCGAATGTCGGAGCAGTACCTTACCAAACGGGCCACGGACCGCGCGCAATCTGTCCTTCCTCTTCCTTGTCCTATCCTCTCCTCTTACACACACACTTACACTAACATGCACTACACTACCACATATTCCGGGAGACCGGTCGGGAGCTTAGAGCTTGTCCCGACTGGGGCGGTGCCCCGCTGTGGGAGAGTCCTGGTTATGGGAAACCCCACTTGCCTACAGTATGTTGGCGCCGGATCATCACCATGCAGCGGGGAAGATCACCGCCATCTCCCGAGAAAGAACATGCACCGCACTGACGGGACTAATGACCAAAGCAGTTGACGTGCCCGGAAACACGAAAAAATCAATCAATCAATTATATTTACGTGTGTGAATTATTATATTTATTTGTCCTCATTATTTCACTGTTACGTTACTCGGATCTTACGGCATGCACGCGCGTCCTCAATCATATTGGCGTGTCCCGGAATATGCTGCACAGTGTCACCGCCCACGTAAAGCTCGGCCGCGACAGTGATCCGCGGTGAGGTGGCGCGCTCTCTCGCGCGCGGCCCATTTGCGATGCAAATGCTTCGCCGCGTGACATGTTGATCATGTCAGGAGCTAATGCGTTACATCATTACCGCGGGGTCGATGAAGCACGGCGGATGCAGATTGATTAGGTGTATCGTTACAAGTAAAGAACACACAAAAAGACGCAGTTATCGGGATTTCTCTTGTAAATGCTATACTTTCGTACGTAAATATTCTTAACTAGCCCTGTAAACGGAATTGAACTTTGCTGAAGCCTCAGTGCCTTCGGTGTTATCAGATGATTCCGTGTCATATTCACATGCATGGGCTCTCACGGGAGCACTTATACAGTTTCACTCACATATACACAATGCACGCGCTGGAGAGAACATTGAGAAATAAGTAAATGTCCGTATTTCTTTCTTCTATTGATATTTGTACGATAATGCGATTTGAAAACTCCGTCAGGAGTTCATCTATCTGTACTTTGCACACTTCCGTTTAATTTCCATCACTAAACAATATTGTATTCGTATTACGGGATAGCAGTGTCAGTATCCTTGATGCCAGATACGGATGCCACGTACTTCATATATTTTAAATATTTTCATGTGGCTGGTGTATTACTTACATCATTCATATCTGTCAAGTATTATTGTGCGTGATTTCGCACTGTAAAGCGAAAACTGCATTTCGATATCGTGAACTGTTAAGAAGTTATGGGGTTGGCCCGTAGATGTGGGACACCTGTAGAAGAATTTTCTCTTTTGACGAAAAAAAGCGAGGTCGTTTTAACTCGACCATTCGGCATTTCGAACTGTGAATTTGATTCTTAATCAGAAACGATATTTTATTCTAATTTCGTATTAATGTTACTTGAAGTAATTCCTCACATGTGTGAGGAATTGTATTGTTTGATTCCGTTTCAGGATGGTCTCAATTTCACCCTGTGATGAAGAGCAAATTTGAGATATTTTGAATGCGGTATCTACTGACCACAGGTAGTCTATTTAATCATAAAATAGTGAGTCGGCTATACAGGGCAACCAAGTAAACATCAGTCCCCATGTCCGCCCTGATTCTCGTTTTCATTTAAACTAATAGAACAAATTCTGCACTTGGATGGCCAAGACTTTCTCTACGCTTTCCCAGATATTTACATTAATAAATGCGTATTTTTACCAAACTATATCCCTAGAAATCAACACGAATCTTCCTCAATATTACAATCTGAAACATTTATAAGCATTTTAATCAAGATGGAATGCACGAGGGATATGTTCCTATATGTGCCAACTACTAACTCGTTTGATGCCCAGCAAATCTCTTGAGACCACCGAGCATAAAATCGACATCGTTGCTCAACTCTTTTTATGAGCTCATCCAATATTCAGCGTCCACGCAATGTTGCGCTTCCATTTGAAGTCTCGTTTTCATTTCAGGAAACGAACAGCAAACTCGACGAAAGCATCGTAAAATTCGCGCGTCATATACTACGGAGGCACCGATCCACGGACTCACGGCCCATCGCGTGCGGCATTGGGCCTTGCGATCGGCGTGGAAACATTTATCTGCGCGTTCTTTATATTTCGTGCAAAAAGAATTTCAGCGTTATTGACATCCGGGGCTTTTCTTCTGAGCTTGTATTGCTTGCTCCACTGCGTTAAGAGCAACGAATTCCCTTGCGTTGGTCTCGTGGGGCAAAGCCCTGCGCGCTAGAAATCGTTTTAATTGCAAAACATGCTGATAATGCAACGTTCAGCCATGTAATTTCAGTCAAAAACAATAAGGGGTAATTATGAATAAATATGAGGCTTTAAGGAATGCGGATTATGAAGGAAAAGAGTGTACATTTTGGATTACTAATGGGAGTATTGTTAATTTTATTATCTTATATGTGCCATGTTATGATTGTGCTGAGTACGAAATTTACGGTTTTTTTTAACAAACGGCAGGTCGTGCTACCACCATTATTTCTGTTGTTTGCACTCCCGCTAACAAGGTATCAATGCGGACTTTCCTGGCGTACTGTCAATGTATTCCGGCCACTGTAGTCAATATGTCTCACTAATTGAGGATCATCCCCTAACTAACGAAAACCATTAGGTATATCAGCTGTTAACGATATAAATATAAGCAATATGTGAACAAATAAGTATACATTTTATATTCAGGATAAATAAAAAAATCTTAATAAGAAAGTATCGTCAGCTGAAAACCCCTCCACTCCCCCTCCCCCCGAGAAAAATTCTAGGTGAGCCTCTCGTCAAGAGCACACAAAATTTCACTTTATACTACTTTTTGATTATACAGTATTGCTGGTGAAGTTTCATAATACGACCTGGTGAGTGTGGCTTGTTAGTACATTTTGGCACTGTTTCATGGCGTGTTCTAAACAAAGAATAACCAAAATCGATCGCGTGTGTTAATTTAGCCTGCACATTTTCCATGACAATATTTTTTGTTAGGTGAGTAACATGTATGACAGAGTACCACGATTCACGAAGGCATGTGGCAGGGAGTGTGACGCGCGAAACATTACAATCAGATCGACGGTCTTGGCGATCACTATCGCATATCGTTCGTTGGCTGCAATAGTAATCAAAATATAAGGTGTTGATGTAAATGAATTTGACGTTTTCATCTTTTTTGCCATTTGTTGGTGGAATATACTGTAAGATATGCTGTTGTTATCACTGGAAGGTACACCAATCTGCAGGTCTGGAGAGTGCATTAACTAAAAATGTGTATTTTTACTTTCTCTTATATGTCTCGTATACGGAGTAATATACATAGTATAGAGAAAGTCATGTAATGCTGAGGAAAAATTGATTTCCAGATTTCAACGGAAATACACGTTTTGGTGACCCCTGATACCGAAAAAGTGCTTTTTCAAAACGTCCTTCCGTCCGTCTCTCTGTCTTTCTGTCTGTCCGTCCGTCCATCTGTCCGTCTGGCGCCTAAACCACACGAACGATCTTTTCCAAATTGAAGAGATTCCTGTCCATATGGCTCTAGTTGAAGCTTTGAAATTGTGAAAATTATTCTTTAAAATTTGGGGGTTCTTTACATGAATCCCCCAAAACATTTTCAAAATTTTCTCAAAAACGGCTCCACATTTTTTCTTTAAATTTGTTGTTAGACCTGTGTCCCATTGCACTCCACGAGCGGTATGTGCTTTGCTGTGTCTTTTTTTTGTAAATTTCCATTCGGTGCACAGTTATTTTCTTTCAAGAGCATTTTGAATCTAGTTTTCAATTTTATATTTTGTATACGAAATAGGAAGTATATTAACAGTAAAGAATCCATCGCCTCCTTCACTTCACGCCTCTACTATTCGACTAAAAGTCTCGTTGCCGCAAAGGCCACCTGCCTTGAAGGCAATTGCTGCGACGGCTGCTAAAAGGAAGGATTCTCCGTACCAACTTCTGCTCATAATAAAAATCGTGTGGCAAATATATACACGTTTTCTCAAAATTAGTTTTAAATAATTCACAGTTGCTATATCATGATGGTTCTCTTTTTCTCTTCTATCGATTCCAGATGAAAAAATCTTTCCATGTAAAAAAATCAAAGATGATTGAATTTTTCCAAAAATAAAAATATTAGGAGTAATATATTTGCGGCATATTACCTGCCTCATGATTCAGCACTGTTAGGCAAGAAGTGTCTTTGTCGTGACGTTAAATGTTATGAAAGTGGTCCGTAATTAGTGAGACACCCACTGCATACTTCTTAGGAAAAATTCTGATTATTATTATTAATGCTAGTTTTAGAGAAACATCTGTGATGTTTCGGAAGACGTACACATTAATCTAAATCAGAGATGCTTAAGCACACGTCTCACATGGCTTTCCCAGGGCCAGCACTCAAGAGACTATTCGAAGCATTTAGATGAGTAAGAATTAAATATATCATCAAGGTCACGAGCCGGAAGGAGAGAGGGGTCACTGACCTCCAACCGGAAGTTTCAGTGCCAAAAATTACAGTGTAACGAAACTCCCAACGGGATGTCAGTGTCCCCCCCCTCTGCTTCCAGCTCGTGGCCTTGAAGAGACACGATATTTAAATCGGACTTTACTTGCGGGCAACCGGTATGACCCACTGCTTATCGAATCACCCTAAGAGCTGAAAAGGGGTGGGAAGGGGGAGGGGTGGGGAGGGGAGGGGGGGGAAGGGAAGGGAAGGGAGGGAGAAGTAGTCTAGCCTAGGGAAAGGGGAGGGACACGCGGACCAACAGGCAGTTTGAAATTTGCGAAATTATGCATCTGAGTAGCCCGAAACTAACGAACAAAGATGCAGACGTTGCCCTGTGCAGTGTCCTCCACCCAGCGGCCAACTCTTAAACAAAGACGAGCGCAGCCACGGACGTGCGCGAACGCATTGCCGAGCGCGCCGCGTGCCGAAGCAGGCTTTCGGCGCAGCAGCACAGAGTTGGCGGTTGCTGGGAGCATTCGGCGCGGTGACTAACTGCGACTGGGGACGGCAAAGGCAGCGATGTGAGAAATCGCAGGAGCAGGCGGGCGGCGAGGCGAGGCGGCACGGGCGGAGGTATGTCCTTCACAGCCACTTTTAATCCAATCGCTCGCGAGGAACATGGCCACAATGGCACCGGCAGACCGCAGCGCGTGGAGGGACCTGCCAAAGATTCCTGGCACATCAGCCGATTTGGGAGAGAATATGTGAGTGCGTTCTTGCGTGCGCGTGTATGTGTGTATATGGAAAAGATGAATGAAGTAATACATTCGTATGTTTGCAATATTTATTTGGCGCTTTAACCAGTAGAGATTTCCCTCCCTTTTAAAACTTTCTTCAATTAATATTAAATCAATCATTTAATATTCGTTCGCACAGTCTGAGACTGACGCGTTTCTAAACTATTACACAACATTGCACTGTAAAGTTTCTTTCCCGTGTCTCGAAAAGACACTACAATTAATTTAGTTTCTGCCTTGTAAAAACAGGGAAGGAAAGTTGTATGCGTCTTCTTCTTTCAGGGAAAAGTAAGCTTTTGTAGCATTAATGAATACATTAAAAAACTAACTTCATATAATTGAATTAATTATGTATTTGCAACTGTAATTAAAATTAACTCTTTTGAAGTAAAATATGGATTTGTTAATTTTTACAATACAAAATGTAGCGTGCGAAGTTCATTGAGAAATGCACTTTTCAATTAAAAAGTTATCATTTCTCTGATTTTAGGTACTATAAAACAAATATTGTGACAGAAAATTATTGTTAAAAGTATTTTGGCGTATATTGAATCAAATTCGATTTCTAATGAAACTCTCTTTAAAGAAATGTTATGCCGATACCTTATGGTTTGAAAACTGGATCATCTGAGTGTTCTCAAGTAGAATGGGCTTATTTTTCTTCGGTCTCCCTTGTAGATAGTTACGAAATCCAGATTCAACAATAAGAAACGATCAACGTACTGCATGGCCTCGCCACAGTTATACTGCGGTACACTATACGTAGTGACGTGTAAACTCCCGATTAAAGCACTGTCACAGCTGGCCGAAAGCTGACGAAACGTCAAGTTCAACTGTGAAAAAAACGCAGTATACTGCGCGTCCACGTACGACGTAGTGTAGTCGCAGGCTGTGGATAATTGTATCGTGATATCACGTGCTTTTGATAATCTTAAAATCGGGTAAAGAAAAACCAAGACCTTTTGTTAGCTAGTGGTGTTATGTTGGTTGACCTCGAGATTGGAAATAGTGAATAAATGTTTGAGTCCTGCAAACATCTCGCACAAACATAATATAATTAGCATTCAACTGATTACTAAGCCCTGATGAGGAAACAATTAATATTTCGAAACATTAGCTAGCTAAAAACCATGTAGTTTTATTTACAAACAACCAATCAAAGCCTGATTAATAAAGTCAATATCTCTATTGTACTGCGCATTCTTGCCGATAGTCAGATATTGCACCCAAGAAATCCGCAGCATAGCCTTTCGTACTCTTTGGCCTTAACTCATCTGTAGTGGCATGTCTATTCTGAGACAAATCACAGATTTAGGTGTAAAATGTGAGTGGGAAACCAGTTTTACTAAATTAATGAACAATCGTCAATGTATTGTTAATTTTAATAGTTCATGAGCTTTTCAATCACATAGTGACCATCGTCAGAGCTTTCAGCGACTGGATGAAAAACAAAACTTCGCGATTGCATAGTTGGGATAATATACCTGAACATACCCCTACACCTTTGTTAATTAATTTTTATTAAGGTAGTAACCTCACGAACATTAATAATAACAAAAAGAATTCGAATTCGCATTAGCATTGACTCAAGTTAAACATTGAGAAGCCGTCGAATTCTCGACTGCTCTACTGTTGACCAATAAGACACGAGCAGAAAATTGTTGCGCGGACTACTTGGTTTGAATTTCTTTGGTTTCCGAAATACCGAGAATGAAAAAGGCATCTATACTTGGGTTTTCGTAACGCGGCGGATTACATTAGGTCATTTTTACAACTTCCGCCTTATAAACTGAACCTTTTTAATTAATTCGCGAACGTCCTTCTCAACGGGGCTCATGGCCTCGAACATGTGCTTATCACTGTTATAAAGATTAATTTTATAAGGCAGGAAGTGTAAAAATGACCTAATGTTATCCGCCATGTTACGAAAATCCAAGTATAAGTGCGCTATGCTAGTTAGCTTTAGTTTGATCCTGGCAACGAATCGAATTGCATCTGACGAAGTTAAAATCAATAATGCTTACAGTAAGGGGCAAATATGATATCATCTAAAAAGGAGTTTAATTAATTATTATTTCATTATGATTAGAGTGATGATCTAATGTCCTGTGATAACAACACATGCCTGAAAGGATAACACAGTAAGTAGCTGTATATTTTTTCAGTTCTTATGAATACTATTCATATTTAAAGTTGTTCTAACCTCTAACCTCTGTTGTAAAATGTATAAAACTGTAACTTTTATCATTCAAAACTGAAGAGGAGATTGGATGTCCATATTTCGTGAGAGGAGAGGTGCAGCAACGTAGAAATCTGTACAATGCCTAGAAAAATAATTGTGATGATCAAGCCACCACATCAGGAGTTTATTGAAAGTAAAAAAAAAACTCATTTGCTTAAAAGTGCGAGTCGGTATTGCAAGTAGGTGTACAACATAACGACATGGAAAGGGCTCGAATAGCTTACCAATTGTTGCAGGAATTTTTTCTGCGTATCAGGTTTTCAAGTTATCTTAAATTTTGAAAGATTTAATATCAGTAACATAGCAGCAAGCTAACTGGCAACCGTCGAAGTTCACAGTGCAGGCGAAGAAGAGAGCCAGGCGCTCAAGGTCCTCTCGCGGGCGAACGCGCCCAAGGTTAACAGGAGACGATCGCCGAGCGAACGAGGGCGTTCGTGGGATATAAGTAATATTTGCAGGAAAATGAAAGAGAAGAGGTAAACACTATCAGTTATTCCAGTATACTATCAGTAAGAAAAACTGTAAATCTTCGTAATTGAATAGTTTGCAAACATTTTGACTACGTTTGTATTTTATAAAATATTATTTATAAAGTCAGGCATTGTATTGTATATTTTTCATATGATAGTGTCAATAATAATTATAAATCCTTATCATAACTAATATCACGATTGCATTGGAAATTTCTAATAAATCCATGAATTGCGTAGCGACGAGCACCATGTAATTGAACAACAGGGAGGTGGTGGTAAGAAAATGTTATAATTTTGGGGAATATACCGGTTTGATTGGTGCACACTCGATATATTGTTCACGAATGGAAAAGTCGAAGTAATTTGACTCTTTTGCTTAAACGTTACATAATTGGTAACTATCACTTTGACGTAATGGTTTGTTGTATCAATGGTTAAATAAGGGTGAAAATAAGGGTAAATATCCTAAATATAGAAAGGATTGAAAATTACTGTATTGAAAACTAAGCAGATACGTTTAGTAGAATTCCATATTATATCATGCAGTTGAGTTTATTTTTCCTTAAGGTATTTCTCAACATGAACCCGTATTATCATTTTATTATTTTGGTTACTAGGCCAAGGTCCTTAGTTTTTGTAATTATGTTAATATGTTTTGTCAAATCATAACAACCAGAAGCATTCTGAGTTATTTAAATGCAGTTAACACCTAGGCAGTGATATAATTAATAACCACCGTTCAGGTGATGGGTGTCTCTTTCCCAAAGCCGGTACTGATCAATCTGAAATTTAGGGTAGGAGAGTGGGTGAGACCGCAATCCACTACAATGCAAACAGTTGTATGGGCTATTGCTCTATTCTAAAAACAAGACAGCCGATTTGTGAAAGATTGTACAAATAAATTTGGATACACAAACCATATTTTCAATATTTTTAAGAATTAAAATGAGCTACTATAAGTGTGTGCATTAATAGAAAGCGACAGCATCGTTCATCTGAATATCCAAAGGCTTCAGTTCCGACAGTCGCAGATGTTTCACAGAAGCTACTAGAGAGCAAGGTCGAATTCAGCCGCCGTCTCCAGAACAATGCTAGCGGCCGGCTTCTCGAATCGGTTCTTGCCCGTTATTTCTTGTAATAAATGGGTCACGGGCTTCGCGCAATCTTTCCTTTGCCATCCTGTTCCCTTTTCCTCGCAAACTCACTGACACATGTAGTACTATACTACCACAAATGTCACGAGACCGAGCGTGCTTAGTTTGTGTTGACAGAGGTGTTGCCCGCTGGAAGGAGATATCTGAAGGCAAAAGCTACCTCCAATCGGACATGTAGGTCCGAGCTGGATCTCACGATCCACAGAAGGAAGAACAATATAATCTTCCAGAATATAACATGCACTTTTCGTACGATAATGATTTCACAAGGGACCCTTTAACAAGTACAGGTCAAAATCTGGCCTCATTTTTTTCTATAAATAGATATTCGCTATTTATATGTGCTGTAAAAAATAGCTGCCTTCACGCACTGTAAATTAATGAAAAAAAATCCAAAATTCTACATTTTCCACGACGCAATTCGTCGTTTCCCACTGGGTTTATGCAGGAAATTTGTGAGGGAATGTCCGCCGATGGATTAAGCTATCCTGCGGGCACGAGTTCCAATTCAGCTACACGCAGCAAACCGTTTTATTCAAGACCATGTAATCCTCCGTCACTTGTTCTATGTGACTCCTTGTAATTAATAACAATACAATACACCCTTGTCAATACATACTAGTGTGTATTGAATAGTATAAGAATAGTTATTATTTTCGTTTTAACGTTATTACTGAGCAGAGAGGTACATTCGTGTAATTTAATCGCGCAGAATATTAAGTAATTAGTTTAATTTCACGTACAGTTGCAGATTCTACAGGCTCTGAACAGGTGGCGTAAAATCGAGAAGCGTCGAATCAGTAAAAATGTAATAGAAAGTTCAAGAAGACCGTGTAGAATATGGTGGGAGGAACGTTCCTTTGAGGCCTTCGGTCTCAAAATTGTAGGTTTTAAGGGCCTAAAACTCCTCGTTTAGGAGTTATTTAACGGTATATATATATATATATAAAATCCAGTCGTGTTGCGAGTTGTATTTGATATGAATATTTGGTTGCGTTTTTTAAACAAATCCTTCATATTTTTAACGTCAAAATGCAATTCCTCAGGTCTCCCTAATATTATCTTTCTTTAGAGATATCATTCGCGTAAAGCAGATCAGAGCAGAGGAAAATACGGGTTAGACTCGCAGATGGGAGGTTGACTTGGCGTTGACTTCAGGAAAGTAATTCTCCTAAATAACTTCTAATCATTTTTTATTAATATTGTATTTTTGAATTTTTAAGAGCAAGTGGCAGTAGAGTTACATCTTTAAATGATAGTAAATGAGAGAAAGTGAAAAGTAATAATAAAAACAACAATAAGTTTGAACGAGCGTGTTTTAAAAACAGGTATTTATGACAATTTGAGTTGAGAAGTGAGAGGTAATTTAATCGTCTCATTATTTTTTAATCCCGTTGAGCTGACTTCCATCCGTACTTTCAACAAGCGCTAAAAGACTGCAATGGAACGGGGCCTGATCAAACAAGCAATCCGCATGTGCCCACAACATCGGAAGGCGCGGCGCCGGACTCCCGTCGGACTGAAGGGTGCGATTGTGTCAAGGTGAGAAAACAGCTCACCGGAAATGTGGGCCAAGGCTAATAGTGATTAAATGAGGTGCACGAAAGAATGTTCTGCAATTTTCTCACAAGAAGTTTTGAATGTAAAATTGGAGTACACTAATAGAGTACTGATGAAAGAAAACTAAAATGAGGAAAATGTGCCTTCAGAAATATAATCGAGTTAGTATCAGCGGCCGCTGACTGAAGTTCCGATGACCAAACAAGAAAATGTAGGTGCCCAAACTGATCGGAAGATTCTGTACATTTCTGTGGATTTTTATATTTTAATATTATTATTAGAGCAAACATATTGAAAGTATTATATTTTGAATAGCAATTTACGCCTTTGTATTACATTAAATTCTCGAACTGTTCTAAAAAGAGCTACTATGTCTTGCATTTGTTTTCATTTGTTTTCGTGAAACGACAGAATCCCTTCTCACCCTTTCAGTACACCCAGTTGACTGATAAATAAAATTACCGACAAAGCGAGGTTAGCAATACGTGTTTGAAAACTATATATTTCCCTCTCGAGTTATAAAAAAATGCATACGCATCCGGAAACGAACTACAGATTTGTTTTGGATTGTTTTAGTATTGCCAATAAAGTAGCAACCCACCGCTGCCTCTACTATCACAACTAGCAAAAGATCTGAATAAAACCTTCTGTATGTAGAATAAAAAATGCTGTTGAATAGTACCAACTGAGTGTGATGTGATCATTAACGTAAAAGATGGAAACTGTAATGTACGAACATATAATTATTGAACACGATCAAGAAATGTCGAGTTTGACCGTGCGAAGACATCTTTGCGAGAAATCATCAGGGTAGCCCCACAACTTACGGGAAGATAGTGTCTCATGACCTAAATGAAACCCATGGAATTTTGGCAGTGGAAAGAACAAGCCAGAGGCCATTGCAATCTGAAATACGAAACGGCTAAAACTCACTCCCAAATCACAGCACCTCGGTGAAAGTAGTAGACACCTAACTTTCGAAGCCTCAAACCAACATGGCTGCAGCAAATACGACACTCGCGATA